>CM042414.1:41035875-41280875 GCA_023634145.1 Thymallus thymallus | reverse complement strand
TTTCATCTATCCATTCTTATAGATCTGTGGAAACTGAAAGGGTAAGCTCTAAGAATGGGGAGAATATGGAATAAGGACCTCCATTAAATTGAGCCATAGTTAATATTATAGTTTAGACTTTTAGTTTATAATAAATAAGATTGTATGGACAGATCCTAGATCAACACTCCTACTCTGAGACAAGCCTTGATCTGGTACTGTTGTTTAAGAAATGTCCCCCTCTGGGATCAATAAAGTATCTATCTATCTATCTATCTATCTATCTATCTATCTATCTATCTATCTATCTATCTATCTATCTATCTATCTATCTATCTATCTATCTATCTATCTATCTATCTATCTATCTATCTATCTATCTATCTATCTATCTATCTATCTATCTATCTATCTACCCACATAATTTGGTACAATATGTACAGTACCCTACAGATTTAAGACATTTATTAATTAAATTGTTCATATTTTTGGAGTAGCGTGGTTACAGATACAGCAGTTAAATGTTAGTGGATTAAAATATATTTCAAGTCTTTATATATTGGAATACACAATATTCCAATTCGCATTCCGCCCCAATACATCCACAGATGACGCAATCTCATTCGCTCTCCACACTGCCCTTTCCCACCTGGACAAAAGGAACACCTACATGTATGTGAGAATGCTGTTCATTGACTACATCTCAGCATTTAACAACATTGTGCCCTCAAACCTCATCACTAAGCTAAGTACCCTGGGACTAATCCCTTCCCTCTGCAACTGGATCCTGGACTTCCTGACTGGCCCCGGTAGTAAGGGTAGGCAACAAAACATCTGCCACGCTGATCCTCAACACCGGGGCCCCTCAGGGGTAACGCGCTCAGTCCCCTCCTGTACTCCCTGTTCACCCATGACTGCATGGCCAAATATGACTACAACACCATCATTAAGTTTGCTGACGACATAACAGTGGTAGGCCTGATCACCGACAACGATGAGACAGCCTATAGGGAGGAGGTCAGAGACCTGGCAGTGTGGTGCGATAACAACCTCTACCTCAATGTGAGCAAGACAAAGTAGCTGATCGTGGACTACAGGAAAAGACGGGCTGAACAGGCCCCCATTAACATCAACGGGGCTGTAGTGGAGCGGGTCGAGAGTTTCAAGTTCCTTGGTGTCCACATCACCAACAAACTATCATGGTCCAAACACACCAAGACAGTCGTAAAGAGGGCACGACAACCCCTTTTCCCCCTCATGAGACTGAAAAAATGTGGGATGGGTCCCCAGATCTACAGCTGAACCATCGAGAGCATCCTGACTGGTTGCATCACCGCCTGGTATGGCAACTGCTCAGCATCTGACCGTAAGGCACTACAGAGGGTAGTGCGTACGGCCCAGTACATAACTGGGGCCAAGCTTCCTGCCATCCAGGACCTCTATACCAGGCGGTGTCAGAGGAAAGCCCCAAAAATTGTAAAAGACTCCAGTCACCCAAGTCATAGACTGTTCTCTCTGCTACCACACGGCAAGCGGTAACGGAGCGCCAAGTCTAGGACCAAAAGGCTTCTTACCCTCAAGCCCCACTGCTGCTACCTGCTGTCTATTATCTATGCATAGTCACTCACTGGACTCTACCCACACACTAACTGGACTCTACCCACACACTCACTGGACTCTACCCACACACTCACTGGACTCTACCCACACACTCACTGGACTACCCACACACTCACTGGACTACCCACACACTCACTGGACTCTACCCACACACTCACTGGACTACCCACACACTCACTGGACTCTAGCCACACACTCACTGGACTCTACCCACACACTCACACATACTACACTGACACTCCAACACACACTCACTGGATGGACTCTACCCACACAATCACACATACTATGCTGACACTCCAACACACATATACACACACACAACATATGCTCACACACACACACATGCATTTTGATGCCACACACACTCACACATACACTCTTTCCCACTCTTTACAAACTCTGCTGCTACTCTTGTTTATTATCTATCCTGATTGCCTAGTCACTTTTACCCCTACCTATGTACATATTACCTCAATTACCTCAACTAGGCATTCACTCAGGAATGCATATTAGTATCCTGTCAGTTGCACCTTTTCTCATTGCTTGTAGTATATTGAATGTGCAATACGTGCAGTTATCTGTAATTAAACCCTGCGCACTAAGGACTGTATTTTAAGGGAATTACTATTATTACCCCAAATTATATCATACACACATTTAGCTATTTAAGTATCTCTTCCTGTCATTTACCTGTACAGTTAATGTAACCATGCAAGTATTCACTTATCTGTAAATATAACTGTATATTTACCTGTACAGCTAATTTAACCATGCAAAATTTTCACTTACCTGTTCATTTAGCCAGTCTGTCTATTAAGTAAACTACCATGCGAACCCTAACATACCATGCGAAGCCTAACATACTATGCGAAGCCTAACATACCATGCGAAACCTAACATACCATGCGAAACCTAACATACCATGCGAAACCTAACATACCATGCGAAACCTAACATACCATGTGAAACCTAACATACCATGTGAAACCTAACATACCATGTGAAACCTAACATACCATGTGAAACCTAACATACCATGCGAAACCTACCTCTAATTCCTTGTTGGTTCTGTCCAGAGTGTAGGTTTAAACAGAGTGGGGGCCTTGATTCAATCAGGTCAAGAGTGAAACCACCACATTTAACCATGGCAAGGTGATTTAACCATGGCAAGGTGATTTAACCATGGCAAGGTGATTTAACCATGGCAAGGTGATTTAACCATGGCAAGGTGATTTAACCATGGCAAGGTGACTGGGAATATGAAAGAATACAATGAGTGTAGTTATTCACTCCAAAGCAATCAAACAGACAAAACGTCAGTATAGAGACAAAGCGGAGTCGCAATTCAACGGCTCAGACACAAGACGTATGTGTCAGAGTCTACAGACAATCATGGACTACAAAAGGAAAATCAGCCACGTCGCGGACTACAACAGCTTGCTTCCATACAAGCTAAACACCTTCTTCGCCCGCTTTGTGATAATACAGTGCCGCCGACGCGGCCCGCTACCAAGGACTGTGGACTCTCCTTCTCCGTGGCCGACGTGAGTAAGACATTTAAGCATGTTAACCCTCGCAAGGCTGCTGGCCCAGACGGCATCCCTAGCCGGGTCCTCAAAGCATGCGCAGACCAGCTGGCTGGTGTGTTTACGGACATATTCAATCTCTCCCTATCCCTGTCTGTTGTCCCCACATGCATCAAGATGGCCACCATTGTTCCTGTACCCAAGAAAGCAAAGGTAACTGAACTAAATGACTATCGCCCCGTAGTACTCACCTCTGTCATCATGAAGTGCTTTGAGAGACTAGTCAAGGATCATATCACCTCCACCTTACCTGCCACCCTAGACCCACTTCAATTTGCTTACCGCCCCAATATATCCACAGACGATGCAATCGCCATCACTCTAAACACTGCCCTTTCCCATCTGGACAAGAGGAATACCTATGTAAGAATGCTGTTCGTTGACTATAGCTCAACATTCAACACCATAGTACCCACCAAGTTCATCATCAAGCTTGAGGCCCTGGGTCTGAACCCCGCCCTGTGCAACTGGGTCCTGGACTTCCTGACGGGTTGCCCCCAGGTGGTGAAGGTAGGAAACAACACCTCCACTTCTCTGATCCTCAACACAGGGGCCCCACAAGGGTGTGTGCTCAGCTCACTCCTGTACTCCCTGTTCACCCATGACTGCGCGGCCAAGCACACCTCCAACTTAATCATAAAGTTTGCAGACGACACAACAGTAGTAGGCTTGATTACCAACAATGACGAGACAGCCTACAGGGAAGAGGTGAGGGCTCTGGGAGTGTGGTGCCAGGAAAATAACCTCTCACTCAACGTTAACAAAACAAAGGAGATGATCGTGGACATCAGGAAACAGCAGAGGGTGCATCCCTCTATCTACATCGATGGGGGGTGCGCCACAGTGGAGAAGGTGGAAAGCTTCAAATTCCTCGGTGTACACATCATTGACGAACTGAAATGGTCCACCCACACAGACAGTGTGGGGAAGAAGGCGCAACAGCGCCTCTTCGACCTTAGGAGGCTGAAGAAATGTGTCTTGGCACCTAAAACCCTCACCAACTTTTACAGATGCACAATTGAGAGCATCCTGTCGGGCTGAGTCACCGCCTGGTACGGCAACTGCACCGCCCGCAACCTCAGGACTCTCCAGAGGGTGGTCCAGTCTGCCCAACGCATTACCAGGGAAAACGACCTGCGTCCCAGGACACCTACAGCACTCGATGTCACAGGAAGGCCAAAAAGATAATAAAGGACAACAACCCCCCGAGCCACTGCCTGTTCACCCTGCTATCATCCAGAAGGCGAAGTCAGTACAGGTGCATTAAATCTGGGACCGAGAGACTGAAAAACAGCTTCTATCTCAAGGCCATCAGACCGTTAAACAGCCATCACTAGCACATTATAGGCTGCTGCCTATAGACAGACTAGAAATCACTGGCCACTTTAAGAAATGGAACACTAGTCACTTTAATAATGTTTACATATTAAGGCGGCAGGTAGCCTAGCGGTTAAAGCGTTGGGCCAGTAACTGAAAAGTCACTCGTTCGAATACCTGAGCTGACAAGGAGAAAAAACCTGTTGATGTGTCCTTGAGCAAGGCACTTAACCCTAATTTGCTCCAGGGGCTGACCCTGTAGGTAGGCTGTCATTGTTCTTAACTGACTTGCCTAATTAAATAAAGGTTAAATAAAATAAAAAACATATCTTGCACTATTCATCTCATATGTATATACTGTATTCTATACTATGCTACTGTATCTGAGTCCATTGCCGCTCTGACATCGCTCGTCCATATAGTTATATATTATTTTGTTCATTTGTATTTTATTTTATTTTGATTTGAGTTAACCAGCGATAGCCGACACCCACATATCTGATGTTTTGGGGGTGTGACTGCAACTGTCAAATTGGTGAGCAACTGCTTCATTGTCATGAAGCCACACCCATCCCACTGGCGTTGGAAGTTCAGAATGAGAAAGTTTAGGCCAATAATGACGTTCAAATTGATAATAATTAAATGAAACAATGAGGTCTTCTATCAGCCTAATCAGGTGTAGATTACATCTCACATTCCTGTGTCCTAATTTGTATACAGGGCTGCATGAGGTTTCTCTTAATTCGACTCCATGCAGTCGATGGCAATGCCCACTTTAGATATAATCCCAGGAGCCTCTTGTGGATTATACAGCTCTAATACAGTTCCACCTCCAACACGCCAAAACAACCGTTATGTGGATGTTGGGTAAAGCGGATCTGATTGAATATAGCCCTGGGTTTAAATATATACAAATCAATGTGTTTTTCACTCATATTTGAATGGAGGTTATACAGCAGTGCAGTTTATTATTAGCTATAACATAAGCATGTATATATTTTTAAAGGGGTTATTGAGTGGGGGTTTGCCATCCCCACTTCCCTCGAGGCAAAACGCCGCTCATCCAACTCATCCTTCTCTATCCATCCAGCATGCGCAAGTGGAGTGCATGGAGAGTTCATCCCTGCGGCGGAACTACCAAGCGTGAGTCAAACCGCTCAGAGTTGAATAAAAAGGAAGGGCGTGGAAATATCTAGGCAATTTAGTTTGTATGACTTCTATTGCTGCTGTGATATAGGCCAGCTAGCCCTTTGACTGTTTTATTGTTTGGAGAGAGCAGTGCGCGTCAATGACTGGTTTAGGGAATGTTGTTGTTTTACTGTGTGTGAGTTCTTAACTGCGCTCCTAACTCCGGATCCCAGGAGCGACAAGACAACGTTGAGAACAGGTACGTTGATAATATGCAATATGCAAATAATTAATCTGGTTAGAAAAGTTTAAAATGAATAAATACATTCACATGTTGTTAGGTAAATATTTAATTGGGTGTTGGTATTTTAGTTTTTTTTAAAGCAGAAGGTTTTGATGTCTTCATAGGCTCATCAGTTCTTATCTGCAGCGTATTGAATTATGACTATTGGCACAGCTAGAGCACTTCTTGTCTGAAAACCCGACATTGGCAAAATACGAACACACAGGAATATTTCCTCTCATGACCTTTACAAGCAAGGATGTCGAATGAAATTATATATTAAACGTACTTTACAGGTTGTCTGTATGGTTGGTCCTTATGGCGGTAGGAATGTGAGACAATATATCCACAGGAAAGTATAATAACATCAACTTTTCAAAGCGCTGGATAGTGCATTCAGATGTATATTACCTGAAGCATGCACACGATTAAAATACATGTAGTTGATGCACGCATACTTTACTAGGTCGTGAAAATGTTTACATGGTTCTGCGCATGCTTCAGGCGATAGAAATATGGATGCACTATGTCATTATACTTTCCTGTGGCTATATTGTTTCACATTCCTACCGCCAAATGGACCAACCACACAGACAGCATGTAAAGTACGTTAAAATATAATTTAATTCGACTTCCTGGCTTGTAAAGGTCATGAGAGGAAACTTTCCTGATTCAAACGCTCGTTTCTGCCCTACATACAATTCAATGCAATTCAACATCAGGTTTCCAGGCAAGAGAACGTCTAACCAAGTATTTTTTTGAAAACAATTGGCCTACAAGAACAGCACACAAACAGTTTATTGACAAGGTTGAGATTGGTTTACTAACAAGTGATGTAGGACAAAGCTTTTTGATTTGATTTGTGTTTTCAAGCTAGAAATTAAAGAAGTGGATGTTTCTCATAAAACATATTAGGCTACCATGAGCCACGAGTTGATAATGGATGTCTCATACTGTCTACATATTTATCTCTCGTTATGATATAGTGTTGTCTTTATCTCTCACAGTCCATAAATACTGCATACGATGTGGATGAAAGCATTTATCCCCTGGTATATGAGACGTATTTCAGAGAGACATACATTTGGTATGAGGACGTTCTGACAGTCTTCCGACAGTACTGAACTCTCCACCTCTACACACTTTTTGTCACCTCAGTGCTAATAGTCTGTGTTCTGTGGTTGTGTGTGTCTGTCTGCGTGGTTGTGTGTGTGTGTGTGTGTGTGTGGGTGTCTGTCTGTCTCTGTGTGTTTGTGGGTGTGTGTGGTACTGTCTGGTCACTGTGTTGACTCTGAAGTAGAGCTGAAAGGGGCGTGGCATGACAAAAGATTGACAAAGGACTAATAGAATAGTATGGTTTTTCTTTGGTTACGTGTGTTTGTGTAACAGTTTTCATAATGTTGCACACACACACACACACACACACACACACACACACACACACACACACACACACACACACAGTGGCTGTATGGAAACTCTCTGACACCCTGTAATTTAACTCCAGTCAGTGTAACGGGCAGGGCAGGAGAAAGACTCAGTCATGACCTGCTACCTCGTTATTCTAGCCATCCCAGCCCAGCCTGCTCCCCGCTATTCAGCTCTACTTCAGCTCTACAGCTCTTAGCTCTGCTAAAGGTTTACCGAACACCCTACCAGGAGACAGGGTAGGCAGAGAGAGAGAGGGAGGGAGAGAGAGAGAGAGAGAGAGAGCAATAAAGAGAACGAGAGAATGAGAGAAAGAGAGGGAGAGACAGAAACATAGAGAGAGGTATGGTGATTTCTATCCCCTGTCTGGCAGTAGTCCAGTAGTGTCAGTCAGGGAGACGTAAGTAAATAAATGCTGGCCGTTTCGCCTCAGAAAGACAACAGAGAAAAACCTCCTCTGATTGGACTCTTTAAACAGCAGCCAATCATTGCCTCACTGACCATGCCTTGAAAGACATGCTTAGGACTGATTAGTGTATGCATTGGCATAGACATGCAACACGCAACACACAGTGGCAGGGACAGAGCGCATTTGTGTTTGAAAATATTTAGCTTTTAGAAGAGGTAAAATGGATAGCAATGAAGAGGCCGTATCACACCTGCTTTTATGAAATAAATAGAATCAATGCTATTGTCAAAGACTCCAGTCACCCCAAGTCATAGACTGTTCTCTCTGTTAACGCACTGTAACCGGTACCGGAGCACCAAGTCTAGGTCCAAAAGGCTCATTAACAGCTTCTACCCCCAAGCCATAAGACTGCTGAACTCTCTGTTTATTATCTATGAATAGTCACTTTACACCTACCTCGACAAACCTGTATATAGCCTCGTTACTAACCTGTACCCCCACACATTGACTCTGTAACGGTACCCCTGTATATAGCCTCGTTACTAACCTGTACCCCCGCACATTGACTCTGTAACGGTACCCCTGTAAATAGCCTCGTTACTAACCTGTACCCCCGCATATTGACTCTGTAACGGTACCCCTGTATTTAGCCTCGTTACTAACCTGTACCCCCACACATTGACTCTGTAACGGTACCCCTGGAAATATAGCTTCGTTACTAACCTGTACCCCCACACATTGACTCGGTAACGGTACCCCTGTATATAGCCTCGTTACTAACCTGTACCCCTGCACATTGACTCAGTACCGGTACCCCCTGTATATAGCCTCGTTACTAACCTGTACCCCCACACATTGACTCTGTAACGGTACCCCTGTATATAGCCTTGTTACTAACCTGTACCCCCGCGCATTGACTCTGTAACGGTACCCCTGTATATAGCCTCATTACTAACCTGTACCCCCACACATTGACTCTGTAACGGTACCCCTGTATATAGCCTTGTTACTAACCTGTACCCCCACACATTGACTCTGTAACGGTATACCTCTATATAGCCTCGTTACTAACCTGTACCCCCACACATTGACTCTGTAACGGTACCCCTGTATATAGCCTCGTTACTAACCTGTACCCCCACACATTGATTCTGTAACGGTACCCCTGTATATAGCCTCGTTACTAACCTGTACCCCCACACATTGACTCTGTAACGGTACCCCTGTATATAGCCTCATTACTAACCTGTACCCCCACACATTGATTCTGTAACGGTACCCCTGTATATAGCCTCGTTACTAACCTGTACCCCGCACACATTGACTCTGTAATGGTACCCCTGTATATAGCCTCGTTACTAACCTGTACCCCCGCACATTGACTCTGTAATGGTACCCCTGTATATAGCCTCGTTACTAACCTGTACCCCCACACATTGACTCTGTAACGGTACCCCTGTATATAGCCTCGTTACTAACCTGTACCCCCACACATTGACTTTGTAACGGTACCCCCTGTATATAGCCTCATTACTAACCTGTACCCCCACACATTGACTCTGTAACGGTACCCCTGTATATAGCCTTGTTACTAACCTGTACCCCCACACATTGACTCTGTAACGGTATACCTCTATATAGCCTCGTTACTAACCTGTACCCCCACACATTGACTCTGTAACGGTACCCCTGTATATAGCCTCGTTACTAACCTGTACCCCCACACATTGATTCTGTAACGGTACCCCTGTATATAGCCTCGTTACTAACCTGTACCCCCACACATTGACTCTGTAACGGTACCCCTGTATATAGCCTCGTTACTAACCTGTACCCCCACACATTGACTCTGTAACGGTACCCCTGTATATAGCCTCGTTACTAACCTGTACCCCCACACATTGACTCTGTAACGGTACCCCTGTATATAGCCTCGTTACTAACCTGTACCCCCACACATTAACTCTGTAACGGTACCCCTGTATATAGCCTCGTTATTGTTATTTTATTGTGTTACTTTTTTACGTTTACTTAGTAAATATTTTCTTAACTCTATTTTCTTAAAACTGCATTGTTGGTTAAGGTCTTGTAAGTAAGCGTTTTACGGTAAGGTCTACACCTGCTGTAAATAAGGCTCCAGTATGCTCAACATTCTGCTGTGTTTAGAATGGCCCTCAGCGCCATTCCTGAGCTGTGTGACAGCGTCATGGGTTTATGGCTGAACGTTTTCCTGGACTGGGCTGAAAGAACTTCTACTTTCTCAGATCTCTCCTGGTCAGGGGTGGAAGGTCTTTGTGTGTGTGTGTGTGTGTCTGTGTCTGTGTGTCTGTGTGTCTGTGCCTGTGTCTGTGTCTGTGTGTGTGTGTGTGTGTGTGTGTAATAATTATTGAATCTGCACTGACATTTGATCAATAGCATTTCAGGATTTTGGGATGTTGAGCCAATGGAACTGTAAACTGATATGTTTTGTGTTAGACTGTATTTTGTTTGATTTGAATCATTTCTACAGGAGGTTAAATACCTAGAATCCCCTCTGCAATTGGAAGTTATCTGACTGGTGGTAATAGCATGTCCTTATATGGTTATGTTTTTAGATCCTTTTATGCAAACAGAGAGGGGTAACTTAGATGAGATGGTGTCACGTTCGGGTGTGTAGAGAGACCAAGGCGCAGCGTATCCATAGTTCGACATCTTTATTAATTCGAACTGGCGAACTATACAAAATAACAAATGATATATATAAAGACACACGTAACACGACACGAGACAATATACAACAATGAACCACGCCAACGGAGTGGAACACAGACATATAAGTAAGATCCCTAATTAGAGGTAATGCATAGCAGCTGCCTCTAATTAGGGATCCTACACACACACACCAGACAGAAATAGAAATGATAGATCTGCCAGACTCTGACCATAGAAATATAGAGAAGCAAAGCTTCTCTATGGCCAGAGCCTGACAGTACCCCCCCCCAAAGGCGCGGACTCCCGGCCGCAAGAAAATTAACACAAACATGAGGGAAGGGTAAGGGAGGAAAAAAAAAAACATCACACGATCGCAGGTGGCGGTTCCGGCCCCGGCGAAGTGGCTAGCTTCCTCCCCATTTCTACTGGGCCCGGTGTGGCTGGCGACTCAGGCCATTTAAAGGGGCAACCCACTGGTCCTGGAAATGACCATGGTGGGGGAACAAGTTCAGGCCAAGGAGCGGGGCAAATAACCGGGCCAGGACTGAGCACCGGTGTGGCAGGCGACTCCGGCCATGTAAAGGGGCAACCCACCGGTCCTTTAAATAACAATGGTGGGGGAACAAGTTCAGGCCATGGAGCGGGGCAAATAACCGGGCCAGGACTGAGCACCGGTGTGGCAGGCGACTCCGGCCATATAATCGTCACGGGAGGCTCCGGGCTGTCAATCGTCACGGAAGGTTCCGGGCTGTCGAGCGTCACGGGAGGCTCCGGGCTGTCGAGCGTCACGGGAGGCTCCGGGCTGTCGAGCGTCACGGGAGGCTCCGGGCTGTCGAGCGTCACGGGAGGCTCCGGGCTGTCGAGCGTCACGGGAGGCTCCGGGCTGTCGAGCGTCACGGGAGGCTCCGGGCTGTCGAGCGTCACGGGAGGCTCCGGGCTGTCGAGCGTCACGGGAGGCTCCGGGCTGTCGAGCGTCACGGGAGGCTCCGGGCTGTCGAGCGTCACGGGAGGCTCCGGGCTGTCGAGCGTCACGGGAGGCTCCGGGCTGTCGAGCGTCACGGGAGGCTCCGGGCTGTCGAGCGTCACGGGAGGCTCCGGGCTGTCGAGCGTCACGGGAGGCTCCGGGCTGTCGACCATCACGGGAGGCTCCGGGCTGTCGACCATCACGGGAGGCTCCGGGCTGTCGACCATCACGGGAGGCTCCGGGCTGTCGACCATCACGGGAGGCTCCGGGCTGTCGACCATCACGGGAGGCTCCAGGCTGTCGACCATCACGGGAGGCTCCAGGCTGTCGACCATCACGGGAGGCTCCGGGCTGTCGATCATCACGAGAGGCTCCGGGCTGTCGATCATCACGAGAGGCTCCGGGATGTCGAGGCGCACCGACGGTCTGATGCGTGTAGCCGGCACTGGAGGTACCTGGCTGGGCACACGCACTGGAGGTCGAGTGCGGGGAGTCGGCACGGGACGTACCAGACTGGAGAGGCGCACTGGAGGCTTGGTGCGTGGAGCCGGTACTGGAGGAACCTGGCTGGGGTCACGCACTGGAGGTCGAGTGCGGGGAGTCGGCACGGGACGTACCAGACTGGAGAGGCGCACTGGAGGCTTGGTGCGTGGAGCCGGTACTGGAGGAACCTGGCTGGGCACACGCACTGGAGGTCGAGTGCGGGGAGTCGGCACGGGACGTACCAGACTGGAGAGGCGCACTGGAGGCCTGGTGCGTGGAGCTGGCACTGGAGGTACCTGGCTGGGCACACGCACTGGAGGTCGAGTGCGGGGAGTCGGCACGGGACGTACCGGACTGGGGAGGCGCACTGGAAGCCTGGTGCGTGAAGTCGGCACTGGTGGCACATGACTAATAACACGCACTTCAGGGCGAGTGCGGGGAGCAGGCACAGGACGTACCTGACTGGGAACGCGCACTGGTAGCCTGGTGCGTGGAGTCGGCACATGTGGCACAGGACTAATAACACGCACCTCAGGGCTAGTGCGGGGAGCAGGCACAGGACGTACCTGACTGGGAACGCGCACTGGTAGCCTGGTGCGTGGAGTCGGCACATGTGGCACAGGACTAATAACACGCACCTCAGGGCTAGTGCGGGGAACAGGCACATGACGTACCGGACTGGAGAGGCGCACTGGAGTGTAGCAGACGGCCGGACCCAGACTGGGCACCGGTGAAGCGGACTGCTCTGACACTGGAGTGTAGCAGACGGCCTGACCCAGACTGGGCACCGATGGAACGGATTGTTCTGGCACTGGAGTTCTCACACGTGAAACCGGCATAGGACATACTGGAGTGGGGATGTACAATGGAGACTCGGCGCGGGATGTAGACAGTAAACGACCCGGACTGGGGATGCACACCGTGGGCACCTTTAACTCCAGCTCCCTCCGCTCGTTCTCACATTCTTCCCGATTACGCCTACACAGCTCCATAATGTCACAAAATACCCCCTTCAGGTATTCCTCTTCCTCCTTCTCCACCGTATTCCACATGGAGAGTGGTACTGGCTCGTCCTCCTCGTAGCCAGACCAACCCCATAGCCCCCCCCCGAAATTTTCTTGGGGTTGCCTACGGGCTCCGTTACCTCCGTTTACTCGATTACGCCGTTGTCTTCCTTTCTTCCTCTCCGTTTCTCCAGATTTTCGCTGCTTGGTCGGGTGGTGGTTCATTCTGTCACGTTCGGGTGTGTAGAGAGACCAAGGCGCAGCGTATCCATAGTTCGACATCTTTATTTAACGAACTGACGAACTATACAAAATAACAAATGATAATTATGAAGACACACGTGACACGAGACAATATACAACAATGAACCACGCCAACGGAGTGGAACACAGACATATAAGTAAGATCCCTAATTAGAGGTAATGCATAGCAGCTGCCTCTAATTAGGGATCCTACACACACACACCAGACAGAAATAGAAATGATAGATCTGCCAGACTCTGACCATAGAAATATAGAGAAGCAAAGCTTCTCTATGGCCAGAGCCTGACAGATGGTGTGTGTGTGTGTGTGTGTGTGTGTGTGTGTGTGTGTGTGTGCTTGCCACATTATTCAAACTGTTACCAAACACAAACATGAATACACATAACCAAAGAAACTAGCGCTCACAGTCTTACGTCAGAATGAGATGTGTATCCATGTTTCCCAGATGTCACATTTCAAGGTGTTTAAGGTTAACTTCAGGCATTAACTCCACATTTTTAAGGTTATGGTTAAGGTTAGGCATTAACTCTGAATGGTTAGGGTAAGACTTAATGTTTCATAGGCTTAAAACTAAAATCTCTAAAACAGATTTGGCACCAAAGACAGATGCTTAAGCCCCTCCGCATTGCTCTAACAAAACCTAGTAGCCGGTTTCCACCTCACCTCCCCTAGTAGCCGGTTTCCACCTCACCTCCCCTAGTAGCCGGTTTCCACCTCACCTCCCCTAGTACCCGGTTTCCACCTCACCTCCCCTAGCAGCCGGTTTCCACCTCACCTCCCCTAGCAGCCGGTTTCCACCTCACCTCCCCTAGCAGCCGGTTTCCACCTCACCTCCCCTAGTAGCCGGTTTCCACCTCACCTCCCCTAGTAGCCGGTTTCCACCTCACCTCCCCTAGTAGCCGGTTTCCACCTCACCTCCCCTAGTAGCCGGTTTCCACCTCACCTCCCCTAGTAGCCGGTTTCCACCTCACCTCCCCTAGCAGCCGGTTTCCACCTCACCTCCCCTAGTAGCCGGTTTCCACCTCACCTCCCCTAGCAGCTGGTTTCCACCTCACCTCCCCTAGCAGCCGGTTTCCACCTCACCTCCCCTAGTAGCCGGTTTCCACCTCACCTCCCCTAGCAGCCGGTTTCCACCTCACCTCCCCTAGCAGCCGGTTTCCACCTCACCTCCCCTAGTAGCCGGTTTCCACCTCACCTCCCCTAGCAGCCGGTTTCCACCTCACCTCCCCTAGTAGCCGGTTTCCACCTCACCTCCCCTAGCAGCCGGTTTCCACCTCACCTCCCCTAGCAGCCGGTTTCCACCTCACCTCCCCTAGTAGCCGGTTTCCACCTCACCTCCCCTAGCAGCCGGTTTCCACCTCACCTCCCCTAGCAGCCGGTTTCCACCTCACCTCCCCTAGTAGCCGGTTTCCACCTCACCTCCCCTAGTAGCCGGTTTCCACCTCACCTCCCCTAGCAGCCGGTTTCCACCTCACCTCCCCTAGTAGCCGGTTTCCACCTCACCTCCCCTAGTAGCCGGTTTCCACCTCACCTCCCCTAGTAGCCGGTTTCCACCTCACCTCCCCTAGCAGCCGGTTTCCACCTCACCTCCCCTAGTAGCCGGTTTCCACCTCACCTCCCCTAGTAGCCGGTTTCCACCTCACCTCCCCTAGTAGCCGGTTTCCACCTCACCTCCCCTAGCAGCCGGTTTCCACCTCACCTCCCCTAGTAGCCGGTTTCCACCTCACCTCCCCTAGCAGCCGGTTTCCACCTCACCTCCCCTAGCAGCCGGTTTCCACCTCACCTCCCCTAGTAGCCGGTTTCCACCTCACCTCCCCTAGCAGCCGGTTTCCACCTCACCTCCCCTAGTAGCCGGTTTCCACCTCACCTCCCCTAGCAGCCGGTTTCCACCTCACCTCCCCTAGTAGCCGGTTTCCACCTCACCTCCCCTAGTAGCCGGTTTCCACCTCACCTCCCCTAGCAGCCGGTTTCCACCTCACCTCCCCTAGTAGCCGGTTTCCACCTCACCTCCCCTAGCAGCCGGTTTCCACCTCACCTCCCCTAGTAGCCGGTTTCCACCTCATTATTATTATTATTATTATAGTATAAAATGTTATTAACTATTCTATTATTTCTTAGTCAGTCTTCTGTCATGCTGTGTGTGTGTGCATGGTTGCATGTGTGCATGTGTGTGAGTGTTGGTGTGTGTGTGCATGCGTGAAAATGAGTGTGTGTGCTCAGAGTCTTCAACATCCAGGTGGCACAGAACAGCCCTGCTGGCTTTCATTCCTCCCTCTCTGTCCTTCCTAATATTGCGTAGCACCCCCTTTTACCTTCAGAACAGCCTCAATGTGTTGAAAGCGGCCCATGTTGACCAATGGTTCCCACAGTTGTGTCAAGTTCGCTGGATGTCCTTTGGGTGGTGGACGATTCTTGATACACTGTTGAGCGTGACAAACCCAGCAGTGTTGCAGTTCTTGACACAAACCCGTACGCCTGGCACCTACTTCCATACCCTGTTCAAAGACACTTAAACTCTCTGAATGGCACATATACACAATCCATGTCTCAATTGTCTCAAGGCTTAAAAATAATTCTTTAACCTGACTCCTCCCCTTCATCTACACTGATTGAAGTGGATATAACACTTCAATAAGGGATCATAGCTTTCACCTGGATTCACCTGGTCACAGTATGTCTAGAGCATTTGCTTTGTACACTCGTACACATAAAGCAATATGGCAGAAACTCAGTTCCCTCAGGTCCATGACCTACTTATCACCATTCAGCTAATAATATCCTCCAAAAGCCTGAACACCCTTAACTCTCCAGGATGGGAGTTGCCCATCCCCTAGCAGAGGTAAGTGCGATGAGTGTTGAAGAAGTACTGCTGTCTCCTCAGGCCACTGATGTAAATGCAGCACTCAGACCTGTCAGTCCTTTTAGTCACAGGCTACTATTCTTGTTAGTGTAGCTCTCAGGATGTTTAGTGTGTAAGTTTACCTGTTCTGTTACTGTCAGTCGGCCTAACCCTCTCTCAGGTGTGTGGGGTTGCACACACACACACACACACACACACACACACACACACACACACACACACACACACACACACAGTCTTCTGCCCTGGCCTGAGGGCTCTCACATTTAGACATAATGGAAGATGAAACCACAACATTAATCATGGAATGAGCCTCTAACAACAGCAGCAGACTGTAGTATTGTCTTACCGCTACAGATAACAGCTCAGCCTCATCTCTGCCAGAGTGCACAAGGACCACAGGGATGGACCTCATACTTTCCCTCTGGTTTCCAGCTCTGAGAAGGTTTTCCTATTAAAACGGAACAGAAGGAATTCTGTTGTAAT
The DNA here is from genome assembly GCA_023634145.1 of Thymallus thymallus. Classification (NCBI taxonomy): domain Eukaryota; kingdom Metazoa; phylum Chordata; class Actinopteri; order Salmoniformes; family Salmonidae; genus Thymallus; species Thymallus thymallus. Next base: position 41,264,369 of record CM042414.1, on the reverse strand, counting down.
ATAATCCCTTTGGAACCTCACCCTGTATTGATTGAATGCATTAACCTCACCCTGTATTGATTGAATGCATTAACCTTACCCTGTATTGATTGTATGCATTAACCTCACCCTGTATTGATTGTATGCATTAACCTCACCTTGTATTGATTGTATGCATTAACCTCACCCTGTATTGATTGTATGCATTAACCTCACCTTGTATTGATTGTATGCATTAACCTCACCTTGTATTGATTGTATGCATTAACCTCACCCTGTATTGATTGTATGCATTAACCTCACCTTGTATTGATTGTATGCATTAACCTCACCCTGTATTGATTGTATGCATTAACCCCACCCTGTATTGATTGAATGCATTAACCTCACCCTGTATTGATTGAATGCATTAAGGGTTTTGAGGGAAGTTAGTTCGTGGATATCAGCTGTTTGTTATCTAATGTATGGTAAATGTTCTCCAAAAAAGAGCCACCATTGAAATGTCCCCTAACCAAGCCCAGTTATGCTGAAACATCCCCTAACCAAGCCCAGTTATGCTGAAACATCCCCTAACCAAGCCCAGTTATGCTGAAACGTCCCCAACTAAAGTTGTTATAGGTCATTGGATCCGACCAAAGAGCTTTGTCAGGATGATGTATAGGATTTATTAGGAGGCACACTAGCACATAAACTACGGCCCAGGATCAAAGAGTCACTGGACACTAAGAATGGATGGGTGTTGGGTTTCCTTACCTTCCTTTACTTCTTGCCATGGATTAAAACATTCTTGTGGATAAGGTATGATGGCTATTTAAACATTTCTATAATCATCTCAGTTATCAGATTAGATGGATTCTCACGTTAGCCTGCATGGAAGTATGTCAGGGGGTTCTCTAGCAGTCATAGTGAGTAATCAGTTAATATCTAATGCTTCATTAATGGGAGTTTTTAATGTAATTATCTAGAGATAAGCATATTCTGCTGTTATGATCAAAAGCTAACATGCCGATAACATCTCAAAGCAGGTTCTTGTTGGTTCCGAAGTTGACTTTGTGTCCTGTTGGATAACCCAGATTCAAACTTCAGAGGGCAGCTGAACAGATATGATGCAATACAGACTACCAAAACACTCTCACATCATGCTATAATGTATTAACTAGTTATTATATTGATATTATGACTGATGTTTAGCTCTATGCAGTCCCATAGGGATGGTAAATGCAGAGTATTTGTTTACTGTAGCCTTTAGGGTTGTGCAATGAAACATATGTCACCCCTTTCACTAAAACCCAAGGAGTTCTCGCTGTGTGTGTGTGTGTGTGTGTGTGTGTGTGTGTGTGTGTGTGTGTGTGTGTGTGTGTGTGTGTGTGTGTGTGTGTGTGTGTGTGTGTGTGTGTGTGTGAGGAGAGGTGAGGGAGACAATAGAGAGGTGGTACTAATATTAGTGGAATAGTATCAACAGTATCAACAGTATCAACAGTATCAACAGTATTACACACACATCAGTTCAGAGTTCTGTTAGTGTAAGTCAATGGAAGGTTTTAATGAATGGGGAAACAACAAACTAACACTGTGAGCAAGACATTACAGCACATTTACACTGTTGTTACAGACCCTTCATTTACACTGTTGTTACAGACCCTTCATTTACACTGTTGTTACAGACCCTTCATTTACACTGTTGTTACAGACCCTTCATTTACACTGTTGTTACAGACCCTACTTTTACACTGTTGTTACAGAACCCACATTTCCACTGTTGTTACAGACCCTACATTTACACTGTTGTTACAGACCCTACATTTACACTGTTGTTACAGACCCTACATTTACACTGTTGTTACAGACCCTTCATTTACACTGTTGTTACAGACCCTTAATTTACACTGTTGTTACAGACCCTACATTTCCACTGTTGTTACAGACCCTACATTTACACTGTTGTTACAGACCCTTCATTTACATTGTTGTTACAGACCCTACATTTACACTGTTGTTACAGACCCTACATTTACACTGTTGTTACAGACCCTACATTTACACTATTGTTACAGACCCTACATTTACACTGTTGTTACAGACCCTACATTTACACTGTTGTTACAGACCCTACATTTACACTGTTGTTACAGACCCTACATTTACATTGTTGTTACAGACCCTACATTTACACTGTTGTTACAGACCCTACATTTACACTGTGGTTACAGACCCTACATTTACACTGTTGTTACAGACCCTACATTTACACTGTTGTTACAGACCCTACATTTACACTGTTGTTACAGACCCTACATGTTATTATGTTTCTCTCATAACTGTGTTTTTTACAGTAATTTGAGTTATAGCTAATAGAGGCAATTTAAATGTTGCTGGTATATTTTCTGTTGTGTATTGTTTCAACATAACATAGTGTCAGTGATGTATTTAGCCTAGTAGACAGACTACCATAGAACCACATGGGAGTTAGCAACATGCTTTCTTAAACAACACAAAGAAACATGATTGACTGTTGCCAAGAGAAACAGCTCAAGTCCTGAGAGCTAAAACCAATTAGCTCTGTTATTACGCCAAGTCTGTGCCCTTGGTCAGGGAATAGTGTGTGTGTGTGTGTGTGTGTGTGTGTGTGTAATAGGAGGTCTAATTCACTTTGTCCTTGATAGATGGAAAGATGTGATTATGGCTTACTTACTGAGTACCTCGGTGGTAGCTAATTCTTTACCAAGGGTGGTCTTTCCCTCTCTCTCCTCACACACACACACACACACACACACCATGCATTCTATATATTTTCAGTCGCTCTCCATTCAGTTAAGGTGTTGAACCGAGAGACAAGGGATTACAAAGTTTCAGCTCATGCCAAGACACGCAGGCATCCATGACCTGTTTCAACACACAACCTGTGTCTGTCTGTGAAACATCTCTCCACTGTTGCTACATAGTTTCTTGGTTAATTAAACCAAATGTATTCTCTCTCTCTCTCTCTCTCTCTCTCGTTTTCTCTCTCTCTCTCCTCAATTGTCGCTAAATGCCTTACTTAGGGTGGTCTTTCTTTGGAGGGAAGTGCTCCAGGGAGAGAGAGAGAGAGGGAACAATTCCAGGGAATATTCCCCTGGTACGATATATGACTGCCATCAGCAATCCACGACAACTGGGGTTCCATTGCAATGATTCCCAAATGATTTGTTGGGGACTCTGGTATGTTGGTTTTGGCTGGTGGTTTAAAAACAGGATTTTACGTATTTAGTGACTTTCTTTTGGGTTGGGTGTGTCACTGTTCAGAAAAGTTTGGCAAAAACAGTTGGGTAATTCAAAGAGGAATGCTGTATTTTTGATGAGACATCATTTTGAACACCACACGCTATAACAGAACTGAACTTTACACCATCCAGACTTTGTTGCTTGGGTGTGTGTGTGTGTGTGTGTGTGTGTGTGTGTGTGTGTGACAACTATTAGCTTTGGACTGTCACCATCACCATCATAACCGTTTCCCCTTGCCCCCTGCACTGTGTGCTGCCCACCCTGCCAAAGATAACAGTTACTGTTGCCCTGTCACACACACACACACACACACACACACACACAAACACACAGACAAAAACAGAACACTTACACACACACTTAATGCAGCCCGTCAAGGAAACAGGGGTGTTAGCTTAACCGCATGGCACTGACTGGGCAACCAATTCTTCCTCTCCCTCCATCTTTCCTTCTGCCTGCTTTTCTCTCTATCTGGATGAATGGTGACTTCACTATTAGTGTCTTCTGTAATGGAGGCATAGATACATATTCTCCAGAGACAGTCAGTAGGTCACACACACACACACACACACACACACACACACACACACACACACACACACACACATACACACACTCTCTCTCTTTCTATCCAGGCACATAGAGGATCTGACCTGACATCTCTTTAATATTTAAAAGTAGGGTTCCTTAGTGTGGGCTTCGCTGTATGAAACAGTTGACTAAGAGGATTGTTGAAGTGCATCTCCTGACACTTGAGCTTCTCTCTCTGTTAACACTACATTCTTCAACACAGATACTGCAGAGGCGCTGGTGTTGAATGTCGTGTGTGTGTGATATTTCCTTTCAAGCATGAAGTAAGATACATTACATTAATTTTACTCGCCTGGTCTATATCGTGTCACCACCCCCTGATGTGAGGGAGAAAAACCACCACAACCACTATCTCTCACACACAAACACACACACACAAGCACAACACCCTGATACATTATCCATCATATCAAGCTTTTTATAGCACAGAAGCCCAAAGGGCCTGAGGCGGTCAGTCCAAGTAAACACCAGTCATTTCTATCAATCCCTAATCCTCTTCAGTTTATAGAGTGACAGGGAGATGGGTGTGTGTTGTGGATGAATTACTGCCTCTCAGCTCCATTATGTCTAAACAGGAGTGATATGGTGTATCTCTGACCATACAAGGATAAATTCCACATAACTCTGTCTCCTCTCTCACCAACACTCTCGCTCTCTCCCTCACTCTCACTAACACGCTCACTCTCTCCCTCACTCTCACTAACACGCTCACTCTATCTCCCTCACTCTCACTCTCTTTCCATCTCTCTCTCGCTCTCTCTCCTTCTAAGTTGGTCACTTGGATATGTTTTTTTTTTTTTTTTTTGCAGAGTTTGAAAAATGTGTCTATGTAGAATTAATCAGATTCATGAATTTAGTCTGACGTTATTTATGTAAAACCTAGACAGGTTGATGTATGTTATCTGTGTGGGAGGTAGAGGGAGAGATAGAGGGAGGGATGGAGGGAGGTCGAGAGGGAGGTAGAGCGAAGGAGGGAGGGAGGGAGGGAGGGAGGGAGGTAGAGGGAGAGATAGAGGGAGGAGAGAAAGAGGGAGGGAGAGAGGGAGGGAGAGAGAGAGAGGGAGGGAGGTAGAGCGAAAGAGGGAGAGAGGGTGAGGATCTGCATTCTGAACCATTCATTTGTGATTGGTTAGTTAATCATTAACTAGATGTGAAATGTGTTAGGATGTATCACTGCAAGGAAATAACAGATTTGATGAGAGTTCAGGAAACCACATTGTTATTGGTTACTCAGCCCTACTTACAGGTCTCTCCCTTAGTCTCACCCCTAGTGTCACCTCTGACCTTCTACTGACTAAACAATTGACTTAAGGCTGCCGCTAAACACTTTGCTGTACTCTATCCATCCTGTCCTGTATTATTGGTCTAAACTCAGTCTTAACACCTCTCTGGTGCAGCGTAGAAATATGGACATCCTAGAACATTTATAACACAACATAAAGGAGCAGTTGATACTGAGTCATCAGCCTAATGCAAGAACCAATGGAATTAGTTTAGCATGAGAAAGAGAGAGACACGTAAAGAAAGAGAGAGGGAGGGAGAGAGGGAGGGAGAGAGAGGGAGGGAGAGAAGGGAGGCGAAGAGACCTTAGAAAGAAGGATGTGTGTGTGTGAAAGATGGTGGCTGTTTTTGTTTGCCTGACCTTCTGTTTTGCGCAAACAGATTTAAATGGTCACAAAAGGAGAGGCAGGGCCAGGCAACAGCTGATGTTGGCCTGGTACAGAGAACACACATGCCTGTGGGGTACCATGGAGAAACAGCTGAATACTCTCTCACACACACACACACACACACACAGACAGACAGACAGACAGACAGACAGACAGACAGACAGACAGACAGACAGACAGACAGACAGACAGACAGACAGACAGACAGACAGACAGACAGACAGACAGACAGACAGACAGACAGACAGACAGACAGACAGACAGACAGACAGACAGACAGACAGACAGACAGACAGACAGACAGACAGACAGACAGACAGACAGACAGACAGACAGACAGACAGACACTGAGGGAGGGAGACAACTTACCTTGGTTAACTCCCAACGTCCTTGACATTACTCTCCTTTTCCTTTCAGGACTGTTGAGAAAGAAAACCTTCACTTTCGCATCATGAAGACTGGAGAGTCTGAGCTTGTTGAGAGACTGTCCTGGAGCTTCACTGGAGTTCAGGGGAAGATTAGGCTGTCTCTAGCCAACCCAGGGCTGCTGCTTCTGGGGATGGTACTGCTGGTCCTTCTGCCCTCTGGAGAAAGTGTCAAACAGAGTGTCCCCAGAGTCCAACTCAGCCACAAAGGTAAGAGACTGGGGGCGATGGTGCAATAATGGCATGCTGGTACACTGATGGCTCAATGATATATGGCTTAGGACAAATGAATGAATCATGTTTAATATATGACTTAACCAGATTAAATTCATTATACTACTTTTAATAGATTTTCGTAAACAGCACATGTTCAACTTAATAAAAAACATATTTTCTTATTAAGTGTTAAATAAAGTAACAGGGTTGACTGTAACAGGGTTGACTGTAACAGTGTTGACGATTTCTTCTTAAATCAGCCGTAAATCTCTTTGTGACAGGGGGATTAGAAGCTTGTTATGTGCAACAGGGAGGGGCAATTGAATGCAAGTTTATTTAGAAAAAATGTCTAGCCTGTCTATCTATGGATAACAGAGTTGACATGTTATGCTCGACCCACTCAGTTCTTGACACAAACATCATTCAAAGGCACGTGAATCTTTTGTCGTTATGCCATTTATGCTTTTATAATTTTTATGCGTGCATACAGTTTATTTATGGGAGGCCCCAGGAATCGAATACACAATCCTGACATATCAAGCACCATGCTCTACCAATTGAGCAGTACATGACCACAATGGGTCTGGCTGTGTGGTAGCTGTGGTCCTCTGTGTGTTTAGTGTTGGGTAAATTAGAGGCTGTGTTTGTTTTTAAGCCCCACAAAGGAAGCTATACTGTAGATCCTTAAAAACCCATTCTACCCCAAAGCAAAACATTACTCAAACTCTTAACACAAACCCTACAATAACGCAAACTCCCAAACCACTGATAACACCCCAACACAAACATTTTCAGCTGAATTCATTCTTTACCAAAACTTTATGGTGGCATAAAAAATATCTTACAGGCTGGTTTCGGCCCGCGGGCCACCTGTTGCCGACCCAGTAACCCAGATACAAACTCCCTCATTCCAACCCTGGCACTTAACGTTCTTCGCTGGCCAAAGTCTCCTACAAAACCCAGCATGTGTCACGTGTGCTCCTTCTCCGACATCCAGGTCCACAGACGTCTGATTATCCCACACAACTGTCACCATCGTCACGTGCAGCAAAGCCTCATCACACATCACTTCTTTGAATACCTTCCCTATATATGTCACTCCCCTTGGTTCTTTTCCTCAGGTGTCGTTGATTCTGTTCCAGCTTCCTGTCTGTGCTTTGTTTTATTTATTTATTAAAACACTCACTCCTTCGCTATAGCATGGCTCCTTCCAGACGTTACAGCATGGCTGAAAATAGAAACTCATTTACATGTTGTTATTTTACAACATAAATACTTTGCAGTACATAATAGAAATAATAACTTCCTGAAACACTATTTATTTAGCAATTTGGAAAGTAGAAATATGCAGGTTCAGCTCTGCAGCTTGCCTTGATTCATGCCAGTTGAGTACCTGGGCCTTAGAACTCAGAAAAACTAAAATATTCAGAATGTTATCATATTAGAGTGTATTATGAAATCCATCAATGCAAAATCTTCCCTGACTGAACTCACACTTCAAAAATGCCATAATCCCCTCTGAAAACAGAGTTGGCAAAGTCAAACTCTACTGAAGTCAATCATCTCCGATTGAACAAACTCCTCCAAAACATCATCAATCATCCCTGATTGACCACATGCTTCAAACAACATAATCTCTTTTTGATCTCGCACTTCAAATACACACTGGCTGAATGAAGTGGAGTTCAGAAAGCGCATTCGCAATAACCATCAGACAACGTTTGTTCTTTGATTCCTTCAGAGGTGAAAGAGTTAAGAGTTTTTTTAAAATGGAGAACAAGCAACAACATAGTACTATGTTGGGTTGAAAAACATTCAAGGTTCGCCGATACACCAGCCCTAGCTCTAGTCTGGAACCTCTCAGTGTCTGTGTGGACTCTCCCGTCCAATCACACACAGTTAAATAATCCAGATTTAATCTAAATATTATCACAGCAGACTGTGATTAGTTATTGTTTTTGTGTGTATTTCCAAAAACCTGTCGTGAGGATGAGCTGTGACGACAGTGTTAGGGTACATGTATTGCTGCCGTACTAGTGGCTCCTTGCCAAGTAACTAGGGGGTCAGTTTAACCATAATGTTGAATATGATCATATATTAGGACAGCGGATTCAAATAATCAAAGCTTGACAATGAGATAGTTATTTGAATCAGCTGTGTAGTGCTAGTGCTAGGGCAAAAAACAAAATGTTCACCCAGGGGAGGGGGCATAGGAAGGAGTTTGGGATACCCCGTATTGGGACATTTTGGCTTATGATGTAATAATAAAAGCATACAGTGGGGAGAACAAGTATTTGATACACTGCCGATTTTGCAGGGTTTCCTACTTACAAAGCATGTAGACGTCTGTAATTGTTATCATAGGTACACTTCAACTGTGAGAGACGGAATCTAAAACAAAAATACAGAAAATCACATTGTATGATTTTTAAATAATTAATTTGCATTTTATTGCATGACATAAGTATTTGATCACCTACCAACCAGTAAGAATTCCGTCTCTCACAGACCTGTTAGTTTTTCTTTAAGAAGCCCTCCTGTTCTCCACTCATTACCTGTATTAACTGCACCTGTTTGAACTCGTTACCTGTATAAAAGACACCTGTCCACACACTCAATCAAACGTACTCCACACACTCAATCAAACAGCTGTGTAAGGACATCAGGGATAAAATTGTAGACCTGCACAAGGCTGGGATGGGCTACAGGACAATAGGCAAGCAGCTTGGTGAGAAGGAAACAACTGTTGGCGCAATTATTAGAAAATGGAAGAAGTTCAAGATGACGGTCAATCTCCCTCGGTCTGGGGCACCATGCAAGATCTCACCTCGTGGGGCATCAATGATCATGAGGAAGGTGAGGGATCAGCCCAGAACTACACGGCAGGACCTGGTCAATGACCTGAAGAGAGCTGGGACCACAGTCTCATAGAAAACCATTAGTAACACACTACGCCGTCATGGATTAAAATCCTGCAGCGCACGCAAGGTCCCCCTGCTCAAGCCAGCGCATGTCCAGGCCCGTCTGAAGTTTGCCAATGACCATCTGGATGATCCAGAGGAGGAATGGGAGAAGGTCATGTGGTCTGATGAGACAAAAATAGAGCTTTTTGGTCTAAACTCCACACGGCGTGTTTGGAGGAAGAAGAAGGATGAGTACAACCCCAAGAACACCATCCCAACCGTGAAGCATGGAGGTGGAAACATCATTCTTTGGGGATGCTTTTCTGCAAAGGGGACAGGACGACTGCACCGTATTGAGGGGAGGATGGATGGGGCCATGTATCGCGAGATCTTGGCCAACAACCTCCTTCCCTCAGTAAGAGCATTGAAGATGGGTCATGGCTGGGTCTTCCAGCATGACAACGACCCGAAACACACAGCCAGAGCAACTAAGGAGTGGCTCCGTAAGAAGCATCTCAAGGTCCTGGAGTGGCCTAGCCAGTCTCCAGACCTGAACCCAATAGAAAATCTTTGGAGGGAGCTGAAAGTCCGTATTGCCCAGCGACAGCCCCGAAACCTGAAGGATCTGGATGGAGGAGTGGGCCAAAATCCCTGCTGCAGTGTGTGCAAACCTGGTCAAGAACTACAGGAAACGTATGATCTCTGTAATTGCAAACAAAGGTTTCTCTACCAAATATTAAGTTCTGCTTTTCTGATGTATCAAATACTTATGTCATGCAATAAAATGCAAATTAATTACTTAAAAATCATACAATGTGATTTTCTGGATTTTTGTTTTAGATTCCGTCACTCACAGTTGAAGAGTACCTATGATAAAAATTACAGACTTCTACATGCTTTGTAAGTGGGAAAACCTGCAAAATCGTCAGTGTATCAAATACTTGTTCTCCCCACTGTATATTTAATCTGACTGGCCCTCCCACTTTAAACTCATGTAAATCAATTGTTCCATAACCCACGTACTAATCCAAATCCAGACAAGCAGTTTACTTTATAGCCCTGAATTATATTATAACTGTAAATCCATCTCTCTTTGCCAGGGGAACACAACCATATCTTACATGTTTCCAAGCTGATTCAGGCCGATGGCTCTGTAATATTACACAATGTTCCTATACAGTACAGTGGGAGTGTTAACCCCTCCAACCCTATATAGTTATTACATCCCAACCTGAAAACAATCCTCCTCCTGTTTTACATTCAATTGATTAAGTTAAAAAATATATAATGTATTTCCCTGCAGGATATTCATCTGTATATCATAAGTAGAAACATCTCTGTCACTGTAGTTTCCCATCCTCAGAGAATAGTGTGGGGAGGAGAGGAAGCCTCTTAGTCCCCATATGGTGAACACACCCTGGGCTGTGGCGTTGTAGCTGTCACACGCACAACCGCTACACATTAACCCCACTGACGGACTGTCTGAGTGATCTTAAGACCTGATGCTAGCCGCTAGCCGATGTGATATGCTATCTAACTCAAATAAACCAGGAGAACTCCATGGAGATCAGGCTTTGCTGAATAGGGCCTGCTGAGAGACTAACAGAGAAAGTGTTCATGGCGCTAAGCTAAGTGCTAACAGTACTGCTGTGTATTTACCGAGCACATAACAGAGTTAACCAAGGGCTAGCACGGCTAAGGTCTCTGTAGGTTTAGTGTGGAAAGGGTATAGGGGCTCTGCGTGTATGTGCGCATGTGTGTGTGTTTCTGAGAAAGAGGTGAGTGTGTGGGGGTGGTGTGTGTGTAAGAAGAGGTATTAGGGGACAAGGGAGGGGGTCTAAAGTTCAAATATTTGTAGTGAGTAACCTTGCTAAGCCTTTACACCCTAAGGCTAATCACAGTGTCAAACCTCTCAGAGTGACCCCCTCTCACACCCAGATCTCTGGAGTCACCAGCCTTCATTCACCCAGCATAGAAACATAAAGTCAATATCACCTCAATGTGGGGAGTCTGGGGTGAGGGCAGGGGTGAGGGAAGGTGTGTGTGTGTGTGTGTGTGCTTGAGTCTGGGTCATCAAGTGAAGTAAAGTACCATGTTAGCTACGGTGGCTTGGGGGAAACACACCCAGATCAATAACTCCGAACAAGAAAATAACTTTCCTCCCAAGTATGATTTACAGCCTGGTCTCATTTTCGAGACACTAAAATAAGTATGCTATGTTAACGTTTGGTATGGTTACTGTCACGACGTTGCCCTGTTGGGTGGGGTGGGGTGGGGGGGTCATAAACCCCTTTCTCTCTCCCCCCCACCGGTTTATGACCGCCCCAATAAATTAATTTCTCTCTCTCTCTCAAACCGTTCTACAGAATGGACTCTGGGAAAGCCCTTTGTTACCACGGAGAAGGTATGGTAACATCAATAGGTTGGACAATGAACAATATTTACCTTTTTCAACCAGTTGAAAGTGTCTTTAAAGAATATAATGTCAGATCAGTTGTTGTCTGGGACATTAAATCGAATGACAGGACGACGTAAACTGTATCTTGGGAAGTCTACACATTCTAGTTATCAGGTTTACATGTACTTGTTGTTTAATTTTTATGTTTGAATATGAAACTATTTGTGAAATGAAGAAATGTGATTTTAGCCTAATAAATGAGAAAAGGGATTTCATAAGTAAACTCACATCAGTCAGGTGCCACGCCCAAGTGAACAGCCATTGGTTGAGAACTATGAAACACGCCCTTCTCTTACCCATTTACAAAATCCGTTGACGGCAGTAAAAACTTTAGTTCCAGATGACGCTAGGACTGTGGCGTTTAAAAAGGCCTAAATTGAACTACAACTCTATTATTCAAATTATAACTTGGAGAAGACGATCGCCAAGTTAAAATTGTGATTTTCGACTAGACCAGCCAGCTGAGTATGGTAAAATGGTATGAACTTTGAACTATCCTTCACTAAAGAAGAAGTGTTTAAATCCTAGATGTCGCGTTATCCAGCTGCAGCTGTAAACGTCCGTGGTCAAGAAAAGGACAGACAATCTCCTAAGAACTGAGGGTACTTCAATGTATCCGCGCTACAACACCACAACCAGGAAGACTCTCCTTTGGACAAGGGTGATCTCTGCTGAGTCCTCCAGCATCGACCAATCTATCGAGGCCAAGCTCAATCGTAAATATCTATAATTACATTAACTCTGTCCGAATGGGCGGTTGTTAAAGTGTAAGATTTTGTGTTTATGTTTGATCATAAACTTCCCGTGTCCGACAGAGACTTCATCTGTCTCTTTCTCCCGCTCATTTCATTCAAGCCCAACCCCTTTCCTTTGTGTAACCAGCCGTCATATCGGGTTAAGTCCACTAGGGACTTTTCATGACATGAGTAGCTATCACTGTATGATCTATACTGTTGTATATACTGTATATGTAACTCTGTGTGTTTATTTAGCTAGTTAGTAAATAAATGATTAAGACAATTTGTGTATTGCTGATTCAACATGTGAGCTAGGATTCATGCAGATTTAGATCTTATGATCATCAGAATGAGACTGATAAGAGGTATGGTTAATGATTGATTGTTATAATAGATATATAATATCATCAGAATGAGACTGATAAGAGGTATGGTTCATGATTGACTGTTATAATAGATATATAATACCATCAGAATGAGACTGATAAGAGGTATGGTTAATGATTGACTGTTATTATAGATATATAATATCCAAAGTTATTTTCTGGAATCGGTAACTCTGTAAACGACAGATTCCTGTGGTGTCCCAGGTTATTAATCATTGAATTATTTAATTCAATCACGTAACCAATTAAACGTTAGAATAATCTAATTTGATAAAATAACATGTCACCAAATTAATCAAAGCCAACGTTACGACATTACAAAAGACAGAAGGTTAGATAAGGCATTAAGACAAAAAGAAAGGGAGGATGGTTGGGTGGGCGTCTACATGGTTGTATAACATGAACATCTAACAACCCAAAAGTTGCGTGTTCGAATCTCATCACAGACAACTTTAGCGTTTTAGCTAATTAGCAACTTTGCAACTACTTAGCATGTTAGCTAACTCTTCCCCTAACCTTAACCTTAACCCCCATTTCATACTGTATATATTGCAACATTTGGTATGAATTGCAATTCATAACATACACTATATTTAAAAAAGTATGTGGATACCCCTTCAAATTAGTAGATCAAGCTATTTCAGCCATACCCGTTGCTGTCAGGTGTATAAAATCAAGCACACCGCCATGCAATCTCCATAGACAAACATTGGCAGTAGAATAGCCTTAGTGAAGAGCTCAGTGACTTTCAACGTGGCCTCGTCATAGGATGCCACCTTTACAACAAGTCAGTTTGTCAAATTTCTGCCCTGCTAGAGCTGCCCCAGTCAACTGTAAGTGTTGGAAATTGTAGGCCACACAAGCTCACAGAACGGGACCGCCGAGTGCTGAAGTGCGTAGCGCATACAAATGGTCTGTCCTCGGTTGCAACACTCACTACCGAGTTCCATACAGCCTTTGGAAGCAACTTCAGCACAATAACTGTTTGTCGGGAGCTTCATGAAATGGGTTTCCATGGCTGAACAGCTGCACACAAGCCTAAGATCAAGATGTGCAATGCCAAGCGTTGGCTGGAGTGGCGTAAACCTCACCGGCATTGGACTCTTGAGCAGTGGAAACACGTTCTCTGGAGTGATGAATCACGCTGGCAGTCCGATGGATGAATCTGGGTTTAGGGGATGCCAGGAGAACCACATACATGTCCGAATGCATAGCGCCAACTGTAATGTTTGGTGTAGGAATAATGGTCAGGTATGTGGTGCATAACATAATGTTTCTAACCGCAACAGATTAGACTAGGTTAGAGACAGGTGAATGGATATGGTCAAAACATTCGTACATACCTCTCACTGGTCTGTCTCTGAAGCTCAGCTGTCACTCTAGAAGAAGGTATTCATGGATGAGCAGGAGATATTCAGGGGTGGAGGGTAGGTGCTGAGTTCTGAGGATTAGTTTATGGACGTATAGGAGCTATTCAGAAGCCTTCTATCTGAACTCTGTGAAGCGTTTATTTGGGCTGCAATCTGAGGCCGGTAATTCTAATGAACTTATCCTCTGCAGCAGAGGTATTTCTGGGTCTTCCATTCCTGTGGCGTTCCTCATGAAGCTGGTTGAGAGAATGCCATGAGTGTGCAAAGCTGTTATCAAGGCAAAGGGTGGGTACTTTGAAGAGTCTCAAATATAAAATATATTTTGATTTATTTAACACTTTTTTGGTTACTACATGATTCCATGTGTGTTATTTCATAGTTTTGACGTCTTCATGTCTAATCTACAATGTAAAAAATAGTTCAAATAAAGAAAAAGTGAAGGTGATGATAGGTGGTGTATACTGTAGGTATGGATATGTTGGGGTAACAATGATAAATTACAATGGTGATGGTGGGTTGTTGATAATGATGCAGGTATGGAGGCGACTGAGGACAAACCCACTCTTCCTCATCTCCTTCTCCATCTATAGCCAGTTAGTAACGCTGTGGGTTCCTCATCTCCTTCTCCATCTACAGCTAATCAGTAACACTGTGGGTTCCTCATCTCCTTCTCCATCTAAAGCCATTCAGTAACACTGTGGGTTCCTCATCTCCTTCTCCATCTATAGCCAGTCAGTAACACTGTGGGTTCCTCATCTCCTTCTCCATCTACAGCCAGTCAGTAACACTGTGGGTTCCTCATCTCCTTCTCCATCTACAGCTAATCAGTAACACTGTGGGTTCCTCATCTCCTTCTCCATCTAAAGCCATTCAGTAACACTGTGGGTTCCTCATCTCCTTCTCCATCTATAGCCAGTCAGTAACACTGTGGGTTCCTCATCTCCTTCTCCATCTACAGCTAATCAGTAACACTGTGGGTTCCTCATCTCCTTCTCCATCTAAAGCCATTCAGTAACACTGTGGGTTCCTCATCTCCTTCTCCATCTATAGCCAGTCAGTAACACTGTGGGTTCCTCATCTCCTTCTCCATCTACAGCTAATCAGTAACACTGTGGGTTCCTCATCTCTTCTCCATCTACAGCCAGTCAGTAACACTGTGGGTTCCTCATCTCCTTCTCCATCTACAGCCAGTCAGTAACACTGTGGGTTGAGGTCACTTTATCCTGGCATCTTTAACACTCACTGTATGAAGATAAAACCCACTGTAATATGTCATTACACCTTTATTGTAATGTGTCGCATTTGCTTCTCTTTCTGTCAGTCTGCAGTCTTAAGTCTCTGTGTGTGTGTAGGAGAGGTGATGACCAACACACTCTCTCGCGCACACACACACACACACACACAAACACACAGACACACACACACGCATGCACACACAGAATGATTTTCAGTCTCTCGTCATTTAGTTAAGGTGTTGAACTGAGAGTGATTAGAAAGTTTCAGCTCATGCCAAGACACGCAGACATCCATGTCCTGTTTCAACACACAACCTGTCCAAACTGTGCTCATAGTTTCCAGGTTCATTAAACTAAGTGTATTCTATAAATTCTTGACATACCAAACCAAACTTTTTCCATGCATCAGAATATGTGTATGAAAGTCTGCAGACAGGCCTGTGTTTGTTTTGACCCTAACTCTCTCTCTCTCTCTCTCTCTCTCTCTCTCAGAGCTGGTCCAGGGTGGTAGTGTATCAGTGTTCCTGAGTCCTACTGATGGTCTCCATTCCCACTCAATATTGTTGGATGAGGAGAGAGGCAGGCTGCTGCTGGGAACCAGAGACTCAGTTTACCTACTGGACCCTGACAACCTCAGTAGAGCCACCAGGAAGGTATGCTACACCTGCAACCCGTCTGGAGAACCATTTACATAAGTTATGCAGGGAATTTGGGGGGACAATAGTTATCCAAATAGATAGGTAAATGTAATTGTGCGGGAAAGGACAATGTAAAAATTAAAACAACATCTAAGCCAACACAGTATAATTTGTCATTGTCACGGTCGCTATGAGACCGGACCCGAAGCGCAGAGCTGTGGTGAGAATACATTCCTTTTATTATACAAAACTCAAAAACAACAAAAGGAGAGACAGCGACCATGAACCGGCACGAACACAAAGGACACAGACAAAAACCCACAAACACAGGTGGGAATACTGAACATAAATAGTCTCCCCAATTAGAGGCAATGCGGTGCAGCTGATCTAACTGGGGACCAATTCCAAACAGAACATAGAGTTATCCAGAGAGGTCTCTGGACACTAAACCTGACAACCATAAAGGTTTCCAGAGACCTCTCTGAACATGATTATGAGAAAAAAGGGTATGAGCTGGACCTATAAGAGACAGTATAGTATCTATCTCTAGCAGAAGGAAGGAAAGCCCTGGGCAAAACTCAAGTCTTAACAGCTGACAAGCTATAACCCCATACAGACACACACTGCCACATCTCAGACATGCACACTCACGCATGGAATCACCCAACTCTCCAGTAGGCTCAGCTACAGTGCCTATAGGTTGGAAGTCTTGTGAACTTTTTTCACATTTATTTGCGTTACTAAGTGGGATTGAAATAGATTTCATTGTATTTTGTTGTAATTGAGCTACACTAAATATTCCATAATGTCAAAGTGAAAAGACAATTTGACAAATTCTACAAAAATGTAATAATAGGGTTTAACATTATTTTGGAACGGCTACCAATTCCTCTGTCCCCAATACATACGACATCTCTAAGGTCCCCAATACATACGACGTCTCTAAGGTCCCCAATACATACGACGTCTCTAAGGTCCCCAATACATACGACGTCTCTAAGGTCCCCAATACATACGACGTCTCTAAGGTCCCCAATACATACGACGTCTCTAAGGTCCCCAATACATACGACGTCTCTAAGGTCCCCAATACATACGACGTCTCTAAGGTCCCTGATACATACGACGTCTCTAAGGTCCCCGATACATAGGACATCTCTAAGGTCCCCAATACATACGACATCTCTAAGGTCCCCAATACATACGACGTCTCTAAGGTCCCCAATACATACGACGTCTCTAAGGTCCCCAATACATAGGACATCTCTAAGGTCCCCAATACATACGACATCTCTAAGTCCCCAATACATACGATGTCTCTAAGGTCCCCAATACATACGACGTCTCTAAGGTCCCCAATACATACGACGTCTCTAAGGTCCCCAATACATACGACGTCTCTAAGGTCCCCAATACATACGACGTCTCTAAGGTCCCCAATACATACGACATCTCTAAGGTCCCCAATACATACGACATCTCTAAGGTCCCCAATACATACGACGTCTCTAAGGTCCCCAATACATACGACATCTCTAAGGTCCCCAATACATACGACGTCTCTAAGGTCCCCAATACATACGACGTCTCTAAGGTCCCCAATACATACGACGTCTCTAAGGTCCCTTAGGCAAGTATTCAATTTCAAGCACAGATTGAACTACAAAGACGGACAGTGATTGGTTGATGGGTAACAATAACAAATCAGACATTATTATCTCTTTAAACACGGACAAGTTAATAATTATGCTGTGGATGATATATTAAACCAACAAGACACATAAAAAATGCAGTCGTCCTTCTGAACTGAGCTGTAGGACAGGAAGTAAACTGCTTAGGGATGTCACCATGAGGCCATTGGTTAAAACAGTTAGAGAGTTTAATGGCTGTGATAGGAGAAAACTGAGGATGGATCAACAACATAGTAGTGACTCCACAATAATGACCTAAGTGAAATCAAGAATACAAATATACAGACTAAAATATTCCAAAATATGCAAATGCAACAAGTACTAAAGTAATACAAATATGCAACAAGGCACTAAAGTAAGTGGACAAAAACCCACAAACACAGGTGGGAATACTGAACATAAATAGTCTCCCCAATTAGAGGCAATGCGGTGCAGCTGATCTAACTGGGGACCAATTCCAAACAGAACATAGAGTTATCCAGAGAGGTCTCTGGACACTAAACCTGACAACCATAAAGGTTTCCAGAGACCTCTCTGAACATGATTATGAGAAAAAAGGGTATGAGCTGGACCTATAAGAGACAGTATAGTATCTATCTCTAGCAGAAGGAAGGAAAGCCCTGGGCAAAACTCAAGTCTTAACAGCTGACAAGCTATAACCCCATACAGACACACACTGCCACATCTCAGACATGCACACTCACGCATGGAATCACCCAACTCTCCAGTAGGCTCAGCTACAGTGCCTATAGGTTGGAAGTCTTGTGAACTTTTTTCACATTTATTTGCGTTACTAAGTGGGATTGAAATAGATTTCATTGTATTTTGTTGTAATTGAGCTACACTAAATATTCCATAATGTCAAAGTGAAAAGACAATTTGACAAATTCTACAAAAATGTAATAATAGGGTTTAACATTATTTTGGAACGGCTACCAATTCCTCTGTCCCCAATACATACGACATCTCTAAGGTCCCCAATACATACGACGTCTCTAAGGTCCCCAATACATACGACGTCTCTAAGGTCCCCAATACATAGGACATCTCTAAGGTCCCCAATACATACGACGTCTCTAAGGTCCCCAATACATACGACGTCTCTAAGGTCCCCAATACATACGACGTCTCTAAGGTCCCCAATACATACAACGTCTCTAAGGTCCCCAATACATACGACGTCTCTAAGGTCCCCAATACATACGACGTCTCTAAGGTCCCCAATACATACGACGTCTCTAAGGTCCCCAATACATACGACGTCTCTAAGGTCCCCAATACATACGACGTCTCTAAGGTCCCCAATACATACGACGTCTCTAAGGTCCCCAATACATACGACGTCTCTAAGGTCCCCAATACATACGACGTCTCTAAGGTCCCCAATACATACGACGTCTCTAAGGTCCCCAATACATACGACGTCTCTAAGGTCCCCAATACATACGACGTCTCTAAGGTCCCCAATACATACGACGTCTCTAAGGTCCCCGATACATACGACGTCTCTAAGGTCCCCGATACATACGACGTCTCTAAGGTCCCCGATACATACGACGTCTCTAAGGTCCCCGATACATAGGACATCTCTAAGGTCCCCAATACATACGACATCTCTAAGGTCCCCAATACATACGACGTCTCTAAGGTCCCCAATACATACGACGTCTCTAAGGTCCCCAATACATAGGACATCTCTAAGGTCCCCAATACATACGACATCTCTAAGGTCCCCAATACATACGACGTCTCTAAGGTCCCCAATACATACGATGTCTCTAAGGTCCCCAATACATACGACGTCTCTAAGGTCCCCAATACATACGACGTCTCTAAGGTCCCTGATACATAGGACATCTCTAAGGTCCCCAATACATACGACATCTCTAAGGTCCCCAATACATACGACGTCTCTAAGGTCCCCAATACATAGGACATCTCTAAGGTCCCCAATACATAGGACATGTCTAAGGTCCCCAATCCATACGACATCTCTAAGGTCCCCAATACATACGACGTCTCTAAGGTCCCCAATACATACGACGTCTCTAAGGTCCCCAATACATACGACGTCTCTAAGGTCCCCAATACATACGACGTCTCTAAGGTCCCCAATACATACGACGTCTCTAAGGTCCCCAATACATAGGACATCTCTAAGGTCCCCAATACATACGATGTCTCTAAGGTCCCCAATACATACGACGTCTCTAAGGTCCCTGATACATACGACGTCTCTAAGGTCCCCGATACATAGGACATCTCTAAGGTCCCCAATACATACGACATCTCTAAGGTCCCCAATACATACGACGTCTCTAAGGTCCCCAATACATACGACGTCTCTAAGGTCCCCAATACATAGGACATCTCTAAGGTCCCCAATACATACGAAATCTCTAAGTCCCCAATACATACGATGTCTCTAAGGTCCCCAATACATACGACGTCTCTAAGGTCCCCAATACATACGACGTCTCTAAGGTCCCCAATACATACGACGTCTCTAAGGTCCCCAATACATACGACGTCTCTAAGGTCCCCAATACATACGACATCTCTAAGGTCCCCAATACATACGACATCTCTAAGGTCCCCAATACAT
Organism: Thymallus thymallus; assembly: GCA_023634145.1. NCBI lineage: Eukaryota > Metazoa > Chordata > Actinopteri > Salmoniformes > Salmonidae > Thymallus > Thymallus thymallus. The sequence continues at coordinate 41,244,204 of CM042414.1, read as the reverse complement.
ACGACGTCTCTAAGGTCCCCAATACATACGACATCTCTAAGGTCCCCAATACATACGACGTCTCTAAGGTCCCCAATACATACGACGTCTCTAAGGTCCCCAATACATACGACGTCTCTAAGGTCCCTTAGGCAAGTATTCAATTTCAAGCACAGATTGAACTACAAAGACGGACAGTGATTGGTTGATGGGTAAGAATAACAAATCAGACATTATTATCTCTTTAAACACGGACAAGTTAATAATTATGCTGTGGATGATATATTAAACCAACAAGACACATAAAAAATGCAGTCGTCCTTCTGAACTGAGCTGTAGGACAGGAAGTAAACTGCTTAGGGATGTCACCATGAGGCCATTGGTTAAAACAGTTAGAGAGTTTAATGGCTGTGATAGGAGAAAACTGAGGATGGATCAACAACATAGTAGTGACTCCACAATAATGACCTAAGTGAAATCAAGAATACAAATATACAGACTAAAATATTCCAAAATATGCAAATGCAACAAGTACTAAAGTAATACAAATATGCAACAAGGCACTAAAGTAAGTGGACAAAAACCCACAAACACAGGTGGGAATACTGAACATAAATAGTCTCCCCAATTAGAGGCAATGCGGTGCAGCTGATCTAACTGGGGACCAATTCCAAACAGAACATAGAGTTATCCAGAGAGGTCTCTGGACACTAAACCTGACAACCATAAAGGTTTCCAGAGACCTCTCTGAACATGATTATGAGAAAAAAGGGTATGAGCTGGACCTATAAGAGACAGTATAGTATCTATCTCTAGCAGAAGGAAGGAAAGCCCTGGGCAAAACTCAAGTCTTAACAGCTGACAAGCTATAACCCCATACAGACACACACTGCCACATCTCAGACATGCACACTCACGCATGGAATCACCCAACTCTCCAGTAGGCTCAGCTACAGTGCCTATAGGTTGGAAGTCTTGTGAACTTTTTTCACATTTATTTGCGTTACTAAGTGGGATTGAAATAGATTTCATTGTATTTTGTTGTAATTGAGCTACACTAAATATTCCATAATGTCAAAGTGAAAAGACAATTTGACAAATTCTACAAAAATGTAATAATAGGGTTTAACATTATTTTGGAACGGCTACCAATTCCTCTGTCCCCAATACATACGACGTCTCTAAGGTCCCCAATACATACGACGTCTCTAAGGTCCCCAATACATACGACGTCTCTAAGGTCCCCAATACATACGACGTCTCTAAGGTCCCCAATACATACGACGTCTCTAAGGTCCCCAATACATACGACGTCTCTAAGGTCCCCAATACATAGGACATCTCTAAGGTCCCCAATACATACGACGTCTCTAAGGTCCCCAATACATACGACGTCTCTAAGGTCCCCAATACATACGACGTCTCTAAGGTCCCCAATACATACAACGTCTCTAAGGTCCCCAATACATACGACGTCTCTAAGGTCCCCAATACATACGACGTCTCTAAGGTCCCCAATACATACGACGTCTCTAAGGTCCCCAATACATACGACGTCTCTAAGGTCCCCAATACATACGACGTCTCTAAGGTCCCCAATACATACGACGTCTCTAAGGTCCCCAATACATACGACGTCTCTAAGGTCCCCAATACATACGACGTCTCTAAGGTCCCCAATACATACGACGTCTCTAAGGTCCCCAATACATACGACGTCTCTAAGGTCCCCAATACATACGACGTCTCTAAGGTCCCCAATACATACGACGTCTCTAAGGTCCCCGATACATACGACGTCTCTAAGGTCCCCGATACATACGACGTCTCTAAGGTCCCTGATACATACGACGTCTCTAAGGTCCCCGATACATAGGACATCTCTAAGGTCCCCAATACATACGACATCTCTAAGGTCCCCAATACATACGACGTCTCTAAGGTCCCCAATACATACGACGTCTCTAAGGTCCCCAATACATAGGACATCTCTAAGGTCCCCAATACATACGACATCTCTAAGGTCCCCAATACATACGACGTCTCTAAGGTCCCCAATACATACGATGTCTCTAAGGTCCCCAATACATACGACGTCTCTAAGGTCCCCAATACATACGACGTCTCTAAGGTCCCTGATACATAGGACATCTCTAAGGTCCCCAATACATACGACATCTCTAAGGTCCCCAATACATACGACGTCTCTAAGGTCCCCAATACATACGACGTCTCTAAGGTCCCTTAGGCAAGTATTCAATTTCAAGCACAGATTGAACTACAAAGACGGACAGTGATTGGTTGATGGGTAACAATAACAAATCAGACATTATTATCTCTTTAAACACGGACAAGTTAATAATTATGCTGTGGATGATATATTAAACCAACAAGACACATAAAAAATGCAGTCGTCCTTCTGAACTGAGCTGTAGGACAGGAAGTAAACTGCTTAGGGATGTCACCATGAGGCCATTGGTTAAAACAGTTAGAGAGTTTAATGGCTGTGATAGGAGAAAACTGAGGATGGATCAACAACATAGTAGTGACTCCACAATAATGACCTAAGTGAAATCAAGAATACAAATATACAGACTAAAATATTCCAAAATATGCAAATGCAACAAGTACTAAAGGAATACAAATATGCAACAAGGCACTAAAGTAAGTGGACATACACCGGTCAACCCACGCCTGCCTGCCTGCCTGCCTGCCTGCCTGCCTGCCTGCCTGCCTGCCTGGGAGGACACCATTCCTGCTCTCTGAATCAGCAGGTGCTAGTGGTAGAATAGCTGATAATAAATACTTGTCTGTCTGCCTGCCTGCCTGCCTGCCTGCCTGCCTGCCTGTCTGCCTGCCTGTCTGCCTGCCTGTCTGTCTGTCTGCCTGCCTGCCTGCCTGCCTGCCTGTCTGTCTGTCTGTCTGTCTGTCTGTCTGTCTGTCTGTCTGTCTGTCTGTCTGTCTGCCTGCCTGCCTGTCTGCCTGCCTGCCTGTCTGTCTGTCTGTCTGTCTGTCTGTCTGTCTGTCTGTCTGCCTGCCTGCCTGTCTGCCTGTCTGCCTGTCTGCCTGTCTGTCTGTCTGTCTGTCTGTCTGTCTGTCTGTCTGTCTGTCTGTCTGTCTGTCTGTCTGTCTGTCTGTCTGTCTGTCTGTCTGTCTGTCTCTGTAAGCTGGTAAAGGAGGAAGGTGATTTCATACACCAGTGTATATATTTGAATCCCTACTTTGTAACAGAGTAAAATGTGAAGAAAGACTTTCTAAAGGCACTGTATGTATGTTCCATGGACTCATTACTAGATACTACATTTGGTTTCCCGTCATTATAGCTGTCATTTAAGTAGTAATTTAAACCTGACTGTGCTTGTGCTGCATATCTTCCACCTGACTACTGACACCGCTGTGTGGAGAGGATCTGTGAGGAATGCAGTGTAATCATTGATGTATTGTAGCGGTTTGTAGTGTGGATGGAATTAACACCAGTCAGTTAACACAGTGCTCTTTCTGTCTATCAGACTGTCTTCCTGCTGACCTCCACTTTGACCTAGACCACACAAGCGCACGCACGTACGCACACACACACACACATCACACACACATCACACACACACATACGCTGCAAATCGAACACATATACTCATTATACAAAACATTACGATATTTTTCCATGATATACTGTAGACTGATCAGGTGAATCCAGGTGAAAGCTATGATCCCTTATTGATGTCACTTGTTAAATCCACTTCAATCAGTGTAGATGAAGGGGAGGAGACAGGTTAAAAAATATATTTTTAAGATTTGAGACATGGATTGTGTATGTGTGCCATTCAAAGGGTGAATGGGCAAGACAAACAATTTAAGTGCCTTTAAACAGGGTATGGTAGTAGGTGCCAGGCGCACTGGTTTGTGTCAAGAGCTGCAACGTTGCTGGGCTTTTCCTGTGTGTATCAAGAATGGTCCACCACCCAAAGGACATCTAGCCAACTTGACACAACTGTGGGAACCAATGGAGTCAACAGCATCCCTGTGGAACGCTTTCGACACCTTGTAAAGTCCATGCCCCGACGAATTGAGGCTGTTCTGATATCGAAGGCAGGGGGGTACAACTCAATATTATGAAGGTGTTCCTAATGTTTGATATACTCAGTGTAGATTTGAGCTTGTAGAAGTGAGTGTTTGTTTATGCGCGAGACCGAGATAAGTTAAGTGGCACAGCGGTCTAAGGCACTGCATCTCAGTGCAAGAGTCGTCACTACAGTCCCTGGTTCGAATCCAGGCTGCATCACATCAGGCCGTGATTGGGAGTCCCATAGGGCGGCGCACAATTGGCCCAGCGTCGTCCAGGTTTGGCCGGGGTAGGCCGACATTGTAAATAAGAATTTGTTCTTAACTGACGTGCCTAGTTAAAATAAAAGTTTAAAAAATAAAATAAAATGTTCTTTGATCTTGACCTCTTTGTTGTAAGTCTAAGTTCTGCTCTCTAACTGTTGATTTCTGGTCATTGATACTGATGCTTGTGGTAGAGCTGTGTGAATATGAGTATATATGAGTATACAAACCCACAAACATTAAGAACACCTGCTCTTTCCATGACTGACCAGCTGAATCCAGGTGAAAGCTATGATCACTTATTGATGTCACTTGCCCCGATGAATTGAGGCTGTTCTGAGGTCAAAATGTTTGGTATACTCAGTGTATATCTAGGAATAAGAACAGTAGACACTCAAACAGATTGCACTTTTACAGGTGTGTCTCATTTTACTTAGTTTGCAACACACCTTACTGTCCTATTCCAGCTGGTAAGATATTTACAACTCTGAGTACATTGGGTGGAATGGAATTCAACATAATCCAAAGTTGCCAACAAGTAACCACATGATATGCCAAGTTCTAAGTGAATACCAGGTACATTGCAGATTGTGAAATCAAGTGTGACCCAATTATCCTGTTGTGAACGAATGTGTTGATTGATTGGTGGTACAGGATTTATGTTACTGGGTTTCTCGAATCCAGCTCAAGACAAAATCCCCTCACGTGCCCAGACCTGTACTGTACTGTACTATACTGTAATGTACTGTGTACTTTATATGTAAGTGTACTGTAATGTACTGCGTACTTAATATGTCAAGACTTGTTGGATGAATTCAATGGAGCAAGGCAATATTATGGACTCCTAATACGCTGATGTAAGTGCGTGTATATATGCGTGTGGGGGAGGATGTGTGGAGTCTGTGTAACCCCAGTGATGGCGCTCCTTGGTAGCGGGTTAGGGCTGAACATGCTAAGAACATAAGACAGTTATAACACGTGTGAACATTGGCTACATATATACAGTTGAAGTCGGATGTTTACATACACTTAGGTTAAAGTCATTAAAATTCATTTTTCAACCACTCCACAGATTTCATGTTAACAACTATAGTTTTGGCAAGTCGGTTAGGACATCTACTTTGTGCATGACACAAGTAATTCTTCCAACAATTGTTTACAGACAGATTATTTCACTTATAATTCACTATATCACAATTCCAGTGGGTCAGAAGTTTACATACACTAAGTTGACTGTGCCTTTAAACAGCTTGGAAAATTCCAGAAATTGATGTCATGGCTTTAGAAGCTTCTGATAGGCTAATTGACATAATTTGAGTCAATTGGAGGTGTACCTGTGGATGAATTTCAAGGCCTACCGTCAAACTCAGTGCCTCTTTGCTTGACATCATGGGAAAATCTAAAGAACTCAGCCAAGACCTCAGAAAAAAATTTGTAGACCTCCACAACTCCACCACGTTCATCTGTACAAACAATAGTATGCAAGTATAAACACCATGGGACCACGCAGCCGTCATACCGCTCAGGAAGGAGATGCGTTCTGTCTCCTAGAGATGAACATACTTTGGTGCGAAAAGTGCAAATAAATCCCAGAACAACAGCAAAGGACCTTGTGAAGATGCTGGAGGAAACAGGTACAAAAGTATCTATATCCACAGTAATATGAGTACTACATCGACATAACCTGAAAGGCCGCTCAGTAAGGAAGAAGCCACTGCTCCAAAACCGCCATAATAAAGCCAGACTACGGTTTGAAACTGCACATGGGGGCAAAGACCGTACTTTTTGGAGAAATGTCATCTGGTCTGATGAAACAAAAATAGAACTGTTTATCCATAATGACCATCGTTATGTTTGGAGGAAAAAGGGGGAAGCTTGCAAGCCGTAGAACACCATCCCAACCGTGAAGCACGGGGGTGGCAGCATCATGTTGTGGGGGTGCTTTGCTGCAGGAGGGACTGGTGAACTTCACAAAATAGATGGCATCATGAGGAAGGAAAATTATGTGGATATATTAAACTTCTGACCCATTGGGAATGTGATGAAAGAAATAAAAGCTGAAATAAATCATTCTCTCTACTATTATTCCGACATTTCACATTCCTAAAATAAAGTGGTGATCCTAACAGACCTAAGACAGGGAATTTTTACTAGGATTAAATGTCAGGAATTGTATTTGGCTAAGGTGTATGTAAACTTCCGACTTCAACTGTAACACTATCCTTAAGATCACTGTTAGGACTAGCTGATTCCTGTCTGATTGACATAAGTTTCCATCTCTCAGGGTTTTTGTTCTTATGTTTTGAGTTGTGTGGTTCTGATGCAGGATCAGGGGTATTGTTTGCAGTATGTTGTCTGTCATGTAAACCTCCCTGTCCATCTGTTCCCAGATCAGCTGGCCAGCCCCCAGAGACAGAGTGGAGATGTGTAAACTGGCCGGCAAGAATGCTCATGTGAGTACATTCTTGAAAAAGCCTGAAGCGTTGTTTCATTAAAATCGCTGTTTCGGGAAAAAACAATAATACTATTTAATCTTATTGGTTCCTTTCTTTTACACTCAGTTGGAATGTGGCAATTTTGTGCGTGTGCTCCACAACTATAACCACACCCATCTGTACGCCTGTGGGACAGGAGCCTTCCACCCCATGTGTACCTTCATTGAGATCTCAGGACGCAGAGAGGTAGAGTCAGGGAGAACACACACACACACACACACACACACACACACACACACACACACACTGCTTACTTACATAATATTTCTCTTCAGGACGGTGTGTTCCAGATGTTGTCCGGTACAGTGGAGTCTGGAAGGTTGAAATGTCCTTACGACCCCTGGCAACCTTTCACCTCTGTTCTCACAGGTCAGACCACACCTCATCATAATGTCCTCTTTTTACTACCCTAGACCTTCTGATGGTACCACAGCCCCACCCTGACACCATATTATACCCACATTCAGCCCTCTCTCTCCTGTCCTGGTGTTCAAAACCCCTCTACAAAACCTTCATCATGTACGCTCACACTCTCCGGCTCTATACACTCTGTTTTAAATAACAAAGCAAAGCCCTCTTGGCATAATCTGAGTGTCTCTAGTAGGGAGAATTCTGTCTGACTGTAATACACAATTATACTTGGCATGGAATTATAAACACTCAGACTTAGAGTATCTCCCTCATGATCCTCTCTGCTATCCCCAAGGTGTGTGTGTGTGTGTTGTTATGATGAGGTAACAAAGACATTGACATCTAAGCCAACTACAAAATTATATACAATATTTTTGTCAAGGCTAGATTTATTGAAACATGTTTGCTCCGCATATCTTCTTTCAGAAATCTGGTTACAAAAACCCCACAGTTTAGAGAGATTGACTGATTGAGTTTGTTCAGGTTTGGTTTCTTGCTCTTTATCAGCTAGTTACTGTAATAGGTTCACATTTACAATTTTACTTGACCCTCATCATCATTGGTTCAGGCCTAACCCTCCTTGTGTCTGATTGGTTGCAGACCAATTCCTGTATGTGGGCACAGCATCAGACTTCCTGGGTAAAGACACAACGTTCACCCGCTCCTTGGGCCCTCCCCCCGACCAGCACTATATACGCACTGACATCTCAGAGGACTACTGGATCAACGGTACTCACAGAAACACACACACACACACACACACACACGCACACACGCGCACACACACACACATTGTAAATACTTCATTTGAATCCACAAATCACGTTACATCATAAAGGATTCAAACATCTCAATCTGTTGAAGATACACTATGCAGAAATCTATGCAGAACTCACTACAGCATTTAATGGTTGCTAAAATAAATTTCAGGTTATGTGACAATATAAGCAAGTATAGCATAGGGAATCATTGTACCTTCTAAACCACTGTGAAATATATTTTTCATAACCAAAAATATAGTATTTTCAGCTGTTTGAATCTGGAGTACAAAACGCAAAATCTAAACTTAAGAATTAGGCATAAGGCCTCCCTAGTGCCGCAGCGAGGCATCACTACGGACCCAGGTTCATATCCCGGACTGTGCCACAACCGGCTGTGGTTGGGAGTGCCATAGGATGGTGCACAGTCGTCTGGGTTAGGGGAGGGTTTGGCTGGTGGGGCTTTACTTGGCTCATCTTGCTCTAGCTACTTCAAGTGGTGGGCAGGGTGCCTGCGGGCTGACCCTGGATGCCAGTTGAACAGTGTTTCCTCCGACACATTGGTTCGGCTGACTTCTGGGTGAAGCTGGTGGATGTTAAGGAGCCACATCAGGCCTGCAATTCACATTAAGTTGGCTTGCAAAGTGATGTGAAATCGGAATCCAGCCAGAGTTAGGTTATACAGTTTACTCACCCACACATTCAGAATGACTGTCAGGGTTAGGCTACTTAAACCATTTAAACTGGAACAAACATTTCAGTAATGAGTGCTGATTGGATTAGTTTAGAAAAACGTATGCTATTTATCTTTGTGTAGCTTAATCAATCGATCAATGTACATGCAAAAACATTGATATTAAAAACAATCGTAAAAGAAAATCGACCTGCAGTAGAGCATGTTGGAAAATATGATAATGATGGGAGTGGTTTTGATGGTGTATTAACACTGGGGGTTATTTTACACCACTGAGTGTTAATTTCACTCTTACAGAGTGAATGTAACTCCTGAATCAACACTAGAAATGTTCAACTGAAAAATGAACACTGGCCAATTTGCTGTGCACACACACTACATACACACGACATACACACACACATACACACACACACACACACACACACACACACACACACACACACACACACACACACACACTACATACACATACACACACACACACTACATACACACACACACACACTACATACACACACACTACATACATATTGTAGAGCTGTGAATTATGAGTTTGTAGAGCCATTCATTGTGGCGTGACATTATATCTCATTAACTGTTGGCCTGGTTCCTTTGAATACATCCTTCCTCTCAGTCTCGGTATGTAAGGCTTGGCGAGTTCATTCATAGGCTAGTTTTGTCATTGAGTGTTTCACTTCTTTCCATTGATACACATAGCTGCTTTGTGGTCTCAGGGTGGCCTTGAGGGAGGTTATTGGCATTCCTGCGTAAAGCAAACAGTCCAGTTATTCATTTATTACTTTTACACACTAAAGACCACACCTACTGTACAGGGCATACATACTGTACCTATTAGGGGATTTATAGTGTGTCACAGTTCACAGGTCCCTGGTCCCTGGTCCCTGGTCCCTGGTCTACATACACACACTACAAGCCCTATTATATGGCACACGCTCCTCTCCGTCTATGCTACATTTGTCATGGGTCAACAGATATCACCAGTTTCGGTGTGAGTGAGGTCTCTGGAGGCGTGCTGTCATTGTGTTTGTGTGTGTGTGTGTGTGTGTGTGTCAGGGGTTCTGGAACATCTTACCAAACGTACAGTAACAGTGAATATGTGTAGTGTGTGTGTGTGTGTGTGTGAGCAGGCCTACATTAGACTATTTTAAGGAATCCCCCCAGAGGCTTTGGTTGGTTTCCAGGGTTGATGTCATGTTACTGTAACACTCATGGCCACAGACTTTCTTTCTCTCTCTGTATCGTTCCTTTCCTTTGTTCCACGACTCTGTCTGAAGGTATTTTAATGTTCATAAATCATGGTGCTCAGGAGACTGAGGCACGTGCTAACTCTAACTTCTTAAAGACACTCCGCTGTGTCCATAGGGTCAGGCTGTAAATGAACAATGTTGCTCTTATAACTCCTCTCTCTCTCTCTCTCTCTCTCTCTCTCTCTCTCTCTCTCTCTCTCTCTCTCTCTCACACTCACTCTAGAGGCCAGGTTTATATCAGCTCACCCTGTGTCCGACACCCACAACCCTGACGATGACAAGATCTACTTCTTCTTCCGAGAGTTGTCACGCGACAGAAGCGATAAGAGTGTCCTGTCCCGTGTAGCACGTGTCTGCAAGGTGAGAGAGGGGAGAGGTGTAGAAGGGTGAAAGAACGAAGGTGAGGAGTGAGGGATGGTTTGTAGAGAGGTCAGTGAAGGGGCGAAGAAGAGGACAGACATCTAACAGGGCGCATGTACAGTAATAGATCTATGTCCACTGATATAGAGCTAGCTTCTCCCACAGATATGCTTAAACCCCCCTGGGAGGATACTTCCTGGTACATTCCTCTGGTGTAGTCTGCTGACAGAGGAGCGGACCACTGTTGTCAAAGTGGGTAAATCATAGTTGAACCTCTCTTTGTGTCTGGCTGACAGGGCAGCCAAATGTATGGTCCTAGGACAGCAGTTGAGGTGGATGAATGAAGTATGCCCTTACACCGGCACAGTGGGCGGTTCCGGACTGGGCACCGGCGGCGCTGGCGGCTCCAGCCCGGGAGCTGGACTGGGATGCCGCGCCATCCATGCTCTCCACCAGCATGCCTGTACCGCCAGAGGGTTTCAAGGTGTTGAAACCCTCCGGCGCCAGATCTCCCCCTCTATCAGACTCCGACCCTGGGGCTAGGTTGGACACCTTCACTGGATGCTTGGTGCGGGGAGCCAGCACAGGACATACCGGGCTGGGAAGACGCACTGGAGGTCGGGTGTGGGGAGCCAGCACAGGTCGTACCTGGCTGGGAAGATGCACTGAAGGCCTGTTGTGGCCGAAGTATTGCCACAGGCGCTCCGCCTCCTCCTCATCCCTTGCTGCCCACAGCCCCCATGGCCCTCCCCCTAAAATATTTTGTAGGGTTCCTTGGAGCTGGGGCAGGAAGGTCCTAGGATAGCACTGCTTGGTCCTGGGTTGGTGGTACATTCTGTCACGGACCTTTTGAAATGAGTGACCAAGGTGCAGTTTGACATCTTTCATTTAACGTTGAACTTCAGCAAAATAACAAACGGTTTAAACAAGAACCCGTAACATACGTGAGAGTTCAACAGAAACTCAACTCAGAAACAATGTACCACAGCGCAGGTTGAAACGGAACAAACTTAAATACGATAGGCAGCTGTCTCTAATTGGGGACCTCAAACAAAACCCACCAGAGCTCTACTGTCAGGCCCTGACCTAGACAACCATAGAGAAGCCAGAGCTCTACTGTCAGACCCTGACCTAGACAACCATAGAGAAGCCAGAGCTCTACTGTCAGACCCTGACCTAGACAACCATAGAGAAGCCAGAGCTCTACTGTCAGGCCCTGACCTAGACAACCATAGAGAAGCCAGAGCTCTACTGTCAGGCCCTGACCTAGAGAACCATAGAGAAGCCAGAGCTCTACTGTCAGGCCCTGACCTAGAGAACCATAGAGAAGCCAGAGCTCTACTGTCAGGCCCTGACCTAGACAACCATAGAGAAGCCAGAGCTCTACTGTCAGGCCCTGACCTAGACAACCATAGAGAAGCCAGAGCTCTACTGTCAGGCCCTGACCTAGAGAACCATAGAGCAGCCAGAGCTCTACTGTCAGGCCCTGACCTAGAGAACCATAGAGAAGCCAGAGCTCTACTGTCAGGCCCTGACCTAGAGAACCATAGAGCAGCCAGAGCTCTACTGTCAGGCCCTGACCTAGAGAACCATAGAGAAGCCGGAGCTCTACTGTCAGGCCCTGACCTAGACAACCATAGAGAAGCCAGAGCTCTACTGTCAGGCCCTGACCTAGAGAACCATAGAGAAGGTGCAGTATGTTTCTGTAAATTCAAAATAAACTTTGGTTTAACATAATCTTTTTTATTTCAGTGTTTTTATGAATATCGCACCAACAGAACAAACACATTTTGATTTACACTCATTGGAGCCAATTACGCTGGTGTATCTGACATAGGCTTTGTAAAAGCACCCGCTAATAGGTGTGTGGCAAGCTTTCTTGACTTGAACAATAACTTTTGCCAAAACATGGCTAACCTTTGTTTAACCAGCTAAACAGCTGCTCTTAGCAAAAATGTGTTTAGAGTTTCATCTCTGTATAAGTTTACATTTCCTCCAATTCTAATCTACCAAATTTAATAATTTTCAAATGTTGATTACTTCGTCTTGCCATTATCGTTCACCTGATGATAATACAAAAATGTTTGCTAACGTATGATGGGGTCCCTGGGTCGCCATTTGCCTGGGAGCGGATCTCTGGGCAAGAAAAGGTTGAAAAACCCCTGCTGTAAAGTTTGCAGTAATATACTGTTAAACCAAAGTTTCTTTGGAATTTACAGTAACATACCGTACCTTACAGGATTTTTTTTTACAGTGTAGTTCTACGACTACAGCAGGTGTGTTACTTCTTGGCTGGAACAAAAGTCTGCACCCACACTTGCTATTGGAAGCTTCTGGCCACTGCTGGACAAAGTGATTCAGTTTCAGTTCCCAGCTATGTGAGGTTTGGTATTTTCTGGTAGTAGGGAGATTTGGAGTGTTTATGACTTGGGAGTAGGCTGTGAGGCCGGTGAGGCAGGAGAGGGATTCCACAGCTGACCAGGGGTTCCTCTCTGGATAAGTGGAATAACAGAGCTTCATTTGAAGATACTCAAATTTAGAAAACGCTGAAGCCATTATCCTAACTGTTTCTATAATTGCGTGTCTATTTAAGATAGTCTTTGGGCCAAGTTCAATAGGGAGGTTAGTCTAGGGCCCTTGTAGTGGATAAAGGGGCTCTGTACTTGAGATGTATACTTGAGTACTCCTGCCCTAGCCCTGAGAACGGCACCGTTTTATTAAGAACAGCACTCATCCAGGGGTATACATATGCTAATTAGAATATATGCTAATTAAAATATATGCATAATTGATGAGCCTTAAATTCTTCTTCCCTCATTCTATTTCTTTTGTTTTATTTCTCTTATTTTTTCTGGCTTCAATTCCTCCTTCGTACTGTTATTCTTGTTCTACTAAATCCCTTTACCATATTGAGTCCTCTCTCCCTCCTCTTCAGTCCTCTCTCGCTCTGTCAGTCCTCTCTCCCTCTGTCAGTCCTCTCTCCCTCTGTCAGTCCTCTCTCCCTCCTCTTCAGTCCTCTCTCCCTCCTCTGTCAGTCCTCTCTCCCTCCTCTGTCAGTCTTCTCTCCCTCCTCTGTCAGTCCTCTCTCCCTTCTCTGTCAGTCCTCTCTCCCTCCTCTGTCAGTCCTCTCTCCCTCCTCTTCAGTCCTCTCTCCCTCTGTCAGTCCTCTCTCCCTCCTCTTCAGTCCTCTCTCCCTCCTCTTCAGTCCTCTCTCCCTCCTCTTCAGTCCTCTCTCCCTCCTCTTCAGTCCTCTCTCCCTCCTCTGTCAGTCCTCTCTCCCTCCTCTGTCAGTCCTCTCTCCCTCCTCTGTCAGTCCTCTCTCCCTCCTCTGTCAGTCCTCTCTCCCTCCTCTTCAGTCCTCTCTCCCTCCTCTTTCAGTCCTCTCTCCCTCCTCTTTCAGTCCTCTCTCCCTCCTCTGTCAGTCCTCTCTCCCTCCTCTGTCAGTCTTCTCTCCCTCCTCTGTCAGTCCTCTCTCCCTCCTCTGTCAGTCCTCTCTCCCTCCTCTTCAGTCCTCTCTCCCTCTGTCAGTCCTCTCTCCCTCCTCTTCAGTCCTCTCTCCCTCCTCTTCAGTCCTCTCTCCCTCCTCTTCAGTCCTCTCTCCCTCCTCTTCAGTCCTCTCTCCCTCCTCTTCAGTCCTCTCTCCCTCCTCTTCAGTCCTCTCTCCCTCTGTCAGTCCTCTCTCCCTCTCTTCAGTCCTCTCTCCCTCCTCTGTCAGTCCTCTCTCCCTCCTCTGTCAGTCCTCTCTCCCTCCTCTGTCAGTCCTCTCTCCCTCCTCTTCAGTCCTCTCTCCCTCCTCTGTCAGTTTATTCTGACTGCCATCATCATTAGTGTTAATGAGCAGGCCTCATTCCTCTGCCAGTTATATAATCACATTTAACATGGGACATGTGTCTGTCTTTACCTATGTTTATTTAAATTAGTCTCAAACAGGAGTTTAAGATGTCATGGTCTGTAAAAAGGTGTGCAGTTGTGTTGTGCTTAATATGTCAGGTCTTTGGACTAGACTATGGTTATTTCATGGTTTTAAACATGATTTCAGTTGTATTTGTGTGTCAGACTATGGTTGTGTTATGGTTATGTTGTGGTTGCATTTCAGAATGACGTGGGAGGGTTGAGGAGTCTGACCAATAAGTGGACAACGTTCCTCAAAGCCAGACTGGTGTGTTCCATCCCTGGACCTGAAGGAGTGGATACACACTTTGACGAGCTCCGTAAGACACACACGCACGCCTGACATGCTTCCACGTTTACATCCACACAACACATGCACACTAAATGCCATATTCTTACTTTTTATGTGTGTGTGTGTGTGTGTGTGTGTGTGTGTGTGTGTGTGTGTGTGTGTGTGTGTGTGTGTGTGTGTGTGTTGTAGAGGACATATTCATGCTTCCCACTAGAGATGATAAGAACCCCGTAGTGTATGGAATCTTCACCACCTCCAGGTAAAATTACACTTACAGTAGTTACACCATACCTTACACCCTACCTTACACCATACCTTACACCATACCTTACACCATACCTTACACTGTACCTTACACCATACCTTACACCACACCTTACACCCTACCTTACACCCTACCTTACACCATACCTTACACCTACCTTACACCATACCTTACACCACACCTTACACCAAACCTTACACCAAACCTTACACCATACCTTACACCACACCTAACACCATACCTTACACCACACCTAACACCATACCTTACACCAACCTTACACCAACCTTAAACCAAACCTTACACCACACCTTACACCACACCTTACACCACACCTTACACCTACCTTCCCCCTACCTTACACCAGACCTTACACCAAGACCTTACACCCTACCTTACACCATACCTTACACCATACCTTACACCAACCTTAAACCACACCTTACACCCAACCTTACACCACACCTTACACCAAAACCTTAAACCACACCATACCTTACACCACACCTTACACCACACCTTAAACCACACCTTACACCCTACCTTACACCACACCTTACACCACACCTTACACCAAAACCTTGAACCACACCTTACACCACGCCTTACACCACACCTTACACCATACCTTACACCACACCTTACACCACACCTTACACCACACCTTACACCACACCTTACACCATACCTTACACCACACCTTACACCACACCTTACACCATACCTTACATCATACCTTACACCATACCTTACACCACACCTTACACCACACCTTACACCACACCTTACACCATACCTTACACCACACCTTACACCATACCTTACACCCTACCTTACACCACACCTTACACCATACCTTACACCCTACCTTACACCACACCTTACACCATACGTTACACCATACGTTACGGAGACGTCTCTCTACCTCTCAGCTTACTTCTCCTATTATAATATACTTACTACACTGTACTGTGTTTCTCCCTCAGCTCTGTGTTCCGTGGCTCGGCGGTGTGTGTGTACAGCATGGCTGACATACGAGCTGTGTTCAACGGACCCTACGCTCACAAGGAGGGACCTGACCATCGCTGGGTTGAATATGAGGGGAGAATACCTTACCCTCGCCCTGGAACGGTACACAAAGACAGACACGCTCATCTCTGCTCACCCTGCTCCATTACCCTCCTGCCTGAAAGCTGACTGCATATTGTTTCTGTCCAGGATTATTTAGAAAGACCCCTCCTCTTAACTAGCTTACAATATGACCCAATCCTGATATATGATACAGTCCTGATGAACCATAATAAACACCTATCTATTGCATAATGAATTAATCTGTGAGAGAGTGTGACACAAGTCAACGTTTATATATGAAAGCATGCAAGTGTGTGTGTGTGTGTGTGTGTGTGTGTGTGTGTGTGTGTGATATATGACCCAGTCTCTGTCTTGATGAACAATAATAAACGTCAGTCTGGGAGACAGCTTTGATGGTATCACTAAGGCTTCACGGTGATCAACGTCGTTTTCCACAGTGTTTGTAGAACTGATTAACATGAGGTACTGTTACTGGTGTGTGTGTGTGCAGGTGGACGTTTATTGAGATGAGCCTTGTCCTGGAGGCAGAATTGAGTGATTTCTGCTAGATGGGCCAACTGCAAAGTCAAAATGGAGCTTTTTGGTCTTAATTTAAGGTTTGGGTTAAGCATTAGATATTGTGTGGCTCAGTTGGTAGAGCATGGCACTTGCAACACCAGGGTTGTGGGTTTGATTCCCACGGGGGACCAGTAAAAATGAAAATGTATCCACTCACTACTGTAAGTCGCTCTGGATAAGAGCGTCTGCTGAATGACTAATATGTGCCAGCTAGTGACTACTCTGCAGAGCTGCCTCCAGAACAAGATTCATGGTGAAAAACACTAACCTGCTATGGACATGTTTAACTATACTGGACCAGAAGTCCCCACGAGAACAGCAAACAAACAAAACATTTGACCAACTGGGGACATGTTGTCAGTCCCCACAAGGAAAAATGTGTTAGGGTTAGAATGAGTGTTATGGTTAGGGTTAGTGTTAGGGTATGTGTGTGAGAGAGTCAACAAGCATAACGCCATAAAGTGATGGCTTATTACTGTATTGTAAAAGGAACAGACCGGTACAAAAGGATTGTGTGCTCCAGATGTACGTAATCTTGTGGAGTACCTCATCTCACCACCAGAGGGTGACACATACCTATTATTCAGAGTCCACTAGCCAACCTGAAAAAATATGACATGCACTTTAATGACAGTGAATAGATCAGTATTTGCTTTAAGATAGACATCTTTTTCTTGACTGATCTTTCTACTACCCTCTAGTACCTCTACTTAAACTGTGTTATCATTTAGTCTCTGAAACTACACGTTATTTTATGTGTCTCTTCAGAAACTGACAGTACCTTCCTTCCTCAGTGTCCCAGTAAGACGTATGACCCCAGGATAAAAACCACCAAGGACTTCTCAGACGAGGTGGTCAGCTTCATTCGCTTCCACCCCCTCATGTTCCGCTCCATCTACCCCCTGACCGGCCGGCCCGTGTTCACACGTGTACGTGTCGACTACACACTGACACAGATAGTGGTGGACCGCGTCATGGCTGAGGATGGACAGTATGAAATCATGTTTCTGGGGACAGGTGAGAGATCCCAACACACACATCCAAACACATGCTTGGACACACAATAAAACAGCCAAGTAGTCCCATTTCAGTAGCTCTCTCACTAGAAGGTTTCCATGTATGTATGTGTTTCTTATGTGTGTGTGTGTGTGTTCAGATGCTGGGTCAGTTCTAAAGGTGGTGAGCATCACTCAGGAGAACTGGTCCACTGAGGAGGTGATTCTGGAGGAGCTCCAGGTGTTCCAGGTAACAAACACACACAGAAAGTTTATTCTGTTCCCTGAAGTTCTGTTTAAACCTGACGTGAACTTTTTTAAGACAAACACTGTACTTGTCTCTCTCAAGGGGTTGTCAGCTCATCAAACAGCAGTAAAATATTAATGTCCATCTATTTTAAACACACACTAGTATACCTAGGGGTACAGGGAGGAGTTCTAGTATTACAGAGAGTTCCTTTTCTCACGTTGATTCACAGACTCATTGGTTGACCTCCCTAACATGAAGTCAACTCTGTAGCAGGAAAGAGAGCTTGGTTCTTCTCAAACAGAACTAATTAGCTAAGTGCTGTATGTATTAAAGGAGGAATGTGTGTGTGTGTGTAGTGGAGGTAATGGTTGCTTTCTCCTTCAGACTCCCACTCCCATCCTGAGTATGGAAATCTCTTCTAAACAGGTAAGAACAGCCCTCTTCTCTCTATCCCTCCTTTCCATCTCAACCCCTCCCTATATTTCTCATATAGCTACAGTAAACAGTGCATTGAGAAAGCATTCAGACCCCTTGACTTGTTACACATGTTGTTACATTACAGCCTTATTTCTACACACAGTACTCCATAATGGCAAAGCAAAAACCAACATTTTTGTTAAATGTATATACATAAAAAATAAATGTACAGTGCATAAGTATTCTCAGTACTTTGTTGAAGCACCTTTGGCAGCGATTACAGCCTCGAGTCTTCTTGGAATGACGCTACAAGCTTGGCACACCTGTATTTGGGGAGTTTCAGATCCTCACAAACTCTGTCAGGTTGGATGGGGAGCGTCGCTGCACAGCTATTTTCAGGTCTCTCCAGAGATGTTCGATCAGGTCCAAGTCCGGGCTCTGGTTGGGCCACTCAAGGACATTCAGAGATTTGTCCCGAAGCCACTCCTGAGTTGTCTTGGCTGTGTGCTTAGGGTCGTTGTCCTGTTGGAAGGTGAAACTTCGCCCCATTCTGAGGTCCTGAGTTTTCATTAAGGATCTCTCTGTACTTTGCTCCGTTCATCTTTCCCTCGATCCTGACTAGTCTCCCAGTCCCTGCTGCTGACAAACATCCCCACAGCATGATGCTGCCACCACCATGCTTCACCGTAGGGATGGTGCCAGCTTTCCTTCAGACGTGACGCTTGGCATTCAGGCCAAAGAGTTACATTTTGGTTTCATCAGACCAGATAATCTTGTTTCTCATGGTCTGAGAGTCCTTTAGGCATACTCCAAGCGGGCTGTCATGTGCATTTTACTGAGGAGTGGCTTCTGTCTGACCACCCTACCATAAAGGCCTGATTGGTGGAGTGCTGCAGAGATGGTTGTCCTTCTGGAAGGTTCTCCCATCGCCACAGAGGAACTCTGTCAGAGTGACCATCGGGTTCTTGGTCACCTCCCTGACTTAGGCCCTTCTCCTCCGATTGCTCAGTTTGGCCGGGCGGCCAGCTCTAGGAAGAGTGTTGGCGGTTCCAAACTTCTTCCATTTAAGAATGATGGAGGCTACTGTGTTCTTTGGGACCTTCAATGCTGCAGACATTTTTTTGGTACCCTTCCCCAGATCTGTGCCTCGACACAATCCTGTCTCGGAGCTCTATGGACAATTCCTTCGACCTCATTGCTTGGTTTTGTGGGACCTTATATAGACTGTTGTGTGCCTTTCCAAATCATGTTCAATCATTTGAATTTATCACAGGTGGACTAGAAACATCT
Source organism: Thymallus thymallus (assembly GCA_023634145.1). NCBI lineage: Eukaryota > Metazoa > Chordata > Actinopteri > Salmoniformes > Salmonidae > Thymallus > Thymallus thymallus. The sequence continues at coordinate 41,224,863 of CM042414.1, read as the reverse complement.
CAAGGATGATCAATGAAAACATGAGGCACCTGAGCTCAATTTCGAGTCTCATAGCAAAAGGTCTTCATACTTATGTAAATAAGTTATTTATTATTAATAAATTAGCAAAAAAATCTAAAAAACAGTTTTCGTTTTGTCATTATGGGGTTTTGTGTGTAGATTGATAATCAATGTTAGAGTAAGGCTGTAACGTAACAAAATGTGGAAAAAGGTATGGGGTCTGAATACTTTTCGAATGCACTGTATATCAGGCTCAATGCTCATCCTCCCCTCTCATCCTTCCCTTCTCCCTCCTCCTCCCCTCTCATCCTTCCTTTCTCCCTCGTCCTCCCCTATCCTCTCCTCCTTCGTTATCTGAGGGTCCGGGATGTCAGCACACCCTTCAACTCAAATCACAGCCTTCCTTCATCTGCCACAGCCTGTGTGTGTGTGTGTGTGTGTGTCTGTGTGTATATGGATGTAGTTTCAAGAGAAGATGGGAGTGAGTGCATACAGTATGAAAATAAAGACCCCTGTGTGTGTATGTGTGTGGGTGTGTGTATGTGTATGTATGTGGGTGGGTGGGTGGGTGGGTGGGTGGTTGTGGGTGGGTGTGTGTTTTCATCTCATCCTAGCCTCTCCAGTGTTTTCCATGTTTCCATTCAGAGTTTGTTTTGGAATCTCTGGTTCAGACAAGTCCCGACAGATCCATGCAAAACACTCTCGCTCTCTCTCTCTCTCTCTCTCTCTCTCTGTCTCTCTCTCATATGTGTTGTTGAAGCTTTTGTCGTTTAAAGAAGCTTTAGAGTTATGGGGGTTGAGTTCGAGTAATAATAGTTGGAGGTTAGAACCCTGTGGATACTGTACTATAAACCACTAAATCATGGACACACACACACTTCTCATATGGACACACACACACACAGATCACTTTTCCCACAATGAATCATAGTATAGTGTAAATAATTAGTTGATTAGTTGAACCAGGTGTGCTGGATCCTACCATTCTCTGAGGTTGTTTCTTCTCTCCATCTCTGTCTCCATAGCAACAGCTATATGTGGGTTCGGGGGCGGGGCTAGCCCAGGTGTCACTGAGCAGGTGTCACCTGTATGGTCAGGTGTGTGCAGAGTGCTGCCTCGCCAGAGACCCCTACTGTGCCTGGGATGGACACACCTGCTCACAATACATCCCTGCATCCAAGAGGTATAGTACACACACACACACACACACACACATATTGAGTTGCACGCCCACCCTTTCGCCCTCAGAACAGCCCCAATTCATCGGGGCATGAACTCTACAAGGTGTCGAAAGCGTTCCACATGGATGCTGGCGCCCGTTGACGCCAATGCTTCCCACAGTCGTGTCAAGTTGGCTGGATGTCTTTTGGGTGGGGGACCATTCTTGATACACACAGGAAACTGTTGATGTGAAAAACCCAGCAGCATTGTAGTTCTTGACACAAACAGGTGCGCCTGGCACCTACTACCAAAGACACTTAAAGTGGAACTGACAGCATTTGAGCTACTTTGCAGATATGAAACAAACAGACAATCATAATATCAAAAAATAAATGTCAAATTCCCAGTTTATGCTACAATATCAACTTTATAAGAGGTTTTGAAAATAGGTTCTCTCTGCCCCAACATTTTTGTGCCGTAGACTAACTGATGAATTAACTCATGTGCAGCACCCACAGAATATGACCGACCAGTGTCAGTAAACGTAGGCAACGAAAGTAATAGTTAGTCACGATAACATGTAAACAGTCGACCAGCTCTGCTAGGGTGAGTAAAATGGTCATAGTGAGGTGTTCTCTCATTTGTGTCTGGAAGTAGCTAGCTAGCAAGCTAGCCAAGTTTAGCCAGTTAGCTTTGGGTGCTTGGTTGGAACAAGCATTTAGTGTTTATTATTTTGACGGGAAACTAAATGAATACGTTTGAGAGGTTTTATCTAATATTTCTTCCTTAGATTTGATCTCATCTTTCTTTGGCTGACATTAGTTGCTGATCTTGTTGTTGTTGATGTGCATAACTGAGGGAGAGAGAGACTACCTTTTCATGGTTGTTTCATCAATAGGACTGTAAAGTTCCCAAATGTAAGAAGACTCCCAAGTGGTATTGATATATTTGCAGAAATCCATTCAGGTGTATTTTGTGGCTTTTGGCAAATGCGTTCTAATGATCTAAAGTCGTGCTGTTGCTACTGCCTGTAAACACACAGTCCAGTTCAAAGTGAATGATGGCTGGTCCATGTGGCAAATATAGGCCTGCTGTAGCTCTGATTGGCTATGGTGCACCAGTCTAGACGAGACAGATGATTTTCCGCTCTAAATTGCTATAGAATTTTCACAAATGCCTTAATTCCCAAACATTCTAAGAATCTATGAAAACGTGAAAATGTCCATATGTAAGTGCTCACTTTGCCATTCATCCACCCTCTGAATGGCACAAATACACAATCCATGTCTCAATTGTCTCAATGCTTAAAAATCCTTCTTTAACCTGTCTCCTCCCCTTCATCTACACTGATTGAACCTGTCTCCTCCCCTTCATCAACACTGATTGAAGTGGATTTAACAAGTGACATCAATAAGGGATCATAACTTTCACCTGGATTCACCTGGTCAGTCTATGTCATGGAAAGAGCAGGTGTTCTTAATATTTTGTGTCCTATATATTAATATATTTTTTTATTTTTTTTATTTTTTTTATTTCACCTTTATTTAACCAGGTAGGTCAGTTGAGAACAAGTTCTCATTTGCAACTGCGACCTGGCCAAGACAAAGCAAAGCAGTGCGACAAAAACAACACAGAGTTACACAGTAAACAAACATGGTCAAAAACACAATAGAAAATCTATATACAGAGTGCAAAATGTAGTGCAAAATGCAGTAAGGTTAGGAGGTAGGACAATAAATAGACTATAGTGGTGAAATAAATTACAGATTATCATCATTAACACAGGAATGAAGAATGTGCAAATTATGATGTGCAAATAGAGATACTGGAGTGCAAGATTTGTGAAAATAACAAAAATAAATATGGGGATGAGGTAGTAGTGTGGGCTATTTACAGAAGGGCTATATACAGGTGCAGTGATCAATAAGCAGCTTTGACAGCTGACGCTTAAAGTTATTGAGGGAGATAGGAACCTCTAGCTTCAGTGATTTTTGCAATTCGTTCCAGTCATTGGCAGCAGCGAACTGGAAGGAATGGCGGCCAAAGGAGGTGTTGGCTTTGGAGGTGACCAGTGAGATATACCTGCTGGAGCGCATGCTATGGGTGGGTGTTGCTATAGTGACCAGTGAGCTGAGATAGGGCGGGGATTTACCTAGTAATGACTTATAGATGACCTGGAGCCAGTGGGTTTGGCGACGAATATATAATGAAGGCCAGCCAACAAGAGCATACAGGTCGCAGTGATGGGTAGTGTATGGGGCTTTGGTAACAAAACGGATGGCACTGTGATAGACTACATCCAATTTGCTGAGTAGAGTGTTGGAGGCTAGTTTGTAAATGACATCACCGAAATCAAGGATCGGTAGGATAGTCCGTTTTACAAGGGCATGTTTGGCAGCATGAGTGAAGGAGGCTTTGTTGCGAAATAGGAAGCCAATTCTGGATTTAATTTTGGATTGGAGATGGTTGATGTGAGTCTGGAAGTTGAGTTTACAGTCTAACCAGATGCCTAGGTATTTATAGGTGTCCACGTATTCTAATTCGGACCCGTCGAGAGTAGTGATGATAGTCCGGTGGGCGGGTGCTGGCAGCGTTCGATAGAAAAGCATGCACTTAGTTTTACTAGCGTTTAAGAGCAGTTGGAGGCCACGGAAGGAGTGTTGTATGGCATTGAAGCTTGATTGAAGGTTAGTAAACACAGTATCCAAAGAGGGGCCAGATGTATACAGAATGGTGTCATCTGCGTAGAGATGGATCAGAGAGTCACCAGCAGCGAGAGCGACATCGTTGATGTATATAGAGAAAAGGGTTGGCCCAAGAATTGAACCCTGTGGCACCCCCATAGAGACTGCCAGAGGATCGGACAATAGGCCCTCCGATTTGACACACTGAACCCTGTCTGCAAAGTAGTTAGAGAACCAGGCAAGGCAGTCACTTGAGAAACCAAGGCTGTTGAGTCTGCCAATAAGAATGCGATGATTGACAGAGTCGAAAGCCTTGGCCAGGTCGATGAAGACGGCAGCACAGTACTGTCTTTTATCGATGGCGGTTATGATATCGTTCAGTACCTTGAGCGTAGCTGAGGTGCACCCATGACCAGCTCGGAAACCAGATTGCATAGCAGAGAAGGTACGGTGGGATTCGAAGTGGTCAGTTATCTGTTTGTTAACTTGGCTTTCGAAAACTTTAGAAAGGCAGGGGAGGATGGATATAGGTCTATAACAGTTTGGGTCTAGAGTGTCTCCTCCTTTGAAGAGGGGGATGACCGCGGCAGCTTTCCAATCTCTAGGGATCTCAGACGATACGAAAGAGAGGTTGAACAGGCTAGTGATAGGTGTTGCAACAATTTTGGCTGATAATTTCAGAAAGAGAGGGTCCAGATTATCTAGCCCAGCAGATTTGTAGGGGTCCAGACGTAGCAGGTCTTTCAGAACATCAGCCGTCTGGATTTGGGTGAAGGAGAAGCGGGGGGGGCTTGGGCAAGTAGCTGCCGGGGGTACAGAGCTGTTGGCCGGGATAGGGGTAGCCAGGTGGAAAGCATGGCCAGCCGTAGCAAAATGCTTATTGAAATTTTCTATAATCGTGGATTTATCGGTGGTAACAGTGTTTCCGAGCTTCAATGCAGTGGGCAACTGGGAGGAGGTGCTCTTATTCTCCATGGACTTTACAGTGTCCCAGAACTTTTTGGAGTTAGTACTACAGGAAGCAAATTTCTGTTTGAAAAAGCTGGCCTTTGCTTTTCTAACTGACTGTGTGTACTTGTTCCTGACTTCCCTATATAACGTTTTGTAGGCTGAAGATCACATGTTACTACACAGGAGAATATACAACAGCTGTGCCACATTGCTATTCCTTTCATCAAAGGTTTCTGAACCATAGCAGGCCTCAGGATCAATAGATTACCTCTTAGTTATCCATGAAATGAGGTAAATTTGTCATTTACCCTGACACGTTCATCCTTCACTGTCAGATCAGGTATGTGAAGACGTCCACAAGCATGATTTAATGAACCTGAGGAAGAGAGAGAGTTTATCTCCTACCTGACCTTGCCCTATTTATGTCCCAATCCAGGGCTCTAGGGACTGTCATAGACTGTTCAGATATTTTCTCTGTCTTTTTTTGTGGGCTTTCTGTCTCTTCAGCATTAATCTGTGCGACAGGGATGTTCACCTACCTCTTCCTCTCTCTCTCTCTTAGGGCAGAAGCATTGATTACAAACTCTCTGATGGGCTAATGATTAATGTTACTGTTACTCTACATTGTCCTCTATGTGTGTGTGTTCGTGTCCAGAATAAGTAGCCTAGTCAGACTATAGCAGTGACCTAGTCAGACTATAGCAGTGACCTAGTCAGACTATAGCAGTGACCTAGTCAGACTATAGCAGTGACCTAGTCAGACTATAGCAGTGACCTAGTCAGACTATAGCAGTGACCTAGTCAGACTATACAGTTTGGGTCACACCATTGCATGATTTAATTTATTTTATTTAACTAGGCAAGTCAGTTAAGAACAAATTCTTATTTACAATGATGGCCTACCCCGGCCTACCCCGGCCAACCCCGGCCAAACCTGGGCCAATTGTGCACCGCTCTATGGGACTTCCAATCACGGCCTAATGTGATACAGCCTGGATTCGAACCAGGGATTGTAGTGACACCTCTTGCACTGAGATGCAGTGCCTTGGACCGCTGTGCCACTTGGAGCCTGTGGGATGTTGGAGTAGGGTTCATGTTATTGCATTGTGGGATAGTGGGAGTCCTGGTTGGTTCCTGATGGGACTTTGAAAACTGATCTGAGGACATAAAGGCTGCAGAATACCAAAGTCTACACATTACCTAAATCATAACCTAAATCTATGGCAGATAGAGCGAGATGGTGTGAGAGGGGGAGAGAGAAACAGAGAGAACTATATAGGAAGGCATACAGCTCAAGTTCAAGCTCAATCTATAGAATGTATGTGGTTGACTGTGTAAACATCCATAGATCCGTCCATAGCATTCAAAGAGAGAGGCAGCTTTGATATCTCTAGTCTTTGTCCAAAACACTTGAATACCTGGCTATTGGGTTCAGTGTGTTATCCATATGTAATTGTCAGTATATTGGGTTCAGTGTGTTATCTGTCTATGGTTGTCAGTATATTGGGTTCAGTGTGTTATCTGTCTATGGTTGTCAGTTGTTGGGTTCAGTGTGTTATCTTTCTATGGTTGTCAGTTGTTGGGTTCAGTGTGTTATCTGTCTATGGTTGTCAGTTGTTGGGTTCAGTGTGTTATCTGTCTATGGTTGTCAGTTGTTGGGTTCAGTGTGTTATCTGTCTATGGTTGTCAGTTGTTGGGTTCAGTGTGTTATCTGTCTATGGTTGTCAGTTGTTGGGTTCAGTGTGTTATCTGTCTATGGTTGTCAGTATATTGGGTTCAGTGTGTTATCTGTCTATGGTTGTCAGTTGTTGGGTTCCGTGTGTTATCTGTCTATGGTTGTCAGTTGTTGGGTTCAGTGTGTTATCTGTCTATGGTTATCAGTTGTTGGGTTCAGTGTGTTATCTGTCTATGGTTGTCAGTTGTTGGGTTCAGTGTGTTATCTGTCTATGGTTGTCAGTTGTTGGGTTCCGTGTGTTGTTCATATGGGGTTGTTGTCAGTATGTTCAGTATGTTAGACAGATTTAACAGGGTTATCAGGACAGACAGAGCAGCTTAAATCTCATCCTGAAGTAACTCCTGTTACCTGTGATCTCAGCACACACACATACACACTACAGGAACCCTTTTGTGTTGCGTTTAGAATAGTTAAATGTTGCCCCTGGTCTTGCTGTCGGCTAACTACTATGAACCTCACTCTGAAGAATTTATGTACGGCGCCAAACATTACCTTGACAGCAGGACGTGACCTTATTACCTATATTGACCTTTCACCACTGACCCTGTGGCGTGAGTGTGTTTATGTGTGCGTTTTGGGTTGACAGGAGAGCTAGGAGACAAGACATTAAGCATGGAGACCCATCCAGCCAGTGTTGGGACACAGATGACAGTAAGTGATAAAACAAGACATATGATTCCCTGACGTGATACCCTCTCGCGTGTGTGCATGCATGTGCATGTGTGTTGCTCAGACAATCAATTAATATAACATATTAGCACTTCATGGACTAATTTCTGTGTTCACAGCTCTGCGTGGAGGCAGGGTGGAGGAGAGGGTCATGTTTGGGGTGGAGAATAACTCGACCTTTCTGGAGTGTCTCCCCAAATCACAACAGGCTACCATACGCTGGTTCATACACAGACCTGGAGCTGAACACAGAGAGGAGGTGAGACATCACTCACACAAGCACACACACACAGATGCACACACACACACACACACACACACACACACACACACACGGATGCACACACACACACACACACACACACATACACACACACACACAGGGATTCCAATTAGATTAGTATTTTCCCCAGACCTCAAACGTTGTCTCCTGATGTGGTTGAAGCGGTGTTGTGGATATATAACTTTCAATTGTGTTGATTTTCTATTTTTAAAAAGTGTGATTTTGAGAGTGAAAACCTGAAAAAAAGATGTTATAGTGCCTTCCCACTGAGCACAGACATTAATTCAACATCTATTCCACGTTGGTTCAACATAATTTAGTTGAAACGACGTTGATTTAGTGTGTGCCCAGTGGGCTATGTATTCCTGTCTGGGGAAACTGAGATTATGAATAACAGACCAAAGAGCCCAACTCCCTCTGGAACTACTTTCTCTGTCTATTGTTGTTTGGAAAGTTAGGAGTATTGAGATTTATTAAATGTGTATTACTTACTTATTCTCTGAAAATAGGCATATTTTTTTCTTGCACGTGCGGAAATGTTTTTCTTGCCTTTTTTGGGTCCTCACTCGTTTGCCTCCCTGCACACACACACAGCTTGTAGAGAGAGGTCAGGTCAGGGAATAGGGGTCAGGTCAGGGAATAGGGGTCAGGTCAGGGAATAGGGGGCAGGTCAGGTAAGAGGGGTCAGGTCAGGGAAGAGGGGTCATGTCAGGGAAGATGGGTCAGGTCAGGGAAGACGGGTCAGGTCAGGGAAGAGGGGTCAGGTCAGGGAAGAGGGGTCAGGTCAGGGAATAGGGTTCAGGTCAGGGAATAAGTAAATAAGTAAGTTGTAAGTCATCATGTCCCATGGCTGAAAAACATACATTTTATCTGCTTAAAACAGACACTCGCTGTTACATCATGTACCCTTAAAACAGACACTCGCTGTTATATCATGTACCCTTAAAACAGACACTTGCTGTTACATCATGTACCCTTAAAAACAGACACTTGCTGTTACATCATGTACCCTTAAAACAGACACTCGCTGTTACATCATGTACCCTTACAACAGACACTCGCTGTTACATCAACAGACACTTGCTGTTACGTCATGTACCCTTAAAACAGACACTTGCTGTTACATCATGTACCCTTAAAACAGACACTTGCTGTTACATCATGTACCCTTAAAACAGACACTTGCTGTTACATCATGTACCCTTAAAACAGACACTTTCTGTTACATCATGTACCCTTAAAAACAGACACTCGCTGTTACATCATGTACCCTTACAACAGACACTCGCTGTTACATCAACAGACACTTGCTGTTACGTCATGTACCCTTACAACAGACACTTGCTGTTACATCATGTACCCTTAAAACAGACACTTGCTGTTACATCATGTACCCTTACAACAGACACTTGCTGTTACATCATGTACCCTTACAACAGACACTCGCTGTTACATCATGTACCCTTACAACAGACACTCGCTGTTACATCATGTACCCTTACAACAGACACTTCCTGTTACATCATGTACCCTCAAAACAGACACTTCCTGTTACATCATGTACCCTTACATAACAGAAAAAACAACACAACCAAAGCAACCTGGAGTGAATTCTACACATTCTGCCATATGGTGGAGAGAGATGTTTGCGGTTTTGAAGGGTATTTCCTGCAATTCTACACATTTTGCCCTGACTTATGCCATGTTTACATTTGAGTAATTTAGCAGACAGTCTTATCCAGAGTGACTTACAGCAGCAATAGAGTACCACAGTATGAGTCATAATACCCATAAAACCTAGCTGTCAAACAGAGAAATGGTTCCAATCGTTTCTTTTTTTCCACCATTCATTTTTCCCATAGGGGATTTTAGAAACACTTAAAATAATGGCTGTGTTTTGTGTAGGCTTACCCTGGCACGGTAACCGTGTAAATCTCTCTAGGACATGGTGACTTTGATCAATATATTTGCCTGTATTTACCCCATAAAAATGAAATGCTAATTAGCTGTTAATGTGGTACTACATAAAGTACTACAATTGCTATGATGATCTGGACGAGACGGACGAATCGAGGCAAAGGTAAGAATATCTGGATGAACTATCTAATGTCAGCTAAATGTAGTAATGAATACATTGGCACATTTCTTTAAATTGACAATTCTATTAACTGTCTTGTGCAAGTTTTAAATTGACATAATACCTGTTAGCAAAGGTGTCAGCTAGAGTTGACGTGCAGGAGCTTGCAGGGAGGTGTGAGGGTTTATGGCAGGGGAACGGTGTTGCACTAGTCTAGTGTGTGGTGTGGGAATAATGACAACTGCCCTAAAAAAGGGAACCGGAACACGGAATTCAAGTGAACAGAACTCAGACCATCGCTCGAGATGGTCTCAGTTCAGTTCGCTTTGGGGGCTCCTTGAGTTCTCCTTGAGTTCTCCTTGAGTTCTCCTTGAGTTCTCCTTGAGTTCTCCTTGAGGTCTCTTTCGGCTAATTTCACAAAAAGTGGCTGAAAGTGACCAAGTGTGAAAACACCCTAAAATGCGTTCCTAGCAATCCGCTATAGAAAGATACAAATGTACTGGTAATATGGGTCAGATCTTTTGACCTGGGGGGGCTACAAGCAAGACGTTTTCGCTGCAGTAAAGGTGCAACCATGACACTATCGAATCTGCACTCTCTAGGATACTCAGAAACAACCGTACAGCGTAGCCTTATCATTCAAATCATTATTTTCTGGGAGATTTTTTCCTAATCACACAGTGCTCTAAAACTCCTGGTCGCACAGAAAAATAGCTGCATATCCAAATTGGTCGCACTTTAGAGACCTGATACTGTATATTGTTTTTTTGTCTGTGTGTGAATGTGTGTTTGTGTGGTCTTACAGCTGGACTTAACATAGGAGCTTTCCTCTCCTCCATCACCCTTTTAATATAGGAGCGTTCCTTTCCTCTCCTCCTTTCCTCTCCTCCTTTCCTCTCCTCCCATCACCCTTTTCCTCTCTTTGTCTTTCCTTCCTTCCTTCTGTCTTCCAACTCATTCCATATGTCCTCCACCTCTCCTCAATCCCCTCCTCCTTTACAAATGTTCACCCTCTGTTTCTTCAGTTTCATCCCCCTCTCCATCTCTATTCCTCTCTCTCTCTTCTTCTCCTTCCATCATTTCCAGTCCAGACTAGCTGTGACAGGAAGTACCTTGGACCAGCTGGTCAGAACACCTGCATATCAGTATCTGTTCATTCATACTGTTTCATATCCGCCATGTCCGCTTAACATATCCCCTTGTAAAACTCAGCTATAACACCTAAGAGCTGGTGTCTCCAAACTGTTGACTCAAACAAACCATACTCAGAATAAATGCATCATCATGTTAAACATACATTCCACTCTAGTCTACAAACTACAGTCAGGGGCGGCAGGTAGCCTAGTGGTTAGAGTGTTGGGCCCGTAACTGAAAGGTTGCCGGATCGAATCGAATCCCCGAGCTGACAAGGTAAAAATCTGTCGTTCTGCCCCTGAACAAGGCAGTTAACCCTCTGTTCCTAGGCCGTCATTGTAAATGAGAATTTGTTCTTAACTGACTTGCCTAGTAAAATAAAGGTTAAATTAAAAAAAAGATTCCAACTAAAGTATTCCTGACACTTTTATCCACTGATCTGATTGTAAAGAATATATCTATAATAGCACAGTGCTAAACACTAGAACTAGAACCTCTCTATATGGGTCACCATGTTCAGTCCAGACTCTTATCATATCCCAGCTCTAGGGTCTGCTGCCTCTGGCTCAACTACACATCATCAACATCAAGATTGAGAGATACTCTATTGTCACACACACACACACACAGACACACACACACACACACACACACACACAGATCATACACACACACAGAGACACACACACACACACACTAACTGGCCAGAATGATCTCTTCCTCTTCAAAGCATCCCAACCATCTCTGTTTTCAGTTTCACCTCTGGCAGGGGGGAGGTATGATTACTCCCTCTCTCTCTCACAGCCAGAGCCCAGCTGTGTTGTTTTAGGACGTGTCACCTGATGAATCATGGGGGATGTTTATGGGCATGGAGAGAGAAGACCATTATCACTCTGCTATGCTAGCACCACTGACCCTGACACACACACACTTCTGACCCCATCAGTCGACAAACACTGCACCCAAACTTTTAATTTGTATCCTGTTTTACCATGCTTAACACACCTTGGGTACAAATTAGCTATGTGTGGTGAGTGAGGTATTGGTGTGTGTGACGTGTTGTTGAAGGGTTACAGTCTGGTGTTGATAGGTCTGGTTTTCCCTGTTAGACATAGTGAGTGTTAGTTCACCCAGATATATAAGATACGATAATTAGGTGCTTACATTGGTTCTATTTCACACATACAAGTGCATGTGGAAATAGTTTTTTGCATATCCCTCTCCCCTGAGAGTGGGGTCAGAGCCAGGGGTCAACCATTATTGACGGCGACATTGGAGCAATTAGGGTTAAGTGCCTTGCTCCAGGGCAAATCGACAGATTTTTTTCACCTAGTCAACTTAGGGACTTGAACCAGTGACCTTTCTGTTACTGTCCCAACGCTCCTAACGGCTAGGCTACCTGCTGCCCATATCACACATTCCATATGTTTCATTACCATCAATGTTATCCTGCTCATCTCCCTGCTCTTGGTTTAGATGGGCTAAAAGTCTGTCCAATGTTTCATTCTTATTATATGGTTGACTTTATAGACTACTACAGTATATGACTGCTTATAGCAAGTGTACTCTCTCATCTCATCCCGTTTCCCAGGTGAGGCCAGATGACAGAGTGGTCCTTACAGACCGAGGTTTTCTCATCCGCTCTCTCCACCCTGCCGACGCTGGCGTGTATGTGTGTGTGGCACAGGAACACACACACTTCACACATACTCTGCTCCGCCTTACACTTCGCCTCATTCCTTATGGGCATCTGGACGGGCAGACCAAGCCCAGCGAGGACCCCACCGTCGAGGTTCGCCCCGGGGCTGAGTCTCGTCAGCGCTATAAGGACTATCTGCGTGTGATGAGTTCTCCCATTGGCTCGCTGGAGGACTACTGTGATTCGCTGTGGCTAGAGAAGAGGCCAGCCAATAGGAGAGGGGGAAGAGGGCAGGGGGCAGGGTTAGGGGCAGGAAAATGGAAACACATCCAGGAGCTGAAGAAGAGCAGGAACAGACGACACCATGGAGAGAGGGGTGCAGAGAGGGATAAAGAGAAGGATGGAGAGAGGGTAGGGCAGCGGAGGAGAGGATGAGGAGGAGGAGTTGCTACTGAAACAGCAGTAGCAAAAAGTGTAATCAGTCAAAGTATTAGGGGAGACCATCAATGTTTATATGGTAAGAGGCGGCCATAGGGAAGATGATCATGGTTAGTTGAGGGACAGTTATAACGGCATGGTAACAGGGATCCTGCAGTTGATAATATGGACCACAAAAGACTCTTCTTACAGAGGTATGATCTTCTTTCATACCAGTCAAACATAGGGCTCACATAGGCCTGGCTTCTCAAACTACACTACCCATGATCCCCCTGGCTGTGCCTCAGTCCAGGGCCGTGCCTCAAAAGTGTCTCAGTGCTTTTACTGACATATCAAAATAACCATATTTTAGTAGGGCTGCAGCTAATGTCAATATGATTTTAAACAAGGTTAGAACTTGTCTGATGAATTTCGGACTTTGGAGAATGTTTTTTTTTTTTTTACAATTTTAACTACTGCCCTTGCAAGCTAGCCAGCATTAACTAACTAGCTAGCTTTCGGGTGGGTGGGTAGGTTTGTTCAAAGTCTAAGTTCACACAGAGAGTGTGACATCACTTTGACATTAGCTGCATCCCTTCTAGCCTTAACTATATTTTAGCCTATTGAGACATGTCCCAGAGGTCAGTGTTTTGTGTCTTAATCAGATGCATGTATGTTGAATGACTGTAAATACTTCTATAACATGTACATTTGAAACTGCATGCTCTAGTTATGCTTAGATAGGACCTATTCTACTGCTAATATGGTTATCACATATTATGTCTAGAATGAACAAAGAATCATATTTTTGTACAAACTTAATGTTTCTCTTTTTGTAGGTAGGGGTATTTTGGTCGTGTCTGAAAGTTATTTAAATAAACTCTTGTCTTACAAATGGATGAGTATGGGGAGAGAGAGAATGAGACAGATATATGAAAAATGCAACATCATTTTTTTTCTTACCTCAGTGAACTTTGTTTAGCTCAGCTGGTCCAGTCCTGATATAGTAACAGCAGCTGTGTACACACACACACACACACACACACACACACACACACACACACTGATTACACACACTAGCTGGCCTTAATGCTTGGGCCAGAATGATGTATTCCTCTTCAAAGCCTGTCAGCATGATTCAGTCCCAGCTGGCCAGAGATGCTGTTCAAGGAGAACTGTTTGTGTTTGTGTGTGTGTTTTCCATGGGAGGTACAGCTGATGAACAGGAGATGTTGGTTTCTCAGTATTAGGCTGATTGGAAAGACTGTAACAGTATAAAGCCCAAGATGTTTTTGGTTCTGAAAAGGTCTTGTGCACTCTTAGAAAAAGAAGTACAGGTTTTTTTTGGTTTATCCCCATAGAGGAACCCTTTTTGGTGCTGGGTAGAACCCTTTATATAGAACCCTCTATGTAGGGTTCTACAAAGAACCTCCTGGATATGATTCTACCTAGAACCCTCTATGAAGGGTTCTACCTAGAACCATTTTATCATCTAAATGTTCTTCTTGGAACCATCCATGAACAGTTAGCCTTATTAGCCTTTAAAATGTAATTATGACAATACATTACATATATAAGGTATTTATTTGAGGGCGTAGTTATACCCTAACACAGGGGTGTTATCAATCTCCTGGTTTACAGGCCTTCAAATCACATTATGCTGGCTTGCAAAGTGATATGTACTTCCTATTTTTAATACATACAGAGTTAGAATAACCAACAAGTGGAAATGATAACCACCTGCAACCAATCATTTAAACTGGAAGAACCATCTCAGTGATGGGTGCAATAAATCCAATTACTAACAGATTGGATTAGTTTAGACAACTGTATGTTATTTATCTTTGTGTAGCATAACTTTAATCAGTCAATACATGCAAAAACAGATATTGCAGTAAAACTATTCTGAAAATCTCCTTGCAAAAGAGCATGCTGGGAAATACTATAAAGAATCCTTTCTTCAAAAAGTAGTTCTTATGATGTTAAAGGTTCTAGGTAAAACCATTTGCCTTCTGATCAAAACGGTTCTTGGTAGATTCCTATACCTCCGCAAAAAAAGAGTGTGGTCTTGTGATGTATTATTATACAACCTCTGGGGCCTCATTTATCCATTTTGTGTAGAAACTATCCTGAAATACTACTTACAAACAGAATTTAACAAACAATCCTACCGGTGTCCGTATGACACATTTATCACCATTGATAAATGCCAATTGTTCTCAGCCCCAGTTCTCGTGCACGACCTTGGCTATTTGCCTTTCGAAATGCCCCTAATTAACCATATGGTCAAAACCATCTCTTTAAAGCCTGAAAAAAAAAAAAAAAATTGAATAAAAAAAGCAACAACAACTAAAAAGTCTGAAATAGAGCTGGAGTGTATAACAAAAACAGATATACCTTATTTACATAAATATTCAGACCCTTTGCTATGAGACTCAACATTTTGCTCAGGTATATCTCATTTCCAAATTACTTCAATTACCTCAACTAACCTGTGCCCCTGCACATTGACTCTGTACCGGCAGCCCTTGTATATAGCCTTTAGTTTTAAAGGACCTTTACTGTAACACAAATGTACAGCATATTACTTGAAGACCTGACTACATTAACCTGCTGTATTTGCTCGAATTTACAGTGCATTACTGGAAGCACAGTGGTTAGTGCCAACGACAGGCAGTATTTCTTTTAGAATTTGTATTTCAATTCATGTACCCTATTTTGTAACAGATTAATTAGAATACAGGTATCTTGTATTTTCTAATACAAATATATACAGTACTAATTATCGGTAACATAATCGTTTTACTTGCTATGACTGTGGTATATTCTTGTTTACGTCAATTTAACACCCCACTGCTGGGTATGATTCTAATGACCTCCGCCCCAGAACAAGGTAAATTTGATCAAAATACCAATAATTTTAGGGCGGAGATCATTAGTATAATACCCAGCAGTGTGCTTTGCAAATTTTTGATAAAAATATTACCGTTATAACAAGTAAAACGTTTCTGTAACTGTTACTGGGATTGTTGTTGTAGTTAAAGATACATTGGTCTTCAAAATATCTTTGTATTTGTAACAAGGCAACTTTTGGATGTACAGCATCTTTGCCCATTTCTGTTACTCAAATTTTCACAGTAACTTGCCACCAGCTTCTTGTAAGTTACTGTAAAATGCAGAGCATTGACAGTACAATACTGTAAAATTAGATACTGTAAGAAAGTAAATACTACTGTAATCATATTGGTATTTTACTGTAATTACATGGGATTAGTGCAAGCAGGTTGGCTGATAGGTAGTGATGGGGAAACTAAGCTTCCTGAAGCAGGTTGGCTGCTAGGTAGTGATGGGGAAACTAAGCTTCCTGAAGCAGGTTGGCTGCTAGGTAGTGATGTGGAAACTAAGCTTCCTGAAGCAGGTTGGCTGCTAGGTAGTGTTGGGGAAACTAAGCTTCCTGAAGCAGGTTGGCTGCTAGATAGTGATGAGGAAACTAAGCTTCCTGAAACAGGTTGGCTGCTAGATAGTGATGAGGAAACTAAGCTTCCTGAAACAGGTTGGCTGCTAGGTAGTGATGGGGAAACTAAGCTTCCTGAAGCAGTGAGGTTTTCCAGCCAATTGTGTAGAAAATAGGTTCATTACTCAAGGCTTTGATCAGCACAGTGTACACCTGTAGCACCTGCTTGTCAAAATATTTTAGAGCAGCCAAATTATTATAGATGACATCCTACACCCCGTAGCGCGTGCGTAAACTAAGTTTCTGAAGTCATTGATGACGTGCTTCTGATAAAGTTGACACGCTGCTTCAAATTACACTGCTTAGCAACTTCGCCGCATGCCTCAGAGCTACGGCATCAAACGTAACATTATTAATCTCACAATTTCACACATTTTCAACAAATATTTTCCCTGTTCACTAAACATAAAAAACAGTTCCCTTATTCCACCACTTGGCACTGTGCATAAGCTTGGTTATGGCGGTGCGTAAATTAGTAATTTAGCAGACGTTCTTATCCAGAGCAATTTACAGTGCATTCATCTTAGATAGCTAGGTGGGACAACCACATACTCTTTAAAAAGGGTATGGTTTCAGATTTCGGAAGACTCTGGCCATTTTGAAGTCATAGGGGACACAGCCAGTTGTCAGGGATGAATTGATGAGAGAAGTAAGGAATTTGAGAAGGTCTCCAGAGATGGTCTGGAGAAGGGAGGAAGGGATGGGGTGGAGTGGGCAGGTTGTCGGGTGGCCGAACCTCACTAGTCACAGGAGAAAGAGGTCAAGGCATAGGGTAGTTCTGTGGCTAAGTAAATGGGGAGCGGGTGTCGTCAACCTTCTATTCAAAGTGGTTGACAAAATTGTCTGCAGAGTGGGAGGAGGGTGGAGGATTAAGGAGGGAGGAGAAGGTGGGATAGAGTTTCCTATGGTTAGAGGCAGGAGATTGAAATGTAGAGTGATATTAAATGGCTTTAGCAGTGAATACAGAGGATGAGAAGGTAGAGAGGAGGCAGTAAAAGGATGAAAGGTCCTCAGGAAGTTTAGTTTTCCTCCATTTTCGCTCAGCTGCCGGCAACCCTGTTCTGTAAGGGACTGAAGAACAGCATAGGCTGAATTTACTACACTCTCAAGCGATCGTTCATATTGATAAATCTCCCACTTGAAAATGCGTGAAAGGTATCCCTTGCATGGTTTACACGCAGGTTTGTGCGTACGCATGGTTGATAAATATTTTTTTATATGTTGTGTTCCGGCTTTTAGTGTAATTGATACATATTTATGTTTGTCACTGTGTATCATCTCATGACTGTCCCTAATCACTGTCAGGAGTTTACTTAGATATGATTGGTAATGCAATGCTTCAGATACCGTATGATTGGTTTAGATTACATCTCCTTTGTCAGTGCTGGCTGGCATGTGTAGACAGTTGTAGATCAACCTTAGATTAGAGTCTAGATTCGATTGCTCCTTAGGCTTGATTCAATTTGGGTCCCTATCTCCTCACCTCACATGCTGTATGCTTCCCTATTCTTCAGCCATCTGGATTTCTCCCATCTATAGAAATAAGACTGAACCACACAGGAAGGACAACAATGGGATAACATCATTTTTGCACTCTCTTTAAATAGGACTGTAGTTGTTGTTAACCTTTCTGGCATTTTAAAAACACAACAGATGTGACTTCTATTGCTTGGTGTAAAAGGATTTCCCTCTCCTCTCCTCTCCGCTGTGATTTCTCTCTCTGTCTTGTAACAAAGATGATTAATATTTCAGCATGACTGTGCGTTGCGTTGAGAAGCTCTTCTCTCTCTGTCTATTGTTTATTTAACAGCGGACAGAACACAGAGGAGCCAAACAGGACACAGCTTTATGATTAACCTCCATCAGAGAGCAGAGAAACAGCCCTATAATGTTCACACACACATTGTAAATGATTAGTATGTTCACACAACTGTTAACACATTACCACAATGTTTGATTGTTAGCATAATCTCTGTTTCTTGCTTGGTTTCTTCTTCTGGGAGAAATCCTGCCTTTTTTTCTAAATGTTCTATAATCTCTGATGTATGTGTAATCCATTAGTATGGGATTGTGTTTCAGTCACAGCCATGGCTCACACTACTACCCCACTCACCAACCTCCCACTGTCTCAGTCAGTTAGCCCACTCCACAAAGTGGTGGGAGGGCAGTAGATACCAGTGGGCATAGACAGCATCAGAAGATCACTGAAGAGAGAGGAGAGGATGAAGTGTGGTTAAGGAAGGCTTTATGGGTTGCAAAAAGGGGTGATGAGTATGGGTGAGAGGGCTGAAAGGGAGTGAGAGAGGTCTCTATAGTGGTAGAAGAGGGGGACAGGGAGAGGTAGAGGGCATTGGCAGGGCACATTCAGGGAGTAGGGGTCTACAGAACTGGACAGGCAGAAAACAGCCATTACCAGTCTCCCAAATTTACAGCCAACCCCCACTGCTATGCACTGCTCTGTGGCCATTTTTATTTGACAATAACCGGAAATCTGATTAACATAATTACAAAATAAAAATAAAAATCTGCCTGTTTAAGCTAGATATATCTGTTTTGCATGGGCTGCGTCTCAATCCACCACATCCACCGATATCGCCCTTCTACATCTGCGGTGAAAGGTGGCAGAGCTAGAGCAGTGTTTGTCAGACCAGGAGACATCCCGAATATCGGTCTGGCCGAGAAAGTATTATAACCACTCTATTGAAAGACGAGACTTTCACGAACATGATGGCGCTCTCCGTTTTGCTCGCAAGCCTCATCTGAAGGTCTCCGGTACCAGTTAATAAAATGAATGGAAGTATACATCGCATTCAGAAAGTATTCAGACCCTTTGACATTTTCCACATTTTGTTACGTTACAGCCTTATTCTAAAATGGATTTAAAAATAAATAAAATACATTTATTTAAAAAAAAATTGCAAATGTAATTATAAATAAAAAACAGAAATACCTTCTTTACATAAATATTCAGACCCTTTGCTATGAGACTCGAAATTTAGCTCAGGTGCATCCTGTTCCCATTGATCATCCTTGAGACCGATCTAGAACTTAAAAATACATTTGTATTATTTTTTATTCGTCCTGGCAAGTCAGTTAAGAACATTCACAGCTCCAATCCAGATGTGTTGATCATTACTGAAACGTGGTTAAGGAAGAGTGTTTTGAATACTGATGTTAACCTTTCTGGTTATAACCTTTTTCAGCAAGACAGATCTTCCAAAGGTGGGGGAGTGGCAATTTTTTACCAAGGATCACCTTCAGTGCTCGGTTGTCTCCAACAAGTCTGTCCCGAAACAATTTGATTTGCTGGTTTTAAGTATTAAACTTTCAATTAACTCTTGACTGTTGCTATCGTCCTCCATCAGCACCGGCCTGTACCCTACCTGCCCTAAACTCTCTCTTGGCACCTTAAACTAAGTCTGAATTTGTCCTGCTAGGTGACCTAAACTGGGACATGCTTAAACCACCTGACCAAGTCCTAAAGCAATGGGACACCCTAAATCTTTCTCAAATTATTGTTAAATTAAGGTATGACTCCAAACACCCAGAAAAGGCTACTCTTCTTGATGTTATCCTCACAAATAATCCTGATAGGTATCAGTCTGTTTGTACCATGTTTTGTGCTGCTACCATGTTGTGTTGCTACCATTGTTGTTGTCATGTTGTGTTGCTACCATGGTGTGTTGTCATGTGTTGCTGCCTTGCTATGTTGTTGTCTTAGCTATCTCTTTACGTAGTGTTGTTTTGTCTCTCTTGTTGTGATGTGTGTTTGGTCCTATATTAATATTTTATTTTTAATCCGTCCCGCAGGAGTTCTTTTGCCTTTTGGTAGGTCGTCATTGTAAATAAGAATTTGTTCTTAACTGACTTGCCAAGTTAAATAAATTGTGCGTCGCCCTATGGGACTCCCAATCACAGTCGGTTGTGATACAGCCTGGATTTGAACCAGTGTGTCTGTAGTGACACCTCTAGCACTGAGATGCAGTGCCTTAGACCACTGCTCCACATGGGAGCCCTTGAGTCCACCTGTAGTAAATTCAATTGATTGGACATGATTTAGAAAGCCACACATCTGGCGTAGACAGGACTTAGACTCTGGAGGGTTAAATCTAGAATCTGCAATTGAAACTGAAGTAAAACAAGCTTATATTTTGGGTTCTGATGGGGTACAACAGTTGACCTAAGCTCATGAAGTCATATTCTTCAAGAATAAATGGGTATATATAATTAATTGGTATGTATAATTAAGTCCAAAAATGGATGCAGCAACTGTGGAATCTATCTTTAAAGGTGAAGTTTCAGGGATTTTGCTAACACACCCATTTTTTTTTTTTCAGATATAAAATGAGAATAACTGCAAGGGGAGTTGTCTATTGCCACTTCTGATTGAGGATTGCAGAGTGAAGTTTTAGGGTTTCATGGCCTATGCACATAATGTCCACCAGTGGTGCCCTCGTACTCTGGTTGGGATTGACTGAGTGCACCAGTAGTATCTCTCTGCTTTTCTCACATTCTTCTGTTTCCTCATGGTGAAACACACTGTGAGTTTGTTTGTGTGTTATGTGTTAGACCTCTCTAGAGGGAACCTCCCCAGTGGATTGGTCAGGGTGCCTCAGCTTTGCGTGTTGCTATGCGTGACTAAAACAACCCAGTCTATCTGTCTATCTGTCTGGAGCTTATTGGATAAGAGAGGCAACTGGCCCCGACAGACAGACGGGGCAGTATTTCTGTTAGATGTATTTGAAAAATGTATTACAATTACTTCTGAGTATTTCGTAATTTGTATTACACTGGGCTGAACTACAAGACACTTTTGTATTTTCAAAATGCAAAATCATTTGCTACACAATTTGTTTTATAGCCAATAATAATACCCAGTGTGCTTTGCAGTAAATTTTGGTATGTTAATTTTCACATACCAGTATACATTTATATTTATCCAGAGTGACAGTCAGTCAGTGCAACTAAGATAGATAAACAACAACATATCGCAGTCAGAGCAAGGAAAACATTTCTGAGAATGTTGTTGCTGTTCGGGCCATCTACTTGCAAATGTCTTTGTGTATTTTAAAATAAAACAAATACATGTATTTTAATTAAATACATTTCTAAATACACAAATGTTGTAGTTTACTTTGATGGTATTTTATGGTATTTTACAATTGTAGGAGGGGAGAGAAAGAAAGGAGAGTAGAGACATGTGTGAGTTGGTTTTGGTGTAATGAGTGAGAGAGTCAGCTATAACCCCTGCTATGAGAGGTGAGAAGAGACCAGAAACCACACGGATAGACACGAAAAATACAAGCATGAGGCTCAAGGAATTTCTCTACTTTGGGTCAACATGGACTCATAGGATTTTCATACAGACAGTGGAATCCATACAGTAGTATTGTAATGCTACAGCAGTCACAATAATCCTGTCACTTGAAACATCCTGGTTTTCTATGATCTTGACGTCAGTAAGTCTAGGTTTGTATCTACGTTAGTTTATTCAGCTGTGCTGTGTTCGTGGAATGCAAGGTGTTTTTCGGTAAACACTGTGAACCGGAGAGAACTTCACAAGCCTCACTGCCAAAATGAAGATTAAGAGGAGAAAGAAAAAAGCCAGCGGAATTGAGATGTCAGAGCTGCAAGGTGTTTCAGTACGTATATTACAGGGTATTTACCAAGGCGCAGATGTCTCTGTTACTCAGCTGTTGACAGTTAACTCCTGCTCGGCTGTGGTAGAAACAGTGGTGTGTGTGTGTGTAGTATTAATGGCAGCCTGGGGGGGATGGATCTAGAGGTATGTGTGAGTGAGGCAGAAACAGTTGTTCGCTCTGAGCAGCTAATGACTACCTGTGGTCTGAACAAGTGATTTACTGATGTACAGCCTTTCTCCTCACTGCAGTGTGTGTGTCAGGACACGCAGGTTGCAGCGAATGCCCTAAACACACAGGGGGGATGTCCGGACACACACATGCACACCTCTGTGTAATGTCTCCATTAACAGAGGGATTGGATGGGTTTCATACATCTAAGCCAGATCTGTCAGACTTATACCACTCTGATTCAGATAACACATTTTTCCTAACTCGTATTACCTCAACTGCAGGCAGAAAAGAGAATTTGCTACTTTCTTTCTTTCTTTCTTTGGAAAGTTTGGCGTCTCGTTGCCCCGCTGCTCGTTAAGAAGAAGGTCTACTCTTGTCTTCCCAAATGTTTTTAAACTCACTGTAGCTCGCAGGTGTGAAGTTGAGTTTTGGTGTCGATGTGCTGACTTTGTCAAACAGGCTAAATCTTTTAAACCTGTTGTCCAGGCTGAGCTATTATCGGTGCTGAAGAGTAGGCAAGCTCAAGCGTGAGAAAACAAGATAAGGCTTGCTATTGGCTCTGAATTAGTGACGTATATTACAAGACCATTTGTGATTGGTTGATTCTACTGTCATTCCAAAATGCTGCTCTAATTGAAGTCAATGTCAATGACGTTGGCTGGTGCCTTCTATTCAAAGCCTGAGGGCCTAGCCAATGAGCGTTGAGCCCAGCTAGATTATTTCTACCCAGAGACTACCAAAGAAAAATTCTGATTGGATATTTTTTTCTCTTGGATATTAAAACCTTCTTTTTCCAACACAAACTGAAGATATTCAATAGGAAGATCATTACAATTAAGACAAAAAAAAGATGAAATCTTTGGACTCTGGTCAAACTCATGTTTCTAAAAGTGAATTAAGTAAGTCTCAGCCAATATGCGTATTTTATAGACTATAATGATTTAATACAAAGAAATGTTAGCACTTAATGTTCCTGTCAGCCTAGTATGTTGCACTTGCAAATGCTTCAAAATGTTTTTCTTTGTAGGCTATAGCCTTGAAGTAATTGAATAATAGGCTTATAATATAGCCTAAATAATAGGCTACCTGTCTACCTCCTGACCTATTCAGTGTTTATATATGTTCATATGGTTTGCTTTCAATACTTCAAAAACAAATAGTGACAAAAATAGATGGTTGTGGTTAAATGGTGAAGCAAATTTGTAGTGGCAGTTACATTGAATACCAAATGCCATCCATAACCTCTACACAAACTAAGACCAACATGGGGAATGGACTGTGTATTTCAATTTATATATATTTTTTATTTAACCTTTATTTAACTAGGCAAGTCAGTTAAGAACAAATTCTTATTTACAATGACGACCTACACCGGCCAAACCTGGACGACGCTGGACCAATTGTACTCCGGCCTATGGGACTCTCAATCACCGGTTGTGATACAGTCTGGATTCAAAACAGGTTGTCTATAGTGATGCCTCTAACACTGCGATGCTGTGTCTTAGACCACTGCACCACTTGGGAGCCCCCCAAGGGAAATCACTGTTTATGCCATTTGTATCCTAATGTCAGAGCAAATATTGTTTTAACTCTCACAGCTGTGTTCTTTAAAAGGAGCCTAAGTTATCTTTGATTGTAGTTAGGGGAAGAATCACACACCCTTTCTGTCAGAGCTACCTATCCTAACTTCAAATTGTGTTTTTTTTTTTTATGTCTCCAATATAGAAACTTAGTCCCTCTTCTAAGACAAACAAAGAAAGATGGATATCAAGTATCACCTCTGAGAAACCAAAATTCTAAAGGATAGTTTTGGTTCTAGAACCTATAGAATGCGGTCTCATGACATAGGAAGCTACAGTATAGAGCTTAGAACTATTATTCGTTGGCTTTCTCCATTCTATACCATCATCAAACCAAGGCAGTGAACGTATGGAATTACTGGAGACTTAAGTTTATCTAGGTTTATTTTAGTCTATTTTTGACAGAATGGGGATGTGAGTGAGAGGTATCTATGGGGGAGAAAGGTGGAGGATAAAGGGTATCTGTGGGGGAGAAAGGTGGAGGATAAAGGGTATCTGTGGGGGAGAAAGTTGGAGGATAAAGGGTATCTGTGGGGAAAAAGGTGGAGGATAAAGGGTATCTATGGGGAAAAAGGTGGGTGTGTGCATTACCAGGTGGTCTGGTCCATCACTAAAATCTACTGACTGTTAACGTTCCACAGATGGGCTCCTCTCCTTCTCAACCAGAACATGTTATTCTAGAGTTGCTTTTGATTCACACAGAAACCCAACTCCCTTCTCCTCTCAGGTTGTTTTTATATGGTGGTCATATTCTCTTTTAAGCAGAGGGGTCTGTTAGGGTTTCTGGTCCTGGTCTGTGATTGGGGGATCTTTGGGTTCCTGGGCAGGTCGTGAAAGGGTTGACCCAGCAAACCGGGAACATTCCCAGGACATTAGCTATAATTCCCATACAATTATAATTAGTGTTTGAGCTAACAATAGAAGTGGTTCTAAGAAAACATTCAGGGCTGTTTTGAGCACCACATTTTTAGCAATAAATAACTAAATATACAGTGGGGAGAACAAGTATTTGATACACTGCTGATTTTGCAGGTTTTCCTACTTACAAAGCATGTAGAGGTCTGTAATTTTTATCATAGGTACACTTCAACTGTGAGAGACGGAATCTAAAACAAAAATCCAGAAAATCACATTGTATGATTTTTAAATAATACATTTGCATTTTATTGCATGACATAAGTATTTGATCACCTACCAACCAGTAAGAATTCCGGCTCTCATAGGCCAGTTAGTTTTTCTTTAAGAAGCCCTCCTGTTCTCCACTCATTACCTGTATTAACTGCACCTGTTTGAACTCGTTACCTGTATAAAAGACACCTGTCCACACACTCAATCAAACAGACTCCAACCTCTCCACAATGGCCAAGACCAGAGAGCTGTGTAAGGACATCAGGGATAAAATTGTAGACCTGCACAAGGCTGGGATGGGCTACAGGACAATAGGCAAGCAGCTTGGTGAGAAGGCAACAACTGTTGGCGCAATCATTAGAAAATGGAAGAAGTTCAAGATGACGGTCAATCTCCCTCGGTCTGGGGCACCATGCAAGATCTCACCTCGTGGGGCATCAATGATCATGAGGAAGGTGAGGGATCAGCCCAGAACTACACGGCAGGACCTGGTCAATGACCTGAAGAGAGCTGGGTCCACAGTCTCAAAGAAAACCATTAGTAACACACTATGCCGTCATGGATTAAAATCCTGCAGCGCACGCAAGGTCCTCCTGCTCAAGCCAGCGCATGTCCAGGCCCGTCTGAAGTTTACCAATGACCATCTGGATGATCCAGAGGAGGAATGGGAGAAAGTCATGTGGTCTGATGAGACAAAAATAGAGCTTTTTGGTCTAAACTCCACTCGCCGTGTTTGGAGGAAGAAGAAGGATGAGTACAACCCCAAGAACACCATCCCAACCGTGAAGCATGGAGGTGGAAACATCATTCTTTGGGGATGCTTTTCTGCAAAGGGGACAGGACGACTGCACCGTATTGAGGGGAGGATGGATGGGGCCATGTATCGCGAGATCTTGGGTAACAACCTCCTTCCCTCAGTAAGAGCATTGAAGATGGGTCGTGGCTGGGTCTTCCAGCATGACAACGACCCGAAACACACAGCCAGGGCAACTAAGGAGTGGCTCCGTAAGAAGCATCTCAAGGTCCTGGAGTTGCCTAGCCAGTCTCCAGACCTGAACCCAATAGAAAATCTTTGGAGAAAGCTGAAAGTCCGTATTGCCCAGCGACAGCCCCGAAACCTGAAGGATCTGTATGGAGGAGTGGGCCAAAATCCCTGCTGCAGTGTGTGCAAACCTGGTCAAGAACTACAGGAAACGTATGATCTCTGTAATTGCAAACAAAGGTTTCTGTACCAAATATTAAGTTCTGCTTTTCTGATGTATCAAATACTTATGTCATGCAATAAAATGCAAATTAATTACTTAAAAATCATACAATGTGATTTTCTGGATTTTGATTTTAGATTCCGTCACTCACAGTTGAAGTTTACCTATGATAAAAATTACAGACTTCTACATGCTTTGTAAGTGGGAAAACCTGCAAAATCGGCAGTGTATCAAATACTTGTTCTCCCCACTATATATTTTGTTTTTGGGGGCTTGCCTATTTTGCATGTTATTTTGGCATTAATATCAGTTTGCAAACAATGTAAAAAAATAAATATATAATTGAGTTAATAAAGCCTCATGCAAACATATTCTCTTTTTTGTTTTCTTGAGTACGGCATCTCCAAAACGCAGGTGTTTCAGCCTAGCTCAGTGCTTTCTGCAAGCCAGCAGAAAATAGGAGCGTTGCGCCGTGTTTTGCTCAGTGTCCTGTCACTCATGGGGACACTACGCCACAGGCCAAGTCTAAGTCCTTAGTAAGGGTAGACATCAAACATTTAAGCCCTTTGGGTCCTGCCATAGAGTTACATTAGAAGAACCCTTCCAGAGGGCTCATGGTCAGACAGACACAGACTGTCCCAAGAGTTTCAGGAGAGTGTGTGTGTGTGTGTGGGTGTGGGTGTGTGGGTGTGGGTGTGTGTGTGTGTGTGTGTGTGTGTGTGTGTGTGTGTGGCCAGCAGTGGGACATCCCTCTATGTAACCTTTTATGCTTATCTGGATAAATGTGCTATAGCAAAATCATTGTCTGCTCTGTGCTGTATTGTGTGTGATGTAAGTTGTGAGTGTTGTTGGCCTTTAGATGTTTTCACAGTGACACAGAGAAGAGTCCCGAAGAAACTTCAACACCAGGTAGCGGTTAGAGCCCCAGCAGTCTCCATCTGTCCATGGATCTCTAACCTGTTCCTGCCCAGCCAGGGACAGCCTTGGGCTGGCAGACTAGAGCGGCTGGGGCCCTGGAGGTCTGGAGGACCAGAGTGGAGAGGCAGGAGGCAGAGAGGAGAGGCCATGGGGTGGCTGGCAACACTCAATGATTTTAGACTCTGTAAGTTAAACTTTAAAGAGAGAGAGCACACAAGGGAACAGAAAAAACCCAGAAGAAAAACAGGGAAGAGTGAGAGGTTTTTGTGATATTGATCGGTGAGGTATACATTTCAAGTTGTTGGGACTGAGCAGAACACTTTGGAGAGTGGTGACGGGCATCAAAGGTATCAGATGCTGGGAGCGAAGGAGAGAGGAATGGATGGTAGGAATGAACGTATGAAAGAGTGGAGGACTAGTATGGTTATACAGCGTTAGCATGCCTGGAAACTAGTATGGTTCTACAGCGTTAGCGTGTGTCTGGAAACTAGTATGGTTCTACAGCGTTAGCATGTGTCTGGAAACCTCTGCAGGTGCTGTCAGATCATGTCACTGAATATTTGCCAATTCTCTCTCTCTCTCTCTCTCTCTCTCTGCTCTAACAGTATCAAGTGGAAATCCAAACTGCTATATCTATGAAAACTGGTCCTGAAAACCTGTCTTTCTAATCCTTTGATCTCCCACTGCTGGCCACACACACACGCACGCACGCACACACACACACACACACACACACACACACACACACACACACACACACACACACACACACACACACACACACACACACACACACACACACACACACACACACACACACACACACACACACACATACACACACCAGTGACTATGTGTCTGTAGCCTACAGACAGACCTTGCTAATGTGTTAAATGTGATACCTCTCCTGGCTTGGATCCTGGATGTGATGATCATGTGATGATAGAAGTGGAACTGGTCGTCAAATTCTAGAACATTAGAGGTGACAGTTCTGTGCCATGACCTCCAGCCCTCCAGACAGACCAGAACAAGCCCACTATGGTTGTTGTGTAAACAATGTGTTCCGTTCTGCATGCTGAAACACATTGTTCTGTTCTGTAGTGATGTGGACGGACCTACTCCAAACAGAGCAAAGCTGAGGCAGTCTGAACCGAGGATAATTGGGTCAAATCTGATTGCATGGCAGACTGTGAGAGAATGTTATGTAAGGTTGGGACCATAAATGAACAATACCACTACCAGAAGAGAAGCTTTAAGATTTGGGGAAATAGATTAGCTGAGGGTTTAGACCTTCAGATCAGCTATACATGGCAGACGAACACGCGTGAGGTCACACACACACACACATACACATTGATGAGCAGGATTTTGTTTTGATGGTCTGTCGATTGTCAGTTCCCTAGCTAATGAAGTCAATCTGTAAGATCTGTCAGATCCTAACAACAGGACAATAAATGGTGTAATTGACCAGAATAGCCAAACCCCAGCATTGATTGTTTGAAAGGAAAGGATTAGAGATGTTACATTGGACTGTTTGTCTATTCAGACGTCCTAGTGATGGAAGTCTTTCATCATAAGTGAATCTTGCCTATTGTGTCCAGCTCATCATAACCATGACATTGTTTTCAGCCTATAGGATCACTACGCCACAAACTCGCAATGTATTAATTAAGCCAATGACTGATCCTTGTGCTTATCCTAGTTTACGTTGCACCACAGCTTCTTTCAATTTGACAAGACTCTGTGGTTGTTTTAATTAAGCCGTAATTCATTTCTGAGATAATAAACTAATTAACGTCCTTAATCTTTATCTAGCGTATGGTAATTATCTACTGTCCTCTATGTCTTAAAGTTTGTCCGTTTCTTTTGAGGAATATTATTGAAAAACACTTATTTTAATTAACTTTTATTTGACTCTCTCTCTCTCTCTTTTATTTTATTTTTATTTCACCTTTATTTAACCAGGTAGGTCAGTTGAGAACAAGTTCTCATTTGCAACTGCGACCTGGCCAAGACAAAGCAAAGCAGTGTGACAAATAACAACACAGAGTTACACATTAAACAAACAGTCAAAAACACAATAGAAAAATCTATATACAGAGTGCAAAATGTAGTGCAAAAATGCAGTAAGGTTAAGAGGTAGAACAATAAATAGACTATAGTGGTGACATAAATTACAGAATTATCATTATTAACACAGGAATGAAAAATGTGCAAATTATGATGTGCAAATAGAGATACTGGAGTGCAAGATTAGTGAAAATAACAAAAATAAATATGGGGATGAGGTAGTAGTGTGGGCTATTTACAGAAGGGCTATATACAGGTGCAGTGATCAATAAGCAGCTTTGACAGCTGATGCTTAAAGTTATTGAGGGAGATAGGAACCTCTAGCTTCAATGATTTTTGCAATTCGTTCCAGTCATTGGCAGCAGCAAACTGGAAGGAATGGCGACCAAAGGAGGTGTTGGCTTTGGGGGTGACCAGAGAGATATACCTGCTGGAGCGCATGCTACGGGTGGGTGTTGCTATAGTGACCAGTGAGCTGAGATAGGGCGGGGATTTACCTAATAAAGACTTATAGATGACCTGGAGCCAGTGGGTTTGGCGGCGAATATATAATGAAGGCCAGCCAACGAGAGCATACAGGTCGCAGTGGTGGGTAGTATATGGGGCTTTGGTGACAAAACGGATGGCACTGTGATAGACTACATCCAATTTGCTAAGTAGAGTATTGGAGGCTAGTTTGTAAATGACATCGCCATCTCTCTCTCTCTCTCTCTCTCTCTCTCTCTCTCTCTCTCTCTCTCTTACTTTCTCTCTCTCTCTCTCTCTCTCTCTCTCTCTTTCTCTCTCTCTCTTACTTTCTCTCTCTCTCTCTCTCTCTTTCTCTCTCTCTCTCTCTTTCTTTCTCTCTCTCTCTCTCTCTCTCTCTCTCTCTCTCTCTCTCTTTCTCTTTCTCTCTTTCTCTCTTTCTCTCTCTCTCTCTCATACAGGGTATGAATACTTTCTGAAGGCTCTGTAGTTCCCTTTTTTGTGAACTAACACTCAATATCACGTATAAAAAAGGCTATCAACTAATTACAGTTTATGAGGAGATGAAACCAATTTTAAAGAGCAGAAATGCACTAATAAAATAATCTCTTGAGATTGTTAAATGTAATGATGGGCTTTTTATGGCAGAGGATTAATTCAGCAATGTGTACTGGATCATATTTCAATGCTGTGAATTACAGACGTCCTCCTCACCCTCCCAATATATGCTAAGTTTATACTAATGGTTAATTTCATTGCGTGTGCGGGAACGCGGGAGTGCATATGTGTGTGCGGGTGATAAATCAGAGTGATGGGAATCATTATGTAAATGAGTCGGTTAAGTAGCGTTGGATGTGTCTCTGCGTGTCATTGAGCCCATAATATCAGGTAATGCAACCAGGATAATGTAATGATGTCAACTAAGCCTCCATTCCCCTAACGATCCAGCATTAACCACCTGTCTCTATCACACACCTCCCTGTCTGTCTCTCTATTTCTCTCTCTCTCTCTCTCTCTCTCTCTCTCTTAATTGCATTAAAATGTGTCTCTTATCCCTCCACTGTGTCCGCATCGTGACCAGATTTCCGAGAGAGAGAGAGAGAGAGAGAGAGAGCGAGAGAGAGAGAGAGAGAGAGAGAGAGAGAGAGAGAGAGAGAGAGCGAGAGAGAGAGAGAGAGAGACTTTAATAAGATATCTTCATCACATGAATAAATCCCCACCCACCCCCAACACACACACACACACACACCATCCCCCATAAAACCCACATGGTGTGCTGCTACAACTTTTACACATACATCTTGCACCATATACAAAAACATACCTCAACACCAAATTAGACTCGGACCTCTAACCTCCTGTACAACCACACAGAAAGTCCACAAACCTCCTCAAACAGTTCAACACTGTCAATCAGTTTGTCAAACTCAACCCTAAGGCGCGCAGAGAACATCCCCCTAAATGGTAAAACAGGGTCTGTAGCCTCACACACAGATTCCAAAAATGACATCAACGGCATCAACCTGGCACATACAGAGAATACATGTTGGACAGTCTCAGCCATCATACAAAAATCCCAGGGTCAACCCGAGCCAACCAGCTATTAGTGGCCAGGGCTCCATGTAAAACTGGAGGTCTCCAGACCGTTTGGGAGCTGGGAGTTCATACAGCACCCTCCACCTACTACACCCAGCCATACCATCAGAGACCAGAATCCCCTGCCACTGGTGACCCCTAACACCCTCCACCTACACCCAGCCATACCATCAGAGACCAGAATCCCCTGCCACTGGTGACCCCTAACACCCTCCACCTATACCCAGCCATACCATCAGAGCCCAGAATCCCCTGCCACTGGTGACCCCTAACACCCTCCACCTACACCCAGCCATACCATCAGAGACCAGAATCCCCTGCCACTGGTGACCCCTAACACCCTCCACCTATCCCCAGCCATACCATCAGAGCCCAGAACCCCCTGCCACTGGTGACCCCTAACACCCTCCACCTATACCCAGCCATACCATCAGAGCCCAGAATCCCCTGCCACTGGTGACCCCTAACACCCTCCACCTATACCCAGCCATACCATCAGAGCCCAGAACCCCCTGCCACTGGTGACCCCTAACACCCTCCACCTATCCCCAGCCATACCATCAGAGCCCAGAACCCCCTGCCACTGGTGACCCCTAACACCCTCCACCTATCCCCAGCCATACCATCAGAGCCCAGAACCCCCTGCCACTGGTGACCCCTAACACCCTCCACCTATACCCAGCCATACCATCAGAGCCCAGAACCCCCTGCCACTGGTGACCCCTAACACCCTCCACCTATACCCAGCCATACCATCAGAGCCCAGAACCCCCTGCCACTGGTGACCCCTAACACCCTCCACCTATACCCAGCCATACCATCAGAGCCCAGAATCCCCTGCCACTGGTGACCCCTAACACCCTCCCCCTATACCCAGCCATACCATCAGAGCCCAGAACCCCCTGCCACTGGTGACCCCTAACACCCTCCACCTATCCCCAGCCATACCATCAGAGCCCAGAACCCCCTGCCACTGGTGACCCCTAACACCCTCCACCTATACCCAGCCATACCATCAGAGCCCAGAACCCCCTGCCACTGGTGACCCCTAACACCCTCCACCTATACCCAGCCATACCATCAGAGCCCAGAACCCCCTGCCACTGGTGACCCCTAACACCCTCCACCTATCCCCAGCCATACCATCAGAGCCCAGAACCCCCTGCCACTGGTGACCCCTAACACCCTCCACCTATACCCAGCCATACCATCAGAGCCCAGAATCCCCTGCCACTGGTGACCCCTAACACCCTCCCCCTATACCCAGCCATACCATCAGAGACCAGAATCCCCTGCCACTGGTGACCCCTAACACCCTCCACCTATACCCAGCCATACCATCAGAGACCAGAATCCCCTGCCACTGGTGACCCCTAACACCCTCCACCTATACCCAGCCATACCATCAGAGACCAGAACCCCCTGCCACTGGTGACCCCTAACACCCTCCACCTATACCCAGCCATACCATCAGAGCCCAGAACCCCCTGGCACTGGTGACCCCTAACACCCTCCACCTATACCCAGCCATACCATCAGAGCCCAGAACCCCCTGGCACTGGTGACCCCTAACACCCTCCACCTATCCCCAGCCATACCATCAGAGACCAGAACCCCCTGCCACTGGTGACCCCTAACACCCTCCACCTATACCCAGCCATACCATCAGAGCCCAGAACCCCCTGGCACTGGTGACCCCTAACACCCTCCACCTATCCCCAGCCATACCATCAGAGCCCAGAACCCCCTGCCACTGGTGACCCCTAACACCCTCCACCTATACCCAGCCATACCATCAGAGCCCAGAACCCCCTGCCACTGGTGACCCCTAACACCCTCCACCTATACCCAGCCATACCATCAGAGCCCAGAATCCCCTGCCACTGGTGACCCCTAACACCCTCCCCCTATACCCAGCCATACCATCAGAGACCAGAATCCCCTGCCACTGGTGACCCCTAACACCCTCCACCTATACCCAGCCATACCATCAGAGACCAGAATCCCCTGCCACTGGTGACCCCTAACACCCTCCACCTATACCCAGCCATACCATCAGAGACCAGAACCCCCTGCCACTGGTGACCCCTAACACCCTCCACCTATACCCAGCCATACCATCAGAGCCCAGAACCCCCTGGCACTGGTGACCCCTAACACCCTCCACCTATCCCCAGCCATACCATCAGAGACCAGAACCCCCTGCCACTGGTGACCCCTAACACCCTCCACCTATCCCCAGCCATACCATCAGAGCCCAGAACCCCCTGCCACTGGTGACCCCTAACACCCTCCAACTCCCTAACGTGCCTGACCTTCACACAGAGGGAGTATAAAGCCTTGCTCCCAACCTCTGCAAAGTTGCCCAGTTCCGGGGAACTAAAAGACAATGTGTCCTCCAGCCCCCCCTGCCAGTCCCCAGTCTCTGCCGTCACTTGCAGTGGTGGAAAGGGTGGTGGCCCCTCACCTCGTGCCCACCCGAAGACTTCCTTCACCGGTTCTGGCAGCGCGTCCTGGACCTCGCCGATGAACCTCTCTATCAACCGTCTGCAGGGTTGCAGAATGGACAAAGACTAAAGGGATCCACCATCCTATGCTGTAAGTGGGCCAGCAGCCCGGCGGGGGGATTAAGAACATTTACAACATCGGAAAGGGTCTCCTGCAAAAACAGCACATCTATATGTTTCTGTTTGACATACTCCCCCAACTGACCCCTCTTCCCCCCGTCTCTGGCGCCATTTATATTAAGAGACCCGCAGAGCCTCCATGAGAAGTGAAAGGAAAAATAACAAGAACCAACCCCTGTAGTGAAAACCAAAAAAATAGCATGTTGGAAGAAACCCAGACATTTAAGTTGTATCAGAAGGCAAGCCCTTTCGCACCGCTGTGACCCATTTCTTCAACCTGAAACGTTTCTTGGGCGAGAGGACACTCAAGCCCTCAGTCCTCATAGCCTTTTGCACTGACCTCCCAAACCTCACAGAGTCAGGAAAATGGGACTCCAGAACCACCATCTTCTTACCCTTAGTGTCAGTCAAAAATGTAGACAGCTCCCTCACCGTGTAGGTAGTGCCTGCCACCTGACTGGCTGTTAGCACCCAACTCAGAGAGCAGTCAGAGTAGGACATCTCCTCACACTACTCTTCACTCGATTCCCATACCTCCTCTTCTTCCTGTCCCAGCACCGTACTGACCTGCAACACCCTTCTTACTCAGACCCTGCTCCCCAACGCCAGGTGAAACACCCTGGGACACCAGTCCCTCCTCCACCACACCAACCACACCTTTCCTCACAATCTTTTTCTTCTTTGGCGTGATCAGCCCCTCAGCCCCACCAGCAGGCTAATTAAATCCCTCCTTACTCACACCTTCGCCCTTCCTAACCTAGCATCAGCGACCACACCACTCTCCTCGTTCACAACAATAGGATCTCCCACCATACCCTCCACAACCATCCCCACTGCAACAGCACTGCATACTGACACCACCACCTCCGTACCAACAACATCACCGGCTGACACTGTGGGCTGCGCACCATCACTCAACCCAGCTACACTCTCCCGGGTACTTCGACCCCGTCCAGTTTGCTGCCCCAAACCAGAGCTAAAACCGGCCACAACAGGGAGCTCCCCCGCGGCTGCTCTCCCTGTCCTTGAGTCCTGTGCGGACACGCAAACTTCTTATGTCCCAGGTCACCTCATTCAAAACACTGCAGACTGTCCGTACTAGCAAAGCCCAAGTCCACACCATCCCCGTGACGGATCTTAACATGGACATTAAGCTGCTGATCCGTATTGTTGAGAAACATAAACACTTGCCTACGAAAAGGATTATTGGCTTCATGGACCTTGGTTCTCAGCCTGGATATGCTAATATGGGATATTTGTATAAAGGCCGGATGCTGGGCGGAGGCCGGCTAGTGACAGTGACAATTTAGCACTCTGGTAGCAGGGTGAATAGGCTGAGGTCCTTAATGATCTTTTTGGTCTTCCTGTGACACCGGGTGCTGTAGATGTCCTGGAGGGCAGGCAGCGTGCCCCCCGGTGATGCGTTGTGCAAACCTCACCACCCCGCGGTTGCGGACGATGCAGTTGCCGTTCCAGGAGATGATACAGCCCAACAGGATGCTCCCAATGGTGCATCTTTTAAAAGATTGTTCTTAGGGGCCAATCTGAATTCATTCAGCCTGTTGAGGTTGAAGAGGTGCTGTGTCTGTGTGGGTGGACCATTTCAGATTGTCAGTGATCTGTACGCCAAGGATCTTGATGCTTTTTACCTTCTCCACTGCGGCGTGCTTCCTATGCTGTCTCCTGAAGTACCAGATATAAACAGGGCTTCTGGCCATCCAGAATCACAACAACTCACGGAGGTTGTCAGTTAACCCATCTGTTGTGGGGGGGCATATTTTCAACCAATCATTAAGGTGTTTTTGTTTGACCCACGCGAACATGACCAAAGACGTGACTGAAACAGCAACCAACTTTGCCACGATTCATGTATACAATGATTGATAGTATAATGTACACACATATGATTCCAGTTTGTAGGTGTGATATGGGGGTTGAAGACGTTTATTTCGACATTATAAAAAAAAATGTTTATTAACAATGGCAACACTGCCATGTAGATCTGATCCTTTCTGCCAGAAAACCACATTAGTGTCCGACTTTCGGCTGTTGTAGATGGACCTCCCCTGAATTCACTCGACCTTCATGTACAGTCGGTTTCTTTCGCCTTACCACTCAAATGCTCCCAACCTTGATTAAACCAGTGTGTGCCCAGTGGGACAGTAGTTAAAACCATAGAGAGTGGGGTGGGACAGTAGTTAAAACCATAGAGAGTGGGGTGGGACAGTAGTTAAAACCATAGAGAGTGGGGTGGGACAGTAGTTAAAACCATAGAGAGTGGGGTGGGACAGTAGTTACCATAGAGAGTGGGGTGGGACAGTAGTTAAAACCATAGAGAGTGGGGTGGGACAGTAGTTAAAACCATAGAGAGTGGGGTGGGACAGTAGTTAAAACCATAGAGAGTGAGGTGTTATGAGTACGGTGGAATGGGTATGAGAGAACTGTGTGGGAGTGGCCAGAGATGTGTAAGGCCTTTCCCTCAGGATGCAGGGTGTGTGTGTGTGAGGCCTATCG
The DNA here is from genome assembly GCA_023634145.1 of Thymallus thymallus. Classification (NCBI taxonomy): domain Eukaryota; kingdom Metazoa; phylum Chordata; class Actinopteri; order Salmoniformes; family Salmonidae; genus Thymallus; species Thymallus thymallus. The sequence continues at coordinate 41,188,683 of CM042414.1, read as the reverse complement.
CTCAGGATGCAGGGTGTGTGTGTGTGTGAGGATGTATCGTTCATGTGTCCATTTGTGAACCTTCCTCACCTCCTCGGTGAAGAGGATAATGAAAAAGCCAATCAGAGCTGTTTCTGTCCACACACACACACACACACACAGGATAATATGTCCGTCTGTGAAAGGTATAGAAGCCTCTCAGGTAATCATGTTGTTGAGGAAGCTGTGAAGCATTAGATGACATTATAGATGCTATTTCAGATGGTACCCCACTTACCCAATTATCCCCAATGAGATGGTATTATCAGATAAACACATTACTACACTACACTATCCTCTCTGGAGTGTCTGCTCTCCCACTAAAGTTATTCATATCCGTAGCGTCTACCTCCCAACAGAAACACACACACACACACATTGTGGTTACAAAATGTAAGGAACTTTAGATCCACAGTTGTAAGTATGGGACTATAAACTGTGTCCTGTAATTAGTTTAAAACCCTTCTACATCCTTGTTAATTCTAGAAGGTAGCTGGGCGCCCCTCGACCACTCCCTCTCTGGCACGCAATTTAATAATCCTGCCTTCCACCCCTTTATCCTCTTCCATCCATCCCCTCCACCTCTTTATCCACCTCCTCCATGCCAGACGTGCTTCTAAGTGATGACGGACATCTTTAGCACAGACAAGTGTTTACTCTGTCTAAAAATAAGAGGTTAGGCCCTAGCACATTAACCCCTACATGCCAGGGCTAGAAATGGAGCGGCCATAAGAAGACTGGGTCAGTTTATGAAGATGCCCAAACCAGGGTCTAACTCAAACTTTTACTCTCTCTCTCTCTCTCTCTCTCTCTCTCTCTCTCTCTCTCTCTCTCTCTCTCTCTCTCTCTCTCTCTCTCTCTCTCTCTCTCTATCTATCTCTCTGTCTCTCTCTCTCTCTCTCTCTCTCTCTCTCTCTCTCTCTCTCTCTCTCTCTCTCTCTCTCTATCTATCTCTCTGTCTCTCTCTCTCTCTCTCTCTCTCTCTCTCTCTCTCTCTCTCTCTCTCTCTCTCTCTCTCTCTCTCTCTCTCTCTCTCTCTCTCTCTCTCTCTAAGGGGTGATCCTGGTTTATTCTTAGCACCAGTGTGAGGTTAGTCTCTGGGGAGTGAAAAGGAGGGAGGTTGTAGTAGGATCTTCATTACTTCCTCCTACTGTAAAATCTCCACCAGCCGTGACATCTAGTGAAATGTATGGTCTACTGTATGTGATGTTTGGTCTACTGTATGTGATGTTTGGTCTACTGTATGTGATGTTTGGTCTACTGTATGTGATGTTTGGTCTACTGTATGTGATGTTTGGTCTACTGTATGTGATGTTTGGTCTACTGTATGTGATGTTTGTGTATATATTGTATAATTCCTTGTGGAATGTATGTTGCTGTTCTTATGGATATAATGTTGCTGTAAAACAAACTTTGTGGAAGTTTTCTACCACTACTTTCTACCTCCCTAGACATCTCAATTAGATATTTTATTAATCCTCGTAGCACTGACACTATTTACAGGACAGCTTGTGGTCTCCTATTAATTGAGTGACAGACATATTCATTACTGGACTGGGTGAATTACTGTAGCTCCTCTCTGGATCAATACCACACAGCCTTTGTTTTGGATTGCAGATACTAGCAACCCTTAGGTGCCAGGAACATGTAGACTTACGTATTTAGATAAATAAACAATCACACATACCAGTGCCTTAGAGTTGGGCAAACTATCCTAGACCAAAGGTTCTATGACATTAACATTCAAATTCTTATTATAATGATGTTGTCTTAAGACTTTTGGTGCCACCTTATTTAGAACATGGTTAGATGGCATTGTAATAAATAATAAAGTCAGTTGCATGGCTCTTCAAAAATGTTAAAAATGTTATTTAACTAGGCAAGTCAGTTAAGAACAAATTTGTATTTACAATGACAGCCTACCTACAGGGTCATCTTGTAAGCTCGGGTATTCAAACCAGCGACCTTTCGATTACTGGCCCAACGCTCTAACCTATAGGCTACCTGCGGTAGGTCTGGTGCTGAAAGACCGGGGTCAACAGATCTGAGAGGTAGCAGTGTGGATCAGCTTGAATGTCCCTGTTGTTGAGGTAATTGTAATGTATCCTGGCTTCACGTGGATAGCTGTCCTCATCTGACTCTGTCTACTCCACACTAACACTGGGACTGATGATGTCAGGATTGTTCAACACTGTAACACTATCTTATAGTGGAAACACTAGCCTGTGACAACTTGGTGTGTTTTTTTTTAATCCACCACACGCTATGTGAGAGTAGGCCTTTGTGTGTTCGTTAGTCAGGCATTTACACCTGGTGTTGGCATGGAAGCACTGTGTGTCTGTGTGTGAGAGTGCATATGAGCAGGTTTATGTGTGTGTGTGTGTGTGTGTGTGTGTGTGTGTGTGTGTGTGTGTGTGTGTGTGTGTGTGTGTGTGTGTGTGTGTGTGTGTGTGTGTGTGTGTGTGTGTGTGTGTGTGTGTGTGTGTGTGTGTGTGTGTGTGTGTGTGTGTGTGTGTGTGTGTGTGTGTATAGTTGTGTTTATGTGCTCCCTCTCATTAGTAAATTCTCAGGTATGAGTGTTGATCATGTAGAGCTGCATAACAAGAGCATTGGCTTACAGACCACACACGGGACAGGCTCCACCCCAGGGCTGTGTCTATCAGGCTCCGTGCTAACCCCAGGGCTGTGTCTATCAGGCTCCGTGCTAGCCCCAGGGCTGTGTCTATCAGGCTCCGTGCTAGCCCCAGGGCTGTGTCTATCAGGCTCCGTGCTAGCCCCAGGGCTGTGTCTATCAGGCTCCGTGCTAGCCCCAGGGCTGTGTCTATCAGGCTCCGTGCTAGCCCCAGGGCTGTGTCTATCAGGCTCCGTGCTAGCCCCAGGGCTGTGTCTATCAGGCTCCGTGCTAGCCCCAGGGCTGTGTCTATCAGGCTCTGTGCTAACCCCAGGCTGTGTCTATCAGGCGCCGTGCTAACCCCAGGGCTGTGTCTATCAGGCTCCATGCTAATCCCAAGGCTGTGTCTATCAGGCTATCTGAACAGGATGAATTCCCTGGGATGTGTCTCAGTGTGTTTCCTTAAGGCACAGAGGAGGTGTGAGGCCAGTCTGTGGCCAACGCAGCTGTCCAGACTGGGGCCATGTGGCCGAACATTATTACCCCTCACACACACCAACACACAGCCTGGTCGACGCACCCACATACACACAAGCACACAGCCTGTCCGACACACACACACACACACACAGCTCAGTCGTGAATGTTGTAGTACTGCGAGGAATGTTTATGAGACGGTATGAACTTGAGCTATAACAAGATGGAGGAAGTAGTACTTTGCTAAAGTTGATTGGAAAGCCAGGTAAATCAGGTTTCATTTTGTCCTGACACACACCAGAACTGGATTCTGTTCTTGACCTGAATGAAGGCAGTTGGGTGAGGCTGGCTAAACAGAGTGGGGTTCGGACGTAATTGTTGTTTTTATTTATTTTATAATTTTTTATTTCACCTTTATTTAACCAGGTAGGCCAGTTGAGAACAAGTTCTCATTTACAACTGCGACCTGGCCAAGACAAAGCAAAGCAGTGCGACAAAAACAACAACACAGAGTTACACATGAGAATAAACAAACGTACAGTCAATAACAGTAGTAGGCTTGATAACCAACAATGATGAGACAGCCTACAGGGAGGAGGTGAGGGCTCTGGGAGTGTGGTGCCAGGAAAATAACCTCTCACTCAACATCAGCAAAACTAAGGAGATGATCGTGGACTTCAGGAAACAGCAGAGGGAGCACCCCCCTATCCACATCGATGGGACCACAGTGGAGAAGGTGGAAAACTTCAAGTTCCTCGGCATCCACATCACTAACAAACTGAAATGGACCATCCACACATACAGTGTGGTGAAGAAGGTGCAACAACGCCTCTTCAACCTCAGGAGGCTAAAGAAATGTGGCGTATCACCCAAAACTCTCACAAACTTCTACAGATGCAACTGCACCGGCCATAACTGTTAAGCTCTCCAGAGGGTGGTGCGGTCTGCCCAACGCATTACTGGGGGCAAACTTCCTGTCCTCATGGACACCTACAGCACCCGTTGCCACAGGAAGGACAAAAAGATCATCAAAGACATCTACCACCCGAGCAAATGCCTGTTCACCCCGCTATCATCCAGAAGGTGAGGTCAGTACAGGTGCATCAAAGCTGGGACCGAGAGACTGAAAAACAGCTTCTATCTCCAGGCCATCAGACTGTTAAACAGCCATCACTAGCACACCAGAGGTGACTGCTTATAGACACTGATTAGAAATCACAGGCCACTTTAAGGAAATGAAACACTAGTCACTTTAATAAGCATGTATAAACTGCACTCCACACTATTCTACTTTATCTTAGTCACTCTAATTGTGTACATATTGCATCACCCATCTCATATGTATATACTGTATTGTACTCTATACTTCGCCACTGACTGCTAAACAACCATCTCTAGCACATCAGAGACTGCTGCCTATAGACATAGATTAGAAATCACCAGCCACTTCAAGGAAATGAAACACTAGTCACTTTAATAATGTTTCCGTATCTTGCACTACTCATCTCATATGTTTAAACTACACTATACTATTCTTCGGTATCTTAGTCACCTAATAGTGTTTATATACTGCATCACCAACCTCTTATGTGTATTCTGCATACTATAAAGCTTACTATGCCACTGTATCTTAGTCCAATGCCACCCTGACATATATATATATATATATATATATATATATATATATATATATATATATATATATATATATATATTCTCAATCCATTCCTTACTTTGTTTTATATGTATTTGGGTATATGTTGCGAAACTGTTATATATAACTTGTTAGATATTACTGCACTGTCAGAGCTAGAAGCACAAGCATTTCACTACACCCGCAATAACATCTGCTAACCACGTATATGTGACCAATACAATTTCATTTGATTTGACAAGGAATTGTTTGATCTATAATGCAAACCATTACAGATATAGGATATAGCTAAGCAAATTGTGCCTGAAAACATGAGCTATTAGCTCATTCACAGTGTAGGGAGTTATTGTTGTCTTGCCTGCCAATGCTGTCTCACCCGGATACAGTTTAGCAGTTGTTTTCTTAAAGCCACTGCGACCATGCAATAGGCTAGTACTGCATTTGAAGGTAAAAGCTTGTCTAAAACATAAGTAAAATGTCTATGCATTTCAGCTATTTTCAAAAACATTGCTCTGATATAAAAGATTTTTACTGTTGGAGCATTTGGCTACATGAGACAATTCTGTTGTCCTGGCGGCTTGGAGGGGTGGTGACTCTCAAGAGGTGGTGCAGGGGACATGAAAAGTTTGCAAATTTACATTACTGTAAAAGGTCTTGAAAACCTCTAGAGAATCTCTCGTAGTGAGAATACAGCCAATGTTAGGTCAAAGTACAGTCCCGAGACAGGGGTACAAGACACTAGTCTATTGTGGCTTTACCCCAACTACAGTATATATACAAAAGTATGTGGATTCTGCTATTTCAGCCACACCTGTTGCTGACTGGTGTATAAAATCAAGGATACAGCCATGCAATATCCATACACAAACATTGGCATTAGAAAGGCCGAGCAGCTGCACACAAGCATAAGATCACCATGCGCAATGCCAAGCGTCGGCTGGAGTGGTGTGAGGCTCACCACCATTGGACTCTGGAGCGGTAGAAATGCGTTCTCTGGAGTAATGAATCACGCTTCACCATCTAGCAGGGGAACGCTACCTGCCCCAATGCATAGTGCCAACTGTAAAGTTTGGTGGAGGAGGAATAATGGTCTGGGGCTGTTTTTCATGGTTCGGGCCCCTTAGTTCCAGTGAAGGGAAATCATAACACTACAGCATACAATGACATTCTTGACGATTCTGTGCTTCCAACTTTGTGGCAACAGTTTTGGGAAGGCTCTTTCCTGTTTCAGCATGACAATGCCCCCGTGCTCAAAGCAAGGTCCATACAGAAATGGTTTGTCAAGATCGATGTGGAAGAACTTGACTGGCCTGCACAGAGCCCAGACCTCATCCCCATCAAACACCATTGGGATGAATTGGAATGCTGACTGCAGGCCAGGCCTAATTGCCCAACATCAGTGCCTGACCTCACTAATGCTCTTGTGGCTGAATGGAAACAAGTCCCCACAGCAATGTTCCAACATCTAGTGGAAAGCCTTCCCAGAAGAGTGGGGGCTGTTATAGCAGCAAAGGGGGGACCAACTCCATTATTTTTTTATTAGTTGTTTGACGATCAAGTAGAGAAGCATCAGATCCCATTTTGACAGTCTTCGGTATGACTCGCCACGGGTTCAAACTATATATAAATATTTATGTTGTATGACACAGAGAGAAATACATACATTACATACAGACAGTTATGATGTACTGTAGAGTGGTAAAGCCTCTTCACAGTGTGTATATATAGACCCAGCTCCCTGCTGTAAAGGTGTATTGACTGTAAGTAATTACACACAGCAGCATATCTCACCCTTCATCATACTCATCTGCACTGCTCTCCTCTGCCAAGCCAGGTACAAGTTCATTTTCGCCATGTCCTTGGTCTCTCTTGGCTCAGGCTGGACATAGAGACTAGTCTTTCAGCACCAGCAGTGTGTCTCTGGAAACTCTCAGACTTTCGCACTCAGGGGAAATATGGCTCAAACGCTGCTGTTTCATATTGGGTTTCAGGGTCTTTTTCTGTGTTCCTGCACCGGAAAGCATTGTAGTGGACAAAGGTGTGTCCGGTCCCTCTGGGGCGTTGTGTTTTTGCTCCGTTCCTGTTCTCAGAAGGTCTTTTATTGTGCTGACCAGCAGACCGCTCCCGGAGGATGTGTGTGTGTATGTGTGCAGATATGTGTGTTTGTGTGTGTTTGTGTGCAATTCTGTTTGTGTGGGTGCTTGTGTGTGTGTGTGTGTTTTTCTAACCTGTCCTGCAGCATGCAGCTGTTCGGTGGCTGTGTTTCTGACTTCCCGGAGGCTCGGTGAGAAACATTGAAAACACACAGCCTGTTGACAGGAGCATGGAGCATGGACAATGTCACAGAACCGGTGCATTCTGGGATAGATTCAGCCCTCCCACAGAGGTCTCATATGATTACATTATAGTTTCATTTTTACCTAAAGTAAGTTATGTCCTGATTTGTATTGGATTTGTATTGTATTTTGACTTAGTTATGTAATGCTCATTTTGTAATGTATTTTACTTTCCCTAACGCACATGAAATAATACAAATGCAGCTCACACATGGTTCAGCTCAGTACAGCTATTGATCTCTGCTTTTATGACGGACAAAATACCTGCCTTCATAGTCCTCTAGTCTCATAATCCTTGGTTTAAAACGTAAACCCACCCTCTACCACCATGGCCGAAGGTAGCCATGGAATAGTTTCTCTAAAACCATTACTGTGTTTTCCGTCTCTCTTCTCTCGCCTCCTCCCTCAATGTGTACGAGATTGCGTTGCAGCACTCTTCCCTTCTCTAACAGACAGTAGCAGGCTGTGTGTGTGTGTGTGTGTGTGTGTGTGTGTGTGTGTGTGTGTGTGTGTGTGTGTGTGTGTGTGTGTGTGTGTGTGTGTGTGTGTGTGTGTGTGTGTGTGTGTGTTTGTGTGTGTTTGCCTGTGTGTGTGTGTGTGTTGCAGAGACACTGCAGCCTTTGTCCTGAGAGAGACTGGCCGTTCATTTAAGCTGTCCAGGTGCTCAGGGTTCACAGGCCACAGATGACCTGTGTGTGTGTGTGTGTGTGTGTGTGTGTGTGTGTGTGTGTGCTTGCGTGTATGTGTGTGTGTTGTCACTCACAAAGAGGTGACAACCCCCTGTTCCTTTGTATAGGGTTTCCCAGACTCGGTCCCCCCCGGGTGCATGTTTTGGATTTTGCCCCAGCACTACACAGCTTATTCAAATAAGCAACTCATCATCAAGCTTTGATCATCTGAATCAGCTGTGTAGTGTTGCCCAGGGGGTTGGGAAACCCTGCCATAGAATAGCATTGACACTTTCTCACTCTCACTCTCACTCTCTCTCTCTCTCTCTCTCTCTCTCTCATTCTCACACTCTCTCTTTTTTGTGAATCACCCCTCTTTCTCTTTCTCTTTCTCTTTCTCTTTCTCTTTCTCTTTCTCTTTCTCTTTCTCTTGTTCTCTCTCTTCTTTCCCCTCCTCAGTGTTCAGTGTGTTACCACCAGGTTTATCACTAGACCTCCTGGTTGTGGTTGTAACTGATTGACAGGTGTAACTCCTGCTGTCTGCGTACATCAGTATTGTAAAACACACACGTGCACACACGCACGCACGCACGCACACACGCACACGCACACACACACACCAACAAGCTCTCACAGTCTCAATGTAGAATTAGATGTTTTTCCACATTTCTTCAAAAGTCTCCTTTCGACGTGTTAGGGATGAAATGTAAAGTTTAGAATTACAAAAATAAGTGGGTCACTGGGATTGAACACACTACCCACAGATTGAACACACTACCCACAGGATTGAACACACTACCCACAGGATTGAACACACTACCCACAGAGCCGGAGCTTGTGGATTACATCAATCCGCCACCCCTGTCCGGTCTTATGTAGTAATATTTGAAATTGTGTTTTTTACGTTGGATAAAAGTAGAGACTCAGAGCTAGAAAATGGTATTTCATTCATTACAGTTGAGGAACAATGGGAAAGTAATTCTGCTTTGAAAGTTAATAAACTTGTAACCTCACTTTTGAGAAAATGGCCCTTGAATGTTCTGGTACACCTACTGGAGAACTCTTGTTTGTCTACACCCATTCAGCATCATTCACACCCTCTTAAGGCTTAGTCCCATCCATCTGTGAGGCCAAGGTTGATCCAAGCGTTCTATCCTCAAGCTAACTGGCTAACGTTGGCTAGCTTGCTAGCTACTTCCAGACACAAATGACACTTCACTCTGACCATTTTACTCGCCCTAGCAGAGCTGGTTAGGCTGTTTTCATGTTATCCAGAGAGTTGGTGACTGTAACTGTGCTGCTGGAAACAATATAATTACGTTTTTTTGCCAACGTTTACTGACACCGGCAATATTCAATGGGTGTTGAGCATTCGTAAATTTGTCAGTCATTCTGCACTCTGGCACACTCAGTGTTCTAAATTCATAGTAGATTGCCAGAGCTACATCTATCAACAGTTGTCACAGTGACATCATGAACATTCTATTGAAATGGTTACTTGAATAGTGGAATCTTTTGTTTAGATATGTTACATTACTACCCTGCATGAATCTGCTAGTAGCTAACCAACCAGGTTAAATGATAGCTAGCTAACATTGGGCTATAACTAGCAATGCAAATGGCTCTGAGATACGAATATTATTACTACATAGATCATACACGTAAAGTTAGCTAGCGAGCCAGCCAGCTAACGTTAGCTAGTACACAAACTTGGAATGAAAATGACTTTGACAAAATGTGTAATAACTGAAAATGTAGCTAGCTAATTCTAAAATTCTCTGTTAGAAAGCCCAGCTTTTATTTCGTCACACTTACAACCATAAGCTATTTTCTCTAATTAGCTCGCCATTAACTTGTAAATAATTATCTTGTTGTGAGTATATTTTCCTGTAATAACGAATACAAATTAGCTAAAGTTAAGGTGTTGTCTGTTACTATGGTCAATATTTAACCTTAGCTAGCTAGCTAACAAGCTAGAAACTAACCAAAACATTGTTTAGAAAGTTGCTTTTAGTTCCCTGGTTTGACATATACTAAATTCATTTTCAAACTGATGGCTTTATTTGTGTGAAAATACACCAGTTCTGCTATTCTGGACCAGCAGGCTGCTGATGTCATTCAGCCTGTAGTTTTTGTGTTTATACTTTTTCATAACGACAACGACAAGTTTGATGCCGGACAACAATATAATGTTCATGATGTCACTGTGACAACTGTATACAGACATGTCGATAGACGTAGTATAAAACAACCTTTAATCTTTAAATCTTTGGTTGTTTAGGACACTAGCGTACTCACTTTGTATAGAACACAGCCTCTTATGTGAATGCTTAAAGAGATGGGTGGGGCTAAGGCTTAAGAGGGTGTGAACTATGCTGAATGGGTGTAGACAAAGAAGAGCTCTCCAGCAGGTACCAAAACATTCAAGAGCAATTTTCTGAAACTTTCAAAGCAAAAAAATATATACTTTCCCATTGTTCCTCAACTGTAATGAATGAAACACCATTTTCTAGCTCTGAGTCTCTACTTTTATCCAACGTAAAAAACACCATTTACAATGTTGCTACATAAGACGGTCGGTCACATATTATGCACACAGAAACAACTCTACAGTTAAGTTAAGGAATTAATTCCAACTGGGTTAAGGATTAAAGTTTTTACTAGAGATAAAACATAAAAACAACCCCAAGGTTAACTTTAACTATTCATTAAGACTTGCCTTGATAACTCTTTGTAGTGCAGTGAGCTCCTGCTCCATAGACCATGCGTACAATCCCAGCGGAGTTTTCTTTTTGTTGCTCCTAGTGGACGGTTTTGACGGTGTCTCCAGATGTCCAGGGTCCCTGCAAAACGTAAAATCTCGCCTTGAATCTGGACTGATCTTTCTGCATATGCACACACAGCAACAAAAGTGTTTGAGCCTTTAGCATGTGTGCTTTCTGAATGAACCCTGAGGAGTGAGGAGCAGGGAGATAATAATGCCATGTTCGCCATTTGACATAGTGTGTGAGAATAAAAACACCAGACTCGTCCTCCTCTTCCTCACACTCCCTATCGCCCTCTAGCCCTGCCGCCTGTGACCTCTCAAGAGGGAGGAAAAAGCAAGGGATGGTGGGAAGGAGGGGGAGTGACTCACATGCTGCAGCGCTATCGTTCAGCCGCAGATGATGCGCTGTCAGCCACTCACTCGCCATCACTCACCGCTGTCATCAAATGGACTCAAACTAGACTCAAAGTTCGGACTGAGCTCATACAGCGGAAGTACAGCGCAAATACAGCAATGAGTATCTCTCTCTTGGTTTCATACAAACTTTGAGAAATAATGAGGAGTGCCGACAATGTGTTTTGTTCGGGGAAGTGCTTAGTAATGAGTCTCTTAAAACGAACAAATTAAAACGACACGTCCTGACCAAACATCCACAGCATGAAGGTAAACACAAGGAGTTATTTTGGAACAGGGCACAATGCTTCAGGAAACAGTGCTTTTACAGTGGAAAGTAAGTCAGCTAGCAAGGCATTGTTGTCTTTTTCTAACAGGTGATTATAAGCAGAAATAAGGGAGTACCATCGCTCATAGTAGTAGATGTGAGTTTCTCTTTCAAACGATCCCCTTGTACACAGCTAATAGCTAGCTAACGTTAGCCAAATCAAGTTAGTTAGCTACTGCACTGATAGTGCAACCCTATGTCACAGTAGTTGTTCTGATGCAGTTTGGTACCACATACCTATGTGAGTCAGGGTTCTGGCGTACTTAAAAAACAAGTACAGAAACAGACTCAATGCTGAGCATGACCTCAAGGCTGACCTCAGGGTTGCACGGTCAAAAACTGAGCCCAGAATAGACATGCTTGTTGAAACCTTCAACCTGCCACACATCTTATTAGGACTGTGTGTGTGTGTGTGTTTGTTTTCTGCTCTACATCTGCATGATGTGATCAATCAGTTTATTCCAAATGATTTATTGTATTTTAACAGCAACAGTTCTAACCCAAACCCAAACACAGAATCTCGAATTTGGGTCCCAGGCTGAAAAAGTTTAAGAACGCCTGCCCTAAACCTAACCCTAGCTCCTAAACCCAATAGAAATAGCATTTGACCCTGTGGGGACCAATAAAATGTCCCCAGTTGGTCACATGTTTATTTGTTTAATATTCGACTATTCTAGTTAAACACGTCAAGACACACCCATCTGTCAGAACCTTGCCTCCAGCTGTTTCCCCGCACTCAATCACAACAAACGATCCTCATGCAGGTTGAGTTCAGTAACTACAGGCAGATGTTTGGGGAGAAGCCAGAGGAAGCTTTGAATAGGTCAATTGCTGAATTTATGTAGATATTCTAAACTAAGTGTGTTGATAATGTAACTTTCAAATGTAGCAACAGGTCCATGTTGAATAAATAACCTTTCAAAAAAAGTCCTACAGGAATCCTGCAGGAATTCCACCTTTTGTGACGGAACTGTGCAGGTGTTCTGCAGGAATCCATTAGGACTTTTTTTTTGTAAGGGTTTACAAATGCTCAATACCATAGAAGCAGTGTTCTGCTAATATAACAATGTGCACCATTTACCTTTCATAGTCATTCCCAGCCGATACAGATACTGTGCCTATCGGCATTTTGACTGGTGGTAATGGGGCTACCTAGGCAAACATGTCAGAGTGGTCATACCTTCCTGTGTGGTGTTCCGTATACGACAGGAGTTCCCTGATCCTGGTGCAGAATACACAGGGTTTCTCCCTCCCCATATTGACTGATACCATTCAATTCATTAATAAAAAAAGACAATACAAGTAAAAGTTGTGTCTAGTAAAATTGTAATGCAGAGTCTCTCTCCATTTAATTTGATCAAGTGTGTCCGTCTGGACTTCATCACATCATCCTGCAAGTCTCCAAAGCAATATTTGCATTGGCAGTTTGAAGTGACTAAAATCATTTTTTTTTGCATATCCGATAATAATCTGTTCTTCTTCCTGCTGAACAGCTAAAAAGCACATGGAAGCGGATTCGTAGGTGGTTTCAGATACAAATCTGATTCCTGGCCATGTGACTTGTGCCTGAATGGTCAAATCTGATTTATTTGCCCACACATGGTTTTTAGACTGTTTGAAAAGAACATGTGGTAGCTAACTAGCTTGCTAATTGTTTACTAGTTGACTGTTGTGGCTAGCCAAAAATGACTTGTTTTGAAAGTTGGACAATCTTATCCTTTGAGGCTTTAAAAGTGTTCTTACACTATGATTCTTAAGATTCAAAGCAACTGGTAATTGTCCATGGCAGGCATTATTGTCACCTTAGCTTGCTACATAACCACAGAGTTTCTAAACTCAGAGATACAACATTGAGAGACTCAATACACACAAATCTGATTTGGTCACTTGTAACTTGCTATTTCGACAGTCAGTATCCCAAAACAGATTTAAAAAACAAAACTGATTTGAACATTAAGGCCTGCAGTGGGAACAAGGCTCAAGTGCTGGCTCCATAGATGCATCTATTACAAATGGCAGTTAGGATAGGTGATATCTGACAAACAAACATACATCAAACGACGATGTTTGAACAGGTCAGACTAAACTAATTCTGGTCTCCTCAGCGGCGACCATTGGTGAGCAGGCAAGAGGTGAATTGATGGGCATGGCAGCGTTGATAATCTCCTGGCCCCTCATCCAAGATATTGTTTGGTCACACACAAACACACACACACACACACCACACACACACCACACACACCACACACACACAGAGAGCACTGATTACATTATCAAGGTTGGTTAGCCATGCTGGTTAAGTATGCCTTGAATTCTAAATAAATCACTGACAGTATCACCAGCAAAGCACCCCCACACCATTACACCTCCTCCTCCATGCTTCATGGTGGGAACCACACATGCAGAGAACCTCCGTTCACCTAATCACAAAGACACGGCGGTTGGAAATGACATAAAAAATCTCACATTTGTACTCATCAGACCAAAGGACAGATTTCCACGGGTCTGATGTCCATTGCTCGTGTTTCTTGGCCCAAGCAAGTCTCTTCTTCTTATTGGTGTCCTTTAGTAGTGGTTTATTTGCAGCAATTCAACCATGAATGCCTGATTCACACAGTCTCCTCTGAACAGTTGATGTTGATATGTGTCTGCAAAGCATTATTTGGTCTGCAATCTGAGGTGCAGTTAACTCTAATGAACTTATCCTCACACAGCTATCATTTGTTTTTCAACAGGACAATGACCCAACACACCTACAGGCTGTGTGAGGGCTATTTGACCAAGAAGGAGAGTGATGGAGTGCTGCATCAGATGACCTGTCCTCCACTATCACCCAACCTCAAGCCAACTGAGATAGTTTGGGATGAGTTGGACCGTAGAGTGAAGGTAAAGCAGCCAACAAGTGTTCAGCATATGTGGGAACTCCTTCAAGACTGTTGGAAAAGCATTCCAGGTGAAGTACACACACACACACACACACACACACACACACACACACACACACCCACACCCACACACACACACACACACACACACACACACACACACACACACACACACAGACACACACACACACACACACATGGGGTGAGGTGTGTATTCCTCCTTCATGGAGTGATGTTTGTGCCCAGGCTCATTCTCTCCACAGGGATGAATTTACACAGCTGTGACTTCTCTCTCTCTCTGTCTCTCTCTCTCTCTCTCTCTCCCTCTTCCTCTCTCTCTCCCTATGTAATTCCACACACACACGCACGCACGCACGCACACACAACACACACAGGCACACATGCACAGACATGCTCTGTGTCTATAGTGTTTTTCCAACCAGCCACTGTCCCTTTGCCGTTCTGACTCTACACCCTGTGACGTACAGTATTTCCTCCTCTCCCAGGGAAGGAGAAACCACCTCAGGCTTCACATCCGCTGCAACACAAAGCTCTGGGGAGAGGGACACAGCAACTGTTGATCTAAGGAGCTCACTCTACACATCACACTGATACTGATGCTACTCTACACTGTTGTAAAAAGAACTGAACACACACACACGCACACATACTCATGAGGGAATCTGTACAGAGAGTGTTCTGTCATCGATAGAATGGAGCGAGATCACATTGTAAGTAAAAACCTTTGTGTCGATCTAATGAGTAATATATAATAAAAAATATATATAACAGACAATAGAGGCTTCATAGTGTTTTCTCTCTAGTATCAGGGTCAGTAGTTCAGTGGTTTACTGTTACATTATGTTGTGGGCGTAATGTCAGATGTGTAAACGATGCCAAGACACCCGTGAGACAGTACTGTACATATGCCATAGATGTAGATTATATACGTTTTACAACAGAGTGGTTGAAAATATCTCTCCAGGTCCAAAGTGCACTGTATATAATCAGCATCTACCATAGCAAATCAAATCAAAGTGTATTGGTTGCGTACACAGATTTGCAGGTGTTATCACAGGTGCAGCGAAATTATTGTGTTTCTAGCTCCAACGCTGCAGTAATACCTAGCAATACAAACAAATACACACAAACCAAAAAAAAAAAGGAGAAATATCAGAACGAGTCAGAGTCTGAAATACCTCATTAGTATTCAGACCCATTTCCTACCAAAATGTGGAATAAGTAATCGGGTCTGAATACTTTCCAAAGGCACTGTATATGAGATACTGATCTCTGCATTGGAAATGTATGCATATTGTATATAATGGCGTGTATAGATATTATTTGCAGTATACATGTATGAATAAAAAAGGTGTGTACAGCAGTAGTTATAAAGGATGAGCCTGGACTAGAATACAGTATATAATGTACAGTACATAGAGCAGCAGTCTCTAAGGTGCAGAGCAGATTACCGGATGGTATCCGGCTAGTGACAGTGTCTAAAGTTCAGGGCAGGGTACTGGTCAGAGGCCGGCTAGTGATGACTGTTTAACAGTCTGATGACCAGGAGATCAGTCTCTCTGTCCCAGCTTTGATAACCTGTACTGTCTCCTCCTTCTTAATGATCTTCTTGGGCTTCCTGTGACACTGGGTGTTGTAGATGTCCTGGAGGACAGACAGTGTTCCCCTGGGGATGTTTTGGGCTGACCACACCACCCTCTGGAGAGGCCTGCGGTTTTTGTACCAGGCGGTGATACAACCCAACAGAATGCTCTCGATGGTGCATCTGTAGAAGTCCGTGAGTGTCTTAGTGGCCAAATCAGATTTCTTCAGCCTCCTGAGGTTGAAGAGGCGCTGTTGCACCTTCTTCACCACCCTGTCGGTGTGGAGGGACCATATCAGTTCCTCAGTGATGTGCAGGACAAGGAACTTTAAGCTTTTGACCCCCCTCCCTGCCAATGTGGATGGGGGTGTGCTCTCTCTGCTGTCTCCTGTAGTCGACCATCGGCCTCTTTGTTTTTTTTTACATTGAGGGAGAAGTTATTTTCCTGGTACCACTCCACCAGGGCTATCCCCTCCTTCCTGTAGGCTTTCTTGTTGTTGTTGGTAATCAGGCCTACCACTTTTGTGTCGTTAGCAAACTTGATGATTGAGTTGGAAAAGTGCACGGCCAAGCAGTCATATGGGAACAGGGAGTACAGAAGGGGAGTGAGCACGCAACCCTGTTGGGCTCCCGTGCTGAGGACCAGCGCGGCGGAGGTGTTGTTGCCTAACTTCACCACCTGGGGTCAGTCCGTTAGTAAGTCTAGGAACCAGTTGCACAGGGTGGGGTTCAGACCCAGGGCCCTGAGCTTAGAGATGAGCTTAGAGGACACTATGGTGTTGAAGGCAGAGCTGTAGTCGATGAACAGCCTTCTCACATAGGTATTTCACTTTTCTAGGTAGGATAGGGCAGTGTGTAGTGCAATGGCGATTGCGTCATCCCTGGATCTGTTGGGGCGAATTGTAGTGGGTCTAGGGTGTCGGGTAAGGTGGAGGTGATATGGTCCTTAACTAGCCTCTCAAAGCACTTCATGATGACAGATATGAGTGCTATGCAGCGGTAGTCATTTAGTTCAGTTACCTTCGCTTTCTTGGGAACAGGAACAATGGTGGACATCTTGAAGCAAGTGGGGACAGTGGCGATAAGACTTCTGCTGGACTGTATGTACAGTATAGTTAACTCCTTATGTAAGGAGTAAAAGTATGAATTGTATGTACTATCTGGATTCGATACCCACTAGGCATTAATAGTAAGGCTGGCTAACAGTGATTTTCAACTCTGCATAACTCCAGTGAATCATCAGAACCACCAGACAAAAAGTAATTCAAAGATTATTGGGATTTCTGTGGCGATTACCTTATCGATTTGTCTCCATATAGCAGTCTGAGAACTGTTGTGCCCCAGTCCCCTCTATGTGTAACCTAGATGTCAGTAGTGAGTGACTGGTGGTCTTTGAGATGTAACCTGAGCAGACATCTAAAGGTTGGCATCCAGATGACTACATGGTTCTGGCCCAGATGACTCCGCTCAATCACAACTTCCCTAGTCAGTCCTGATTCATCTTCACTGGAGTCTTTAAAGAGGTCATTCACACTAATTACTGAATACATGTGTTGACAATACAACTGGTTCTTTAGCCTGCTTCTGTCTTGTTTAGTTGGCCACTGCCACCGGCTGCTAGAAATGGTAACCAATACAGAGTCCATCCACTCCTCCTAATAGTTGCTGTGGTCCTCTCCCTACACCCATCTTGTACATGCCTAATTAATAGTAATAGTGCAAAGTAGCTTATTATAATTGTCTAAACGAGCAGTGCGACTTTATTTACACTCCTGCCATGCTGTAGAGACTACTCTAGTTATAGGTGCTGACAGTGGCTCATGCCTCTATGAGCCCGCTCTAACACACACACACACACACACAGATATGGACACACACACACACAAACAGACACTGATGGAGTGTCGGCCCATTAGGCAAAAATAGATCTCTTACAGCTGCCCCCGTCTCAAACGAGAGAGAGAGAGAGAGAGAGACTTTGCAGTAAGTGTAATTTGTTCAGGGTTCTAATTCGATGCATTAGTTAATGTAAATGGTTGCAACATAGTCCAACGTTGAACAGCCATGGACACATGGTTTAGTCACAGACCAGGGTTTCACTAGCTGACCACTACCACATGGAGATGAGGTGAGGAGGACAGGTTAAAACAACTACTCTGCTTACTGACGAACCAAACTCTGCACAACATGATCTAGTTCTCCAAGACAACCCGCTGCTCTCACAGATAGAACAGTTACCTCTGTAATTGGAGCACTATAAAACTCAAAACTCTCCCTATCTAGGTCATAGTCTAGCTCAGATAGCTGAATGCTCAGGAAGTGTGGCCATCATCAGCCTTCATTTGACATTATACAGCTAGGCAGAAAGCATGGAGTCACTTATGTGTATTTCCCCTCATTACACCACTTCACACACAGTGTGTTAGGGTCAGCAAACACAGGCGTAATTGAGCCTCTGGACCTCTCCTCTAAAACCTGCTACCAGTTTCCTCCCCCATAGACCTGTCACTGGGATGACTGAGCTAGCCCCCTCTACTAAGTGGTTGTTATGGTTTCCCTCCGGAATGAGAATTCCTATGAAATGTTTGCTGACAGTTGAATATTTATTTTATTATTAGGCTCTTTGTTAACAACCAAGATGAATTAGTCCTCTTTCAGCGGCAGTACTGTGATTTCCTGACCTCAGCTAGAATGTTAGAGAAATGCTTTCAGATGTGGTTTGGGCAGGTTCCTCTACATATCTGACTTTAAATCCAGTCAGGTAGTTGAGGTGAATATAGTGTGTCAATGTGAAGTGGAATAATGTAGTCCTTTTTACGAGGGAAAATATCATCAAACAACTCAGCAGTGATGAATAGCTGCCGTCTTATAGGCTCTTGACGAATTCTGCTATTTTGTGTATTTTTTACGGTGGAAGTACCGGTGACGTGCTCAATACCGAAGAGGTCCGATGACAACGATGCTAAGATACAGGACTGTTTCCCTTGAGGAGTTTACCACATCAGTCACCGGCTTCAATAATAAGTGCATCGACCACGTCGTCTCCACAGTGACCGTACGTACATATCCCAACCAGAAGCCATGGATTACAGTCAACATCTGCACTGAGCTAAAGGCTAGAGCTTCCACTTTCAAGGAGCGGGACACTAATCCGGATGCTTATAAGAAATAAGTAAAGAAATCGTTGGATGTGGCAGGGCTTGCAGACTATCACAGATTACAAAGGGAAACACAGCTGCGAGCTGCCCAGGCCTACCAGACAAGCTAAACTCTTTCTATGCTCGCTTTGAGGCAAGCCACACTGAACCATCCATGAAAGCACCAGTTATTCCAAACTACTGTGTGATCTCGCTCTCCGTAGCCAATGTGAGTAAGACCTTTAAACAGGTTAACAAGACGGATTACCAGGACGCGTATTCAGAGCATGCGCTGACCACCTGGCAAGTGTCTTCTCTGACATTTTCAACCTCTCCCAGACCCAGCCTGTAATACTTACCTGTTTTAAGCAGACCACCATAGCCATGTGCCCAAGAACGCGAAGGCCTATTTTAATCTCCCTGTAGCATCACATCTGTACCCATGAAATGCTTTGAAAGGCTGGTTATGGCTCACATCAGTACCATCATCCCAGACACACTGGACCCACTCCAACTCACATACCGCCCCAATAGATCCACAGGTGACAAAATCTCTATTGCACTCCACACTGCCCTCTCCCACCTGGACAATAGGAACAGCTACAGTTCCTTCATAAAGTATTCATACCACCTTGACTTATTCCACATTTTCAAAAATTTCAAAATGTATTAAATAGATGTTTTCCTCTCACTCATCTAAACACATTACCTCATAGTGACAAAGTTAGAAAAAAAGGGACATTTCTGAAGAAGTATTGGAAATGAAATAGTGAAATAGCTCATTTACATAACTATTCACACCCCTGAGCTTATAGATGTTAGAATCACCTTTGGCAGCAATAACAGCTGTGAGTCTCTAAGAGCTTTACATACCCGGATTGTACAATATTTGCCCATTATTATTTTCTAAATTCTTCAAGCTCTGTCAAACTGGTTGTTGATCATTGCTAGACAACCATTTTCAAGTCTTTCCATAGATTTTCAAGCAGATTTAAGTCAAAACTGTAACTCGGACAGTCAGGACCATTCACTGTCTTCTTGGTAAGCAACTCCAATCTAGATTTGGCCTTGTGTCTTAGGTTATTGTTGCTGAAAGGTGAATTAATCTCCCAGTGTCTGGTAGAAAGCAGACTGAACCAGGTTTTTCTCTAGGATTTTGCCTGTGCTTAAGTCTTCCATTTAATTTCCTGTTAATCCTGAAACACTCTCCTGTCCTTAACGAATACAATCGTACCCATAACATGCAGCCACCACTATGCTTGAAATATGGAGAGTGGTACTCAGTAATGTATTGGATCTGCCCCAAACATAACACTTTGTTCAGGACAAAAAAAGCATTGCTTTGCCACATTTTGTTGCTGTATTACTTTAAAGCTTCCTTATTTTCACTCTGTCAATTAGTTTAGTATTGTGGCGTATCTACAATGTTGTTGATCCTTTTCTCCTTTCACAGCCATTAACTGTTTTAAAGACACCATTGAAATCCCTGAGCGGTTTCCTTCCTCTCCGGCAACTGTGTTAGGATGGACACCTGTATCTTTGTAGTGACTGGGTGTATTGATACACCATCCAAAGTGTAATTAAGAACTTCACCATGCTCAAAAGGATATTCATTGTATGCTTAATCTTATTTTTACCCATCTACCAATAGGTGCCCTTCTTTGTGAGGCATTGGAAAACCTCCCTTGTCTTTGAGGTTGAATCTGTGTTTGAAATTCACTGTTTGACTGAGGGACCTTACATATAATGTATGTGTGGGGTACAGAGATGAGGTAGTCATTCAAAAATCATGTTAAACTCTATTATTGCACACAGAGTGAGTCCATACAACATATTGTGTGACTTTTTAGGCACATTTTTACTCATGAACTTATTTAGGCTTGCCATAACAAAGGGGTTGATAATTAATTGACTCAAGACATTTCAGTTTGAGCCCCTTAACTGGCTCAAATAGCCAACCAATCAGCCTGTTACGCAAAAATGGTTTTGTACAACAAACTTTCAGCATGTTCATAGGGAAGGACATTCAACAAGCATAGCACTTACACAAGTGACTGATGATTGGCTGAGAGAAATTGATGATAAAAATATTGTGGGTGGCTGTTTTGTTAGACTTCAGTGTGGCTTTTGACATTATCAATCATAGTCTGTTACTGGAAAAACGTATGTGTTATGGCTTTACACCCCCTGCTGTATTGTGGATAAAGAGTTACCTCTCTAACAGAACACAATAATTCCCCAGGGCAGCTGTCTAGGCCCCTTACTTCTTTCAATCTTTCCTAATGACATGCCAGTAGCTTTGAATAAAGCCAGTGTGTCTATGTATGTCAGCTACCACAGCGACTGAAATGACTGCAACACTTAACAAAGAGCGGCAGTTAGTTTCAGAATGGGTGGCAAGGAATAAGTTAGTCTTAAATATTTCAAAAACTAAAAGCATTGTATTTAGGACAAATTCATTTACTAAACAGTGTCAGCCACATCGACAGGTTTATCACCTTGTTGGCTCAGGTATTTGAAACAGTGACCTTTCGGTTACTGGCTCAACACTCTAATCACTAGGCTACCTGTCGCCCCAAGGACCTCTATACCAGGTGTTGTCAGAGGAAGGCCCTAAAAATTGTCCAAGACTCCAGCCACCCAAGTCATAGACTGTTCTCTCTGCTATCGCCTGGCAAGCGGTACCATTGCACTAAGTCTGGAACCAAGAGGACCCTTAACAGCATCTACCCCCAAGCCATAAGACTGCTAAATAGTTAGTCCGGCTAGATACTGGTTAACTATTTAACTATCTGCATTGAGCCTTTTTAAACTAACTACTTTGACATATGCTGCTGCTATTGTTTATTACCTATCCTGTTATCTAGTCATTTTATCCTACAGTATATCTACCTCAATTATTCGCCTCGGTACTGGTACCCCATGTTCTGTATATAGCCAAGTTATCGTTACTCATTGTGTATTTTTTACTTGTGTTATTTAAATTTTTCGCTCTGTTGGAAAGGGCCCGTAAGCATTTCACTGTTAGTCTACACCTTTTACGAAGTATGTGATAGATAACATTTGATTGATTGATAATGATGATGTATAGTATTTAGCTTCATTTAGCACCGTTCAAGTCCTGTCTCTCAGACAGCCGCTATCACTCTTTGGATAACTCTTTGTTATTCGCTGGTTCTAACTGTAGGTTTCACTCTGTGCATTCCTCTTCTCTCCTAATGTCCCTTTTATATTTTGCTCTTTCTATCCATCAGCTCCCCCTCTCCACCACCTCATCTCTCCTTCTTGTCCTTCTACCATTCCTCCCCGCCTCTGCTGCCCTCCGTCCCTCAAACCTCTGCCTGTTCATGCTATGTGACCCGTCAGGTGTACCTCCTCTCCCTTCTCTCCCCCTGGATGCCCTTGTTTGCAAACTGTGACAAAGTATCATATTCTGTCTTTTCAGGAGGTGCAGGGAGCGTGGAGGAACAGGGTATCCGGGCTTGCTCCTCCCCCTTATCTAGCAATCCCTAACACAAACGCACGCATGCACGCACACACACACACACACACACACACACACACACACACACACACACACACACACACCTCAACCAGTGGCATCCTGGGCCAGGAGACTAAGACAGGGTGACTGTCTACCAGAACCCAGGTTGGTGTGTGTGCGGTATGTTGGGAGGGGTGGGGGTGGGGTGGGGGGGCTGATCTCTCTTTCACCCCTAACCCTGCTAGCTGTGCTCTGTGATCCAGAAATGTAACCAGGCGGATCTGTGGCCCTCTCCACTCAGCTGTGTGATGGAAAAAGCAGAGATGCGGTGGGGGTTCAATCAAGATCTGTCTTTTGATGTCTCTGGGACAAGAGAAATGCTATTCCTACAGACTGTATTTCCTTGAAGACATAATTTGAGTACAGAAGTAATCGGGAAACTAGGCCTGAGAGTTTATGATGGAAAGTAAAAAAGTAATCGTGTTGGACAAACTGTAAAAAACAATTTGAGAAACTTCTTTAAAAGGTAACGCAAAAGACAAGCTTTTAAAACTGCTTGCTGTCTGAACAGCGTATCAGATATGCAAATCTGTGAATTGAGTCAAAGCTCTCGAAGAGAAAGTAATTAAGATAAAGTTAATGAACGTAGCTCTAATTAATTAATAAATGATGAATGGTCTTGTCTGATACACTGACCGCTCTTTCTGTCTCTCATCTTGTATTACAGCAGATGGTTGGCTGGTGTTTAAAAGGTGGCAAACAATGAGACATCATTATTTGTATTACAGCAGATGGTTTTCCACCACTACACACCAGATACATTTAAACAGTCCACCTGGTTTTGCATTTGACATTGTTCAATGTTGAATGTTGAATGTTTCTTTTGAAAAAAAAATTTTCTGTGTTCAGTTCACAAAACAGGGTTGACCTTAGAACGAGGGACAGACAGAAGTAAATTAATCACTAATCACATGAAATAAATAACATATCTTCCAAAATGACTTTGTCAAAACAACAAAATAACTAGGGCTTTACAATAATGGTGAAACTTTGAGACATTTTGGGATTAAGTGGGTTCAGATCTTCCTAGGGCACTTTAGCAAGCCATTATTCAGATAATACATCTGATTTATTGAATTCTCCAATGTCTCTTTTAAAGGATAGTTAATATACCAGGCTTTTAAAATTCAATATTGGTGCACAATATCTACTTAAACATAAAAGGGATGCAAAAGGCACTTATTTCGTGGAACGACCCAAACATATAGCCTGGGGAACGACCCAAACATATAGCCTGGGGAACGACCCAAACATATAGCCTGGGGAACGACCCAAACATATAGCATGGGGAACGACCCAAACATATAGCCTGGGGAACGACCCAAACATATAGCCTGGGGAACGACCCAAACATATAGCCTGGGGAACGACCCAAACATATAGCCTGGGGAACGACCCAAACACATAGCCTGGGGAACGACCCAAACACATAGCCTGGGGAACGACCCAAACATATAGCCTGGGGAACGACCCAAACATATAGCCTGGGGAACGACCCAAACATATAGCATGGGGAACGACCCAAACATATAGCCTGGGGAACGACCCAAACATATGGCCTGGGGAACGACCCAAACATATAGCCTGGGGAACGACCCAAACATATAGCCTGGGGAACGTTTGGCGCCGCCCTGAGTGGTCGCCTTTTAAGCAGCTCCCGTTGTCCGTGCATTAATTGTTGTTTTAGTTCGTTTTCTTTCGTCTTTTTATGTATCATGTACCGTGTATCTGTCTTTTGTGTACTTTCGTTGTGGCATTTTGCACCTGCCCTGTGTTTTTGTTGTAGCTGCTTGATAATGAAATTTCCCCCCCGGGGGATCAATAAAGTACCTATCTATCTATCTATCTATCTATATAGCCTGGGGAACGACCCAAACATATAGCCTGGTGAACGACCCAAACATATAGCCTGGGGAACGACCCAAACATATAGCCTGGTGAACGACCCAAACATATAGCCTGGGGAACGACCCAAACATATAGCCTGGGGAACGACCCAAACATATAGCCTGGGGAACGACCCAAACACATAGCCTGGGGAACGACCCAAACATATAGCCTGGGGAACGACCCAAACATATAGCCTGGGGAACGACCCAAACATATAGCCTGGGGAACGACCCAAACATATAGCCTGGGGAACGACCCAAACATATAGCCTGGGGAACGACCCAAACATATAGCCTGGGGAACGACCCAAACATATAGCCTGGGGAACGACCCAAACATATAGCCTGGGGAACGACCCAAACATATAGCCTGGGGAACGACCCAAACATATAGCCTGGGGAACGACCCAAACGTATAGCCTGGTGACTCACTGAGGAAGCTCTTAGTGTCTCATTAAATCCCAACCCTCCCAGTTTTAGGGCAGACTTCCATCCCTACAGACTTCCATCCCTACAGACCTCCATCCCTACAGACTTCCATCCCTACAAGGGGTTCTGAGGACAATAAAATACACTCTGGGGGAAAGGTGGTAGCCTGGTCACTGGTAGGACACAGTACTGTAGGGACATTAGTTGGGCTCAGGTTTTGTCCAAATAAAAACAATGTGGTTCTGACTTTAATTTGCTTTTTAAGTCCTTGATGTTTTGCATATCTACCTCAAGATGAACAGCGAACATACAAGTCAACAGTGGTTGTTTGCGTTACAATCCTCAATGATGTTAGGATCTAGGCTCAATTCACAATTTCCAGCAGGCATGTTCAGGCCGATCTCTAAAAGGTAGGTGAGGTCCTATCACATGCTTAGGACCCACAAACCACAATCACTGTCTTGGCAGGGGTGTGAACCGAACCAGTACTTGTCAAGGTGTCCTGACCCATTTAAGTCAGACTAGAACTAGACGATGGGGGACAGAAAATGTCTTCTTGCCTTTTTCTTCCTTGGCTACCAATGTTTTGAGATTTAGGTGAAGTAATATGGTGACTGATTTTAAAGGATGTCTATCTACAATGGGAGGCAAATCGTTGCCTGACAACTCATTCTGGATGTAATTTTCCTGCTCTATTGATCGCTCCATATGAGAAGAAATAGTGGATTACTTGCCGTTTGGCCAGAGCGATGTGGATGGTTAGTCAGCTTGCCAAATGTAACTCAACCCCCAACTGAATGGAACTGAATGAAACTGAATGAGAACCTCTAGGTCTCTTTTATGATAAAATGCATTTCTAAAAATGAGCGTATGCTGTTGGACAAGTTCAGCGTGTCGTTTTGTGTCTTCTGAGGCTAAGCCTGGTCTGCAGACTGTGTGTCCTCTGAGCGATACACAGTACAGAGCAGACAGAATTAGATTGTAAGAGCAATAGAGCTGTTCTATTTTCATCAATAACTAGGGTACGTGCAGGGCTCGGGTATCACTAAATTGATCACTAACATTTTGAAGCTGAGCCATTTGCGTGTGCTCTGCTGCGCAGTCCAGGCATATCTGACTAAGATCATAACATGGTGTCAGAATTGCTTCAACCTCGTCAAATAATAATACGACTGGAGAGATTATGTCACAGAAAAATAATAATGTTCCTTGAGTTTTGTCAAAGTTTAGAGTGAAAAGTAGCTAACAGCTAACTTCTCTCTCACGTCTCTTCATTAAGCAGAGCAGCCTAAGCGGACCCATTGCTATGGATACTCACAGACTCAGAGCACCATGAGCAGAGTGCATGCAGAGTGACAAGTGAGAGAAGCAGCTAATGGATTTACTAACAGAGGAAGTTATTTCTGATTTTGGGTTTCGGGCAGGGCCTTAAATTTGGCAGAAGCAATCAGGCCTGCATCTCCAAAGTGCGCCTCGGCAGAAATATTTTTTCATGTTCCATATTTTTTGGGGCGTGGCGGCAATAATTTTGCTGTGGCGCAGTGCCACAGCTAAATGACTGCAGGGCAAACAGTGCTCAGTGGTATACTTTGGCCCAGTAATTAGAGATGTTTAAGATGTGCAAGAGGGAGAGGGAGTGCTTGGTTTATTTTGTTTGTGTATGAGACAGCACTACATCAACAACCAAAGCCACGTCAGAGAAGGTGAAATGGTGGAAAGCTTGATCCTTTTGTTGTGTGTGAGGAGCAGCAGTTAGTTTGTGCTCCCACTTCCAAAGAGTGGCGCCTTCAGTTTCTGTCCATCAGGGTTGGGGTCATTTCCATTAGAATTCCAGTCAATTCAGGAAGTACACTGTAATTCCAATTCCAATTATCTTCAATGCTTTTCAATTAGGAACATTTGGAATTTTAAATAGTAATGACCCCAACCCCTGCTGTCCATGTCATCCAGCTAAGCTCCCAGCCATGCCCACTCCCCCTCTCACTCCAGCCTGACCTCTGACCCTTAGCCCTATATGGGCAGAGAACCACCAGAGAGGACAGTGAATGAATGTGGCATGGAGAGAAGAGAGTCAGAGCTGGAGAGGGAGAGAAAGAGGCATAGGAGAGGTAGAGAGAGAGAGAACGTGAGAGTGTGAAAGGGTGTGGAAGATGAAAGCGGAATGAGGGATGGCATTTTGTAAAAAGCAGGTAAGCAGAACAACACAGTAATACTCCTACCAAAAACCACTTCCCTTGTCAGTCACTGGCAGTGATATGGTCTGGGTTTAGGGTGGACGAATGGGACCGTTTTGCAGTTGGACAGAGTTTTACTGTAACTCTGCTGTGTGCCTGGGGCTTGGCAGAGAGAAGCCTGGCTAATGTAGCGTGAGTTACTGGGCACAGAGGGTAGGAGTTTCTGGGCATGAGTTTGCTTAAAAGGACAGCTGGGCCCATATCCTGCATAGCCACACAATACTGATGCCCGCAGCTCATCACTCCTCTCCTCTCTCTACACGTCCTCTACTCTCCACTGCTCCAAGTCTGTTTTCACAGTGACAATATCCTCCCTCTTGTACTTCCAACCATCACAGTGAAAGTGGTTGTGGTTATCAGCTCTTTAATCAGAGAAGGAGTGTTTATCTTCTCCCTCCAGGTAACAGCTTTTCTCACTGAGCCGTAAATCCCAGCAGTTATTGATACTCCAGCTAAGGGGGTCATACCATAACAATAACAGTCCTTCACTTTCTACAGGAAGTGGAGGGTTTCTGCTCTCTTTGTTTCAGGATCTCCTGCTACACAGTGAATGTCCCATATTATCATCAGGTTTGCTGACGACACAACAGTTGTAGGGCTGATTACCAAAAACGACGAGAAAGCCTACATGGAGGAGGTGAAGGCCCTGGCGGAGTGGTTCCAGGAAAATAGCTTGTCCCTCAACATCAGCAAAATGGAGGAGCTGATCGTGGACTTCAGGTGACAGCAGAGAGCACACACCTCCATCCACATCAATGAGGCCGCAGTGGAGAGGTAGAAAACCTTCAAGTTCATCTGTGTGCACATCATTGACAACCTGAAACGGTCCATTCACACAGACAGGGGGGGCCAAGCCAAATTTCTTCAGCCTCCTGAGGTTGAAGAGGCTCTGTTGCGCCTTCCTCACCACACTGTCTGTTTCAGTTTGTCAGTGATGTGTACGCCAAGGAACTTGAAGCTTTCTCATTTAGGCTGTCTCGTCATTGTTGGTAAACAAGCCTACTACTGTTGTGTCGTCTGCAAACTTGATGATTGAGTTGGAGGCGTGCTTGGCCAAGCAGTCATGGATGAACAGTGTGTACAGGAGGGGGCTGAGCACGCAACCTTGTGGGACCCCAGTGTTGAGGATCAGCGAAGTGGAGGTGTATGAACACACCCGAAATCGTAAAATGTTTAGTTAGTCATTTGTTATGCTAACAAGCTAGCAAGAGGTTGCATAGCAACAACATCAACTTCCGGTAGACAGGCGAAGCTCTAGTACGGTCACCTGAAACGATACCATTAGTTTACAGTAAACTAAAATGAACTAATAGTATATACTCATTAAGTATGTAGTATACAGTATGTTAGTATGGGTATTCGAAGACAGCTCATGTCTTTCCAGGAGACGTGCAGTACCAGAAATCTTCTGCAAGAGGTCCAAACAGTTGGTGGTTAAGCTCTACGAGCCCTACACCACATCCAGCAGAGTCTTATCCAGATGGCTGTACACCGCAGACAGGGTAAGACGATTCACCACAACAACAAAGAGTCTCAGCTTCCACACCCCACCATGCCAAACACCATTGCCAGTGTACTTAAGCCGGATAAATGACAATGGCTGCGTTTACACAGGCAGCCCAATTCTGATATTTTTTTCACTAATTGACCAATCTGTGTGGCTCAGCATAAGACCCTGTAGAACCACCATAAAATACAAATGGATATCAATCTTCAAAATATATTCATATAAGCTGTACAGGGCTCTGTAGCATCAAACAGATGTTAGACATTCATCAATATACACAAAATACCCCATAATGACAAAGCCAAAAACAGGTTTTCTATACATTTATAAAAAATAAAAACTGAAATATCACATCTACTAGTATTCAGACTCTTTACTCAGTACATTGATGAAGCACCTCTGGCAGCGATTATGAGGTATGACGCTACATACTTGGCACACCTGTATTTGGGGAGTTTCTCCCATTCTTCTCTGCAGATCCTCTCAAGCTCTGTCAGGTTGGATGGGGAGCGTCGCTGCACAGCTATTTTCAGGTCTCTCCAGAGATGTTCGATCGGGTTCAAGTCCGGGCTCAACTGGGACATTCACCTCAATCTGAGGTCCTGAGTACTCTGGAGCAGGTTTTCATCAAGGATCTCTCTGCACTTTGCTCCATTCATCATTCCCTCTATCCTGACTAGTCTCCCACTCCCAGATGCTGAAAAACATCCCCACAGCATGATGCTGCCTTGGTGCCAGGTTTCCTCCAGACATGACACTTGTCATTCAGGCCAAAGAGTTATTGGTTTCATCAGACCAGAGAATCTTGTTTCTCATGGTCTGAGAATCCTTTAGGTGCTTTTAGGCAAACTCCAAGCGGGCTGTCATGTGCCTTTTACTGAGAAATAGCTTCCGTCTGGCCACTCTACCACAATAGCCTGATTGGTGGAGTGCTGCAGAGATGGTTGTCCTTCTGGAAGGTTCTCCCATAGACACAGAGGAATTCTGGAGCTCTGTCAGAGTGACCATCAGGTTTTTGGTCACCTCCCTGACCAAGGCCCTTCTCCCCCGGTTGCTCAGTTTGGCCGGACGGCAAGATCTAGGAAGAGTCTTGTTGGTTCCAAACCTCTTCCATTTTAGAATGATGGAAGCCACTGTATTCTTGGGGACCTTCAATGCTGCAGATCTGTGCCTCAACACAATCCTGTCTCGGAGCTCTACTGACAATTCCTTCAACCTCATGGCTTGGTTTTTGCTCAGATAGATAGATAGATAAATAGATAGGTAGGTAGGTAGGTAGGTAGATACTTTATTGATCCCCGAGGAGAAATTTCTTTGTCAAGTAGCTACAACAAAAACACAGGGCAGGTGCAAAATGCCAGAATGAAAGTACACAAAAGACAGATACACGATACGTGATCATAGAGCGGCAGTATGAAAAGGTATAGAAATACAAGAAGTCTGGAGTGCAAAAAAAGCTATAAAAAGACATTGCATAGTATGGGTGGATGGCTGAATATGTACACTATACATTGGTGAATGGTGCATGGTTAACTGTACTATACAGGTCGATGGCAGAGAAATAATAAGAGTGGTCTGGTCAGTTCTTTCAGTTTTGCCCAAAGAATTGTTGTTACTGTCGACCTCCCTTTTTAAAAAGTCTGCCTTTGGGGAGGGATGGGCCCAAAGCACAAAGCACCGCCCCACACGAGTTGTAGTCTTTTAGAGACTGGAAAAAATGTGTCAAGCTTGTTTTTTTAGCAATGAATCCGCCATTAGGAACATCACTGAAAGACGTCCAATGTCTCTATCGAATAAGGACAACCTTATATACCCGCACAAAAAATGTATCTTGCGATCAGTTTAACATAAAGCCTTTGCGAAATGCCACAAATCAGGACTATTTACTTTTAGTAATCTAGTCATTCAAATACTTTTTCAATATAGGTTTGTGGCAAAACCTAAGAAAATATATGTGAATAAATATGGTTTTGCCAGTGTAGAATTTCAGGATTTTTTTGATGTTTTATGCAACATCCCCCAGACCCCCACTTTCAGACAAAGTCAGGTGCTCATGGTAAGTACTAAACTCGATTGAGGGATACTACAGTGTGTAGTATAGCATTTTACAGTATACTACAGTTTCCTATTCTATAGTAAGTACTGTTGTATTATATAGTAAACTGTAGTATTTTTTCAAGTGGGTAATGCTGTAATCACAATGATCAAAAGAAACCATAAAAACGCTCTTATGTCTCCTTAGTTTTACAGACGCACCTGGTAGACACATACAGCAGTAAAAGTATGTTCACCAGCTGAGGTTGTCAATACCTATATAGAACCTCACACACCTGTTTGAAGAGCAGGAAGAGAAAGTATCCTGTATGGGTGTCTGTGTGTCTGGTCTTGTTCAGAGTGGAGGGGGGGAGAGAGAGAGAGAGAGAGAGAGGGAGTTCCAGGAAGGGAATTCTATTGACCATTTTGGGACAAAGTAGCGCCTCTATTTACATACTGTAAATGACAACACACATCACTCAATTCAGTACTTCCTAGTTCCATGTATTAAACTGTTATTTCAGTTATATTATAAGTCCCCTGCTGATTATAGACCTATAAGTTTAATAAATTGTGACAATAAAATAATAACAAAGTTTATAAGCAACAGAGTGGAAAAGTCTTACCAGAATTGGTACATATCAATAGACATTTATTTTTTTTAAATCCAAGAACATATTTCAGTTTAATACAATACACAATAAAACAAGATATAGATTCATCAATAATGGTTGTTGAGGCTGAAATGGCTTTCGACCGTCTTGAATAACCTTTTCTATTCACTTTGGAAGCTTTCAACTTTCCAGCTTAAATAATACATTTTATAACAATATTATATAAATGTCAAATATAGACACAATGAATACATTATCTGATGAAATTGTTTTAGAAAGCGGCACAAGACAGGGATGTCCCCTCTCCCCCCTCCTGTTTGCACTGGCAATTGAACCGCTTGCAGATAGAACTAGACAGGACCCAAATGTCTAAAATCTCAGTATATAAAATAACAAATGTGGGAGGAACTAAATAATGTCAAAAAATACATCTAAATCTAAATCACAATACTTAGTATTTTAGTTTTTTTATTTAACTTTTATTTAACTAGGCAAGTCAGTTAAGTACAAATTCTTATTTACAAAAGGCAAAAATATAGGACAAAACACACATCACGAAATGAGAGACAACACAACACTACATAAAGAGATACCTTAGACAACAACATACAGTAGCATGGCAGCAACACATGACAACACAGCATGGTAGCAACACAACACAACATGACAACAACATGGTAGCAACACAACATGGCAGCAGCACAACATGGTATCAGCACAAAACAGGGTACAGACATTATTGGGCACAGACAACAGCACAAAGGGCAAGAAGGTAGAGATGCTTAATAAGTGACAACAAAAAACAAAAATATGAAAGCAGATCTAATTAAATGGAACAATCTTCCCATAAATCTTACAGGTAGAATAAATATGTATTTTCGGTAATTCCAATTGCCCCACCCAAGACATTCTTTTAAAAAGTATATTCAGTCATAACAGACTTTATTTATTAAATGGGCAAATATAATTCATAGAATAAAAAGTAAAGTTTTACATCTGTCACGAAGGGGTGCATAAACAGACCAAGGTGCAGCGCAGTTGACGTTCGACATATTCATTTAATATACACACTTAGATGAATCACAAAGTTTCACAAAACAACAAACGGATACCAGACGTAAACACACTTACTTTGTGACACCGATGTATAACGACCCACACAAAGGTGTGGGACATACAAACAATGCTGTGCAGCTGCCTCTAATTAGGGATCCAACACCAAAACACCACACAGAGCCAGAAATAATAGACCTGTCAGACTCTGACCATGGATACATAGAGAAGCAAATGGCCAGAGCCTGACAACATCTTCCTAAGTCTGAGGGTGGTTTTATCCTTGCAGACATGGAATTGTATCAACTTGCTACCCAAGGCTTTTACTTGCGACATGTAGTTAAATGCACTAAAGAGGAACAATGGGTACATATTGATGATGCGCATGCTCATACCCAGAATACTTGTATTTGTCTATTTTCAAAGGATAAAGCTAAGAACATTAAGAACTTAATTGTTAAAAATACTAACAATATGGAAGAAAATTAAATGCATTCTACCAGAACCAATATCATTCCCTAAAAACACAACCCTATGGAACAATCCTTGGATAGCTTTTCAGAATTCACAGATAAATTGGTCCACATTGAATTCTAAAGGCATAGAAACCATAAATGAATTGGTAACTGGAATTTTTTAAATTTCCATGGTAGATGATTTCAAATACATGAAACTTAAAAGTTACATATCACAACATTTCAATTTGAAATATTTTGGACATCAGAGCTACCTTGAGGGAATATTATTTGAGTCAGAAAAGGATGTTCATATGATAGGTAATATATACAAAACCTTGCAGAGAGCATATCCAATTGATAATCTCTTAGATAAAAATATAAACTGTTGGAACATAACTAATTACAGTTAACGGAAAGGTAAACTTAATCCAGTATAAACTAATGTATAGAATGTATTATACAAAAGACAAAATTCACAAATTCTGTCTTAAGTGTAACAATGAATCAATAATCCATGCTTTCTAGGAATGCTATAGTCCAAAAGTTAGGGGCGGAGTTAGAAAGTTGGCTGTCAGACGTATTACAATATGAATTTACATTTAATCTGTCTTCATATTACAAGACGTGGCATATTTTTATTTTTTATTTTATTTTTTATTTCACCTTTATTTAACCAGGTAGGTCAGTTGAGAACAAGTTCTCATTTACAACTGCGACCTGGCCAAGACAAAGCAAAGCAGTGTGACAAAAACAACAACACAGAGTTACACATGGGAATAAACAAACGTACAGTCAATAACACAATAGAAGATCTATATACAGAGTGCAAATAAGGTTAGGAAGACAATAAATAGGCCATAGTGGTGAGATAATATGTGGGTGTAGCAAGGTCTGGACATTTACATGACATTTTAATCATTTATCCAGAGTGACTTACAGTTAGTTAGTGCATATACAGTATGTTCATACCTTTCTCATACTAGTCCCCCATGGGAAGCAAACCCACAACCCTGGCATTGCAAGTGCCATGCTCTACCATCTGAGCTACACGAGACGATTCTCTTATCATCACTCACATCTTGAAAAAACATATGCTAAAACCTAGAAATCAATCAATCCGCCATAATTTAACAAAATGATTTAATATTGAAATAGCATGGATGACCGTGAAAAACAATTGAAAGGCATGTTTTAAAGAATAATGCAGGCACTAGGGATGGGGGTGTGAGCATGTGGGTCTGGACAGATGAGATGTAGTTGTTCTTTGTGTGTGTTTCTAAGTTGTTCGTATATTTGTATCTTTATTTCAAAAATCCTAGCCAGCCAAAGACTTCACCGCCTGTCACTGATTTAGAGTGAGAAATATAATTGGAGGACGAGATATGGAATAGAGACGCAGAGAGAGGTATAGAAAGAGAGAGATAATAGATACCGAGAGAGAGAGAATATAAAAAAAGATAATATATCAACCAGGATGACTCTAATCTGTAGTGAACACCTGGTTTGGTCTATGCAGGGAGAGGAGAAGAGGCATGCTGTGTCAGATGTCTGCAGCGTGTCGAGCAGAGTTATAAATTACAACTAGCTGCTGTTTCCTTCCGAAGGACCAATTAGTCTGAGCTCTGTGTGCTTATTAACCTCCCTGGGGCTGTATGCGAGGGCTCTGGTCATAGTGCTACAGGTAGCTCAGAGTGGGCTCAGATGTAACGTTAACACTGGCTTATATCTGTTTATATCACAGCACTGAAGGATGTCTTTGTCAACATGTGGAGAGGAGAGGAAAGGAGATGTCATCTCAGTCCAGACTCTGTCGCAGCGTGCTCACTCTACCCTACAAAGAAAGTAATTACCAAAGGTAAATGTGCCTTTTAAGCTTGTAGTGAATCATGTTCCTCCCAGTGTTCCTCTCCTAAGTGACATGTCTCTCTGAGAGCCAGTTGGCCTGATGAAAGGCTGTTCTCTGAGGGCCAATGTGTTGAGAGATGTTCAGCTGTAGACAGGGATAACTCAACACTCTCAACACTAACACTAACACAAACTAATGACCCTGGACTGTCACCAGTCCTCTCCCTTCCTCCTCTATACTGTAGCTCTGGATGATTTGGAGGTGCTATTCTCATTCAGTATGGACAGCTAGGCCCAGGCTTGGGCGGCAGGTAGCCTAGGGGTTAGAGCGTTGGACCAATAACCCAAAGGTCACTGGTTCAAATACCTGAGCCGACAAGGTGAAAAACCTGTGTGTGTTCTGTGAGTAGGTGTATATCAGGGGGTGAAGGTGAGTGAAACCCATAGATCCTTTACGTTTGACCTCAGCTTAACATTATAGACAGTCTTGGGGGTCTTTCGGTACGAGTTTTGTGTTGGCTTGTTGTCTTTACAGGTGCTTCAAAAGGTTGGAAGTCATGTTTCTAGCAGTGGAGAGAGGTGTTTCTCGCCTGGGCACAGTTAAGATTTTGCGGATACACTACCGTTCAAAAGTTTGGGGTCACTTAGAAATGTCCTTGTTTTTGAAAGAAAAGCCCATTTTTTTGTCCATCAAACTTGAAATTCAGTATAGACATTGTTAATATTGTAAATGACTATTGTAGCTGGAAACGGCAGATTTTTTATGGAATATCTAAATAGGCGTACAGAGGCCCATTATCAGCAACCATCACTCCATCACGTTGTGTTAGCTAATCCAAGTTTATCATTTTAAAAGGCTAATTGATCATTAGAAAACCCTTTGGCAATTATGTTAGCACAGCTGAAAACTGTTGTGCTGATTAAAGAAGCAATAAAACGGGCCTTCTTTAGACTAGTTGAGTATCTGGAGCATCAGCATTTGTGGGTTCGATTACAGGCTCAAAATGTCCAGAAACAAAGAACTTTCTTATGAAACTCGTCAGTCTATTCTAGTTCTGAGAAATTATGGCTATTCCATGCAAGAAATTGCCAAGAAACTGAAGATCTCGTACAACGCTGTGTACTACTCCCTTCACAGAACAGCACAAACTGGCTCTAACCAGAATAGAAAGAGGAGTGGGAGGCCCCGGTGCACAGCTGAGCAAGAGGACAAGTACATTAGAGTGTCTAGTTTGAGAAACAGACACTTCACAAGTCCTCAACTGGCAGCTTCATTAAATAGTACACACAAAACACCAGTCTCAACATCAACAGTGAAGAGGCGACTCCAGGATGCCGGCCTTCTAGGCAGAATTACAAAGAAAAAGACATATCTCAGACTGGCCAATAAAAAGAAAAGATTAAGGGCAAAAAAAACACAGACACTGGACAGAGGAAGATATGGCTTTTTCTTTGCAACTTCGATAGATAGATACAGTGGGGAGAACAAGTATTTGATACACTGCCGATTTTGCATGTAGAGGTCTGTAATATTTATCATAGTTACACTTCAACTGTGAGAGACGGAATCTAAAACAAAAATCCAGAAAAACACATTCTATGATTTTTAAATAATTAATTTGCATTTTATTGCATGACATAAGTATTTGATCACATACCAACCAGTAAGAATTCCGGCTCTAACAGACCTGTTAGTTTTTCTTTAAGAAGCCCTCCTGTTCTCCACTCATTACCTGTATTAACTGCACCTGTTTGAACTCGTTACCTGTATAAAAGACACCTGTCCACACACTTAATCAAACAGACTCCAACCTCTCCACAATGGAGAGCTGTGTAAGGACATCAGGGATAAAATTGTAGACCTGTACAAGGCTGGGATGGGCTACAGGACAATAGGCAAGCAGCTTGGTGAGAATGCAACAACTGTTGGTGCAATTATTAGAAAATGGAAGAAGTTGAAGATGACGGTCAATCTCCCTCGGTCTGGGGCACCATGCAAGATCTCACCTCGTGGGGCATCAATGATCATGAGGAAGGTGAGGGATCAGCCCATAACTACATGGCAGGACCTGGTCAAGGACCTGAAGAGAGCTGGGACCACAGTCTCAAAGAAAACCATTAGTAACACACTACGCCGTCATGGATTAAAATCCTGCAACGCACGCAAGGTCCCCCTGCTCAAGCCAGCGCATGTCCAGGCCCATCTAAAGTTTGCCAATGACCATCTGGATGATCCAGAGGAGGAATGGGAGAAGGTCATGTGGTCTGATGAGACAAAAATAGAGCTTTTTGGTCTAAACTCCACTCGCCGTGTTTGGAGGAAGAAGAAGGATGAGTACAACCCCAAGAACACCATCCCAACCGTGAAGCATGGAGGTGGAAACATCATTCTTTGGGGATGCTTTTCTGCAAAGGGGACAGGACGACTGCACCGTATTGAGGGGAGGATGGATGGGGCCATGTATCGCGAGATCTTGGCCAACAACCTCCTTCCCTCAGTAAGAGCATTGAAGATGGGTAGTGGCTGGGTCTTCCAGCATGACAACGACCCGAAACACACAGCCAGGGCAACTAACGAGTGGCTCCGTAAGAAGCATCTCAAGGTCCGGGAGTGGCCTAGCCAGTCTCCAGACCTGAACCCAATAGAAAATCTTTGGAGGGAGCTGAAAGTCCGTATTGCCCATCGACAGCCCCGAAACCTGAAGGATCTGGAGAAGGTCTGTATGGAGGAGTGGGCCAAAATCCCTGCTGCAGTGTGTGCAAACCTGGTCAAGAACTACAGGAAACGTATGATCTCTGTAATTGCAAACAAAGGTTTCTGTACCAAATATTAAATTCTGCTTTTCTGATGTATCAAATACTTATGTCATGCAATAAAATGCAAATTAATTACTTAAAAATCATACAATGTGATTTTCTGGATTTTTGTTTTAGATTCCATCTCTCACATTTGAAGAGTACCTATGATAAAAATTACAGACTTCTACATGCTTTGTAAGTGGGAAAACCTGCAAAATCGGCAGTGTATCAAATACTTGTTCTCCCCACTGTAGATGGGTACTTTATTGATCCCCGGGGGGGGGGGGGGGGGATTTCATTGTCAAGCAGCTACACAAAACACAGGGCAGGTGCAAAATGCCACAACGAAAGTACACAAAAGACAGATACACGGTACATGATACATAGAGCGGCAGTATGAAAAAGTATAGAAATACAAGATATCTGGAGTGCAAAAAAATAATAAAATAAAAGCTATAAAAAAGACATAGCATAGTATGGGTGGTTGGCTGAATATGTACACTATACATT
Organism: Thymallus thymallus; assembly: GCA_023634145.1. NCBI lineage: Eukaryota > Metazoa > Chordata > Actinopteri > Salmoniformes > Salmonidae > Thymallus > Thymallus thymallus. The sequence goes on along the minus strand of CM042414.1, from coordinate 41,150,890 downwards.
GGTGGATGTTGGATGGTTAACTATACTATACAGGTCGATGGCAGAGAAATACTTCAGTAGCTAAAAATGCGTATGATATGAGCGAGGGTAATAATAGTTTACTTAATAGACAGACTGGGTAAATGAACAGGTAAGTGAACATTTTGCATGGTTAAATTAGCTGTACAGTTAAGTATACAGTTATATTTACAGATAAGTGAATACTTGCATGGTTACACAAACTGTACAGGTAAATGACAGGAAGAGATACTTTAATAGCTAAATGTGTGTATGATATCATTTGGGGAAATAATAGTAATTCCCTTAAAATACAGTCCTTAGTGCGCAGGGTTTAATTACAGACAACTGCACGTATTGCACATTCAATATACTAAAAGCAATGAGAAAAGGTGCAATTGACAGGATACTAATATGATAGCTAAGGAGATGGAGAAAACACCTGTCTCCGGATTCCATCTTCAAACAAAGGGCAACTGTGGCATCCAACAGGAGACACCTCCAACCATGATGTATACGGGTAAGTGGTTTAATTTCAAGTTAAATTGTACTGTTAGCTAGCTAGCTAACGTTAGCTGGCTGGCTCGCTAGCCCCAAAAATAGCACCGTATTCAAAACAAGAAGTGAATTGCTTTGCCAATTTTTGTGCAGTATTACTTTAGTACCTTGTTGCAAACAGGATGCATGTTTTGGAATATTTGTGTTCTATATAGGCTTCCTTCTTTTCACTCTGTCAATTAGATTAGTATTGTGGAGTAACTACAATGTTGTTGATCCATCCTCAGTTTTCTCCTATCACAGCCATTAAACTCTCTAACTGTTTTAAAGTCACCATTGGCCCCATAGTGAAATCTCTGAGAGGTTTCCTTCCTCTCCGGCAACTGAGTTAGGAAGGATGCCTGTATCTTTGTAGTGACTGGGTGTATTGATACACCATCCAAGTGTAATGAATAACTTCACCATGATCAAAGGGATATTCAATGCCTTCTTTTTATGTTTACCCATATTCTTTACAAGGTATTGGAAAACCTCCCTGGTATTTGTGGTTGAATCTGTGTTTGAAATTCACAGCACGACTGAGGAACCTTCCAGATAATTGTGTGGGGTACAGAGATGAGGTAGTCATTAAAAAGTCATGTTAAACACTCAATTGCAGTCCATATAACTTATTATGTGACTTGTTTAGCACATTTTTACTCCTGAACTTATAAAGGGGTTGATTACTTATTGACTCAAGACATTTCAGCTTAAAATTCGTAATTAATTTGTAAACATTTAGGAAATTATAATAAATTATAATTCCACCGCAGTACAAAAACAGCGATTTCAACTAATCTCCACACATTTACTGCATATTGCAGGGGTAGAAAAAGCAACCAATTGTCATACAGTACTTGAGTAAAAGTAAAGATACCTTGACTCAAGACTCAAGAAAATGACTCAAGTAAAAGTGAAAGTCACCCAGCAAAATAGTACTTGAGTAAAACTCTAAAAGTATTTGGTTTTAAATGCACTTAAGTATCAAAAGTAAAAGTATAAATCTTTTCAAATTGCTTTTGTGTGTCAGGGAAAAAATGTATGTAAAATGTAAAAAGTACATAATTTTCTTTAGGAATGTAGTGAAGTAAAACTAACATTTGTCAAAAGTATAAATAGTAAAGTACAGATCCCCAAAAAAACTACTTATGTCGTTACTATTTTTACTTAAGTACTTTACACCACTGGCATAATATGGTTCAATCAAGCCACACGTCAACAAACATTTTCTCTCGTCAGCGCATTTTCACAACAAATTGGACAAAATTATTGCATATTGCCAGGCAAAATGTCTGAATTACCTCAGCAAAATCAAGCATATCACAAAAAGTCCCCACGGAATCCTCGAGGGACTGATAAACTATATGTAACAACATATAGTCCCTCTTTAGTGTCAAAGGTTTATTGGCTTATGTTTCTGTAGAAAAATAAATCAGTGGTGTGTGAATTTGCAGGCATGGTGAATACATTAGAGAACAGCTCTGCTAGGACAGAACCATAATCAGATTGTTCTTGTATTAAACATTAGGAATGAACAATGAATCAATGTTGATAAGCATCAAACAGAGGTTTTTACTGTACCAAGTCTAAACAGAGGTTATCTGGCCTGGCTGAAAGGACTGTCTGCAGTCTAGGATAGACTTCATCAGGATCACACACTAACAGGTGTGAGGCAGGACAATTCCCTTTGGAGGAAAAAGATAACACCAATGTTATGGTTGATAACAATAACATAACTGTACAATTCATGATCGATAGCCCTAACATTCGAGTGAAGTGAATCCATTAAGACATTACTTGAACAGAGATGGTGTAATAGTGTAGGTCTAAAGCTGTATTGTCAGTCTGGTGTGTCTCACGATAGCATGGAAGCCTTCTAAGGATCTGAATAGTTTACAACAGCTGCATATTCACAGTGATAGAGAAAAGCCCTGTATGGAAAGTACATCTATCTGACTGGCTGTTAGCAGGACTCTGGTTCACTATGGAGGACAGAGAGCCAATAGCTTACAAGGCTCAGTACACAAAAAGACTGCTGACCAATCAGCAGTCTCAGTTTCAATTTCTCTTGGTCTTACATAATGCCACAGAACACGCACCCATACACAAACAATGCCCAAACAGACCTGTGTGCTAGACCTCAGGACATGTGGTGTGGCTGTGCTACACAGACACAATGTTTCCATTTATTAAAGGTCACTATGTACCTCACATCACATAAATCCAAAGAGAAGTTACTTCACTGGCTTACAAATCCAGCGATACACTATTGAAGATGAATAAGTGTTATTATTGTATTAGTATTGTGTTGGGCTGTAGGAACGGGCCTGAAAACGTAATCCAAAAATGATCCATGTTTATTGGTTAAAAAAACATATGTGAACGACCGGTCTTATGTTGGATAAAAGTAGAGACTACAGTTTAGGAGCAACAGCAGTCAAGTACCCAAGCTAACTGGCTAACGTTGGCTAACCTGCTAGCTACATCTAGACACAAATGAGAGAATAGCTCACTGAACACTTTACTCGCCCTAGCTGTAAATCCAGAGCGTTGATGACTACAACTGTGCTGCTGGCAAGAATTGTAACTTTTTTGCCAACGTTTACTGACACCAGCCATATTCAAACGGTGTTGAGCGTTCGTAAATTTGTCAGTTATTCTGCGCTCTGGGACACTCAGACGAGAGTGCTCTGAAATCGGAGTAGATAGCCAGAGAGAATTGACCTGCTATGTCTATCAGCAGTTGTCGCAGTGACATTCAATTGAAATGGTTACTTGTATACTGGAGTATTTTGGTAAGACATGTAGTTAGCTAGCTAGGTAAACAATTAACCATAATCCCAACTACCCTGTATTAACTTGCAGGTAGCTAATCAGGGGCAATGTTAGCTAGCTAACATTAGGCTATAACTAGCAAAGCAAATGGCTCTGAGATATTAATAATATTACTAAATTGACAAAAGGAACACCTATGTGAGAATGCTATTCATTGACTACAGCTCAGCGTTCAACACCATAGTGCCCTCAAAGCTCATCACTAAGCTAAGGACCCTGGGACTGAACACCTCCCTCTGCAACTGGATCCTGGACTTCCTGATGGGCCGCCCCCAGGTGGTAAGGCTAGGTAACAACACATCCGCCACGCTAATCCTAAACATGGGGGCCCCTCAGGGATGCGTGCTCAGTCTCCTCGTGTACTCCCAGTTCACTCATGACAGGTCGCAGTTGTAAATGAGAACTTGTTCTCAACTGGCCTACCTGGTTAAATAAAGGTGAAATAAAACCTACCTGGTTAAATAAAGGTGAAATAAAACCTACCTGGTTAAATAAAGGTGAAATAAATAAATAAATAAAACAACTGCATGGCCAGGCATGACTCCAACACCATCATCAGGTTTGCCAATGACACAACAGTGGTAGGCCTGATCACAGACAACGATGAGACAGCCTGTAGGGAAAAGGTCAGAGACCTGGCCGTGTGGTGCCAGGACAACAACCTCTCCCTCAACGTGATCAAGATATAGGAGATGATTGTGGATTACAGGAAACGGAGGACCGAGCACGCCCCCATTCTCATTGACAGGGCTGTAGAGGAGCAGGTTGAGATCTTAAAGTTCCTTGATGTCCACATCACCAACAAACTATCATGGTCCAAACACACTAAGACAGTTGTGAAGAGGGCACGACAAAGCCTATTCCCCCTCAGGAGACTGAAATTATTTGGCATGGGTCCTCAGATCCTCAAAAGGTTCTACAGCTGCACCATCGAGACCATCCTGACTGGTTGCATCACCGTCTGGTATGGCAACTGCTCGGCCTCTGACCGCAAGGCACTACAGTGGGTAGTGCGTACGGCCCAGTACATCACTGAGGCCAAGCTTCCTGCCATCTAAGACCTCTATGTCAGAGGAAGGCCCTAAAAATGGTCAAAGACTCTAGTCACCCTAGTCATAGACTGTTCTCTCTACTACCGCACGGCAAGTGGTCCAAGAGGCTTCTTAACAACTTCTACCCCCAAGCCATAAGACTTGTGAATAGCTAATCAAAGGGCCACCAGACCCATTTTTACGCTGCTGCTAATCTCTGTTATTATCTATGCATAGTCACATTAACTCTACCTACATGTAGATATTACCTCAATTACAATTACGACTAACCTGTAGCTCCGCACATTGACTCTGTACCGGTACCCCTGTATATACCCTCCTCACATTGACTCTGTACTGGTACTTCCTGTATATAGCCTCCTCACATTAACTCTGTACTGGTAACCCTGTATAAAGCCTCGCTATTGTTATTTTACTGCTGCTATTTAACTATTTGTTACTTTTCCATTTAAAAAAAATAAAAATCTTAAAACTTCTTAAAGCATTGTTGGTTAAGGGCATGTAGGTAAGCATTTCAATGTAAGGTGTACACCTGTTGTACTCTGCGCATAACATTTGACTTACACTACACTAATGTTAGCTATCTGACCTAACAACAGCAGTCAAGCACCCAAGCTAACTGGCTAACGTTGGCTAGCTTACTAGATACTACCAGACACAAATGAGAGAACAGCTCACTGACCATTTTACTCGCCCTATTGAAATGGATACTTGCATAGTGGAGTCTTTTGTTAAGACATGTAGCTAGCTAGCAAAACAAAGAACCATAATCCCAACTCATGAAGTTATTACCGTGCATGAATCTGCAGGTAGCTAAACAACCAGGTTCAATGTTAGCTAGCTAACATTAAGCTATAACTAGCAAAGCAAATGGCTCTGAGATACTAATAATATTACTACACTGATCATAAACGTAAGGTTAGCTAGCTAGCCAGCCAGCTAATATTAGCTTGCTAGTTAACAGTAACAGTAACAGTTAACAGTACACTGTAAAAATGTTAAATGTGTAATATCTGAAAATGTAGCTAGCTAGACTATCTTACCCGTATACGTGGAATGGATGCTTCTCCCTGTCACAGATGCCATGGTAGCCCTTACTTAGTTTGAAGATGAAATCTGGAGACAGGTGTTTTCTCCATCTCCTTAGCTATCACACTCTAATTCCACTGACTTCAAAACTCTGTCCTCCATATGCAGTTCTACTACGCAATATATTTAACAAAAAGCCACGTTAGACAGGATTACCTACTGACCAGCTCAAATAGAGAGAGAAGCGTGCTATATGGCAGACCAATCCCTCTCTCGGCCAATCATGGCTAGCGGGAAGGTTAGCGGGAAGGTTTTTTCTGTGGCTAAACCAACTATGTTTGTAATTTAACAATTGTATTCGTATTTACAGATGGCATACAAGTTTGTTAATTAGGCACATGAAAGTTCACATGTTCCAGAAGGCATTTACGTTCAAATGGCGCACGATAAACACATAGATTTCTGTGTGGTTCTGGGTGGTTCTGTGTGGTTCTGGGTGGTTCTGTGTGGTTCTGGGGATAGATGAGGATGTTACAGAAAATTGGATTGACAAACCTGAGCTAAGCCTCCAACAGCAGAGCCAAGGCAACTTGGGCTGGCGGTGGTGAAATGTTAATGTCACTATCTCTGTGTAGATAGACATGGGGCAAGTTGAATCCTTGTGGTGGTGCAACTCAGGTAGACCCACAGTGAAATATTCATGACAGATGAACAGGCTGAGAACAGTGGCCCTCTATATGCTATACCCTACTGACAAGTAGACTTACTGTATAGTATAGTACTTTACTGCGCTTATGAGTGAAGGTCTACATGTGTTCTAGTTTACTAATGAGTGAAGGTCTACATGTGTTCTAGTTTACTAATGAGTGAAGGTCTACATGTGTTCTAGTTTACTAATGAGTGAAGGTCTACATGTGTTCTAGTTCACTAATGAGTGAAGGTCTACATGTGTTCTAGTTTACTAATGAGTGAAGGTCTACATGTGTTCTAGTTCACTAATGAGTGAAGGTCTACATGTGTTCTAGTTTACTAATGAGTGAAGGTCTACATGTGTTCTAGTTTACTAATGAGTGAAGGTCTACATGTGTTCTAGTTTACTAATGAGTGAAGGTCTACATGTGTTCTAGTTTACTAATGAGTGAAGGTCTACATGTGTTCTAGTTTACTAATGAGTGAAGGTCTACATGTGTTCTAGTTTACTATTCCTGCAGAGTAAGGGTAGAACTTCCAGCAGGGATTTAGTGGATAGAATGCTAACCGCTGGTTTAGATGACTGGCAGCGAGTAATGTAAACTCTAATGCTACCAATGCTAATTTAGCGTAAAAGTTTGTAACAGGTTCATAAACAGCATTTATGTGTTTTACGCTCCATTACATGCCTGCCTGTATGGACAGATAGGGTGGATACGGTGGGGCTGCATGGATGTGTTAGCACTGTCCCCAGTTTTTACTTTATACATAGCACATGCACTACTCTGTATATTTAACACACGACTTTCAGATCCGGAGACATGGGATTACGTCCATTCACCTCCCCCAATGCTTCCGTCTCATCGTCACAGGCAACTCAATATCCGTGGAAACAGGAGAGACTTCGTCATATGTTTCATCTTAGGTATATCACACACACACACACACACACACACACACACACACACACACACACACACACACACACACACACACACACACAAACTCATCTCAAATAAAATGTTATTCAGATGTATTTTAATTAATTCATGGGTCGGTCATTCATTCTGCTAAACCTGCCAGTTAGTGAACAGGAATTCGATAGACATCAGAAATGGAAGGCTTTCCCTGACCAATCACAGATGAATCCAACACAAGCTCCTGCTCCGAGGATTACGTGTTCAATACCAGTGCTAGGCACTCGTTTTTATTCTTTTGGTTTTGACCCTATACCAAACCTTAAACGTTAATTTAACCAATTGGAATTAATGGGTAATTATTTTCTGGGAAATAGTGACATTTGACATTGAAATTATTAAAACCAAATCATAACTGTGTCAAAATTATAACGGACCAACAGTACATTTATAATTCCAAAATTGATTGACGGCAAGGAAATATTACCAATTTGAAATTAGTTTGACACCCCTTGTTTCTGTTTTAACCCTATCCCAAACCTTAACCCTTAAGTTAACCAATCGGAATTAACAACGTAAACTGTAATTAACCGTCAAAACTCAATGTTCATCCCTCTGGACAAACGTGAATATTGAAGTCAGACCGTGTCAGGCCGTGAGATATTTTTCGGGAGTCGAGAGAGAACAGATGGGAGGGGACAGAGAGTGGAGGGGAGAGAGAGTGGAGGGGAGAGAGAGTGGAGGGGAGAGAAGAGAGTGGAAGAGAGGGGAGATAGGTTGAGGGTGAGGTAAGGGGGGGAGGGCTGTTCTGAGACAGAGGGGATGACAGTGCTGCTCTGAATGGGGATTTTGAGTGGGATGGGGAAAAGAGATCTGAGAGTTAGGGCTGCATGTGGACATGGGTTGGGGTGATGGTGGTGGTGTTGTTTAAGAAGGCTTGAGTGTACTCTGATGGGGTTATCCGGACTCCCAATGGGTATCAATAGAACCTCTTCACTAACACCCAATCCTTAACAAAACCACAACCACCTCACTGAACGATATACTCAACCCCTTCCTTTTCTCACTCTAGAAATATATGAGTTTAAAGCTCTTCAGTCCTTTGAGGTTGTCAGACCACTTCAAATCCTCTCTGTTTTCACACTATTATTTAGTGGATGTGACAGTTTAGATTTTGCCTCACTGACACAGAGTAGCTCTCTTTGAGCTCTGTAAACCCACAAACCCACTGGATACAGTCTGAATACTGAAGGACATCTGTTATACTGGACTGATGTAATGCAATGTGTTTCTGAACTGTACCTGAGCTGAAAGGAGAGGCAGCGAATGCTAATATTCTGGGGTTTGCAAGGATTTAAAGATGAAATCAGACACTGTGACCAAGAGAAGGAGAGAGAGAAGGAGAGAGGGGAGAGTGAGTGAAAGTTTGTGTCAGGTTCAGGAGATTTGATAGCACCAGAGAGAGGAGTGGAGAAAGGAGGAGAGGAATGGAGAAAAAGGTGAAGAAAGGGGTAATGGAAGAGGAGACGGAAAGGACTGGAGGGATGATGGGTTGGTGAGGAGGTGGAAAGAACTGGAGGGATGATGGGTTGGTGAGGAGGTGGAAAGGACTGGAGGGATGATGGGTTGGTGAGGAGGTGGAAAGGACTGGAGGGATGATGGGTTGGTGAGGAGGTGGAAAGGACTGGAGGGATGATGGGTTGGTGAGGAGGTGGAAAGGACTGGAGGGATGATGGGTTGGTGAGGAGGTGGAAAGGACTGGAGGGATGATGGGTTGGTGAGGAGGTGGAAAGGACTGGAGGGATGATGGGTTGGTGAGGAGGTGGAAAGGACTGGAGGGATGATGGGTTGGTGAGGAGGTGGAAAGGACTGGAGGGATGATGGGTTGGTGAGGAGGTGGAAAGGACTGGAGGGATGATGGGTTGGTGAGGAGGTGGAAAGGACTGGAGGGATGATGGGTTGGTGAGGAGGTGGAAAGGACTGGAGGGATGATGGGTTGGTGAGGAGGTGGAAAGGACTGGAGGGATGATGGGTTGGTGAGGAGGTGGAGAGAGGTGGAAAGATAAGAGGGGGAGAGTTAATACATGAGAAAGAGGAGGGGGGTAGAAAAGGAGGAGAGGAATGGAGAGAAAGGTGAAAGATAAGAGGAGGAGAGGTGTAGAAAGGGGCTGAAATGAGAGATGAGTGGAGAGATGGTTGGAGAAGTGGAGGAGAAAAGTTGAAGGATGACGAGAGAGGGAGAGGGAGGAGTGGAGGACTCTTAAAGTTGAAGGATGACGAGAGAGGGAGAGGGAGGAGTGGAGGACTCTTAAGTTGTCCTAAATACATTCCCTAACAGGATGGAACGGTCAACGCCAGTAGTGAAAGATATCTGTATCTGAAGCCAGTTTATTATGTTATCACCCATCACTACTCTTCTAACAAACTGATAACCTTCCATTAGATGGAATGACATATCAATCCCAGTTGTCATGAGATGGGAAAGAAGACAAAGTGTGTTTTAGCAATTTCAAGTGGGCCATTCACCAGTCATCTACCTCAACAATAGTCCTGTCTGGCCTCACAACCTGGTCTCAGAGCATGATAAGTCACTTTTCATGTGGTATGTATTAATTTGTGGATGTCCATTACCCATTTCGTATAATATGTTACGAATTACAATTCGTATTATATGTTACGAATTACAATTCCTATTATATGTTACGAATTTGTAAAATGTACAAATTCTATCTAGGTGGGTATGTGGCTAACATTGGCTAGTTGGCTAACGTTATCTAGGCTAAGGGTTAGGGTTAGAGGTTAGGGTTAAGGTTATGGTTAAGTTTATATATTTGGGGAGTTTCTCTCATTCTTCACTGCAGATCCTCTCAAGCTCTGTCAGGTTGGATGGGGAGCGTCGCTGCTCAGCTATTTTTAGATCTCTCCAGAGATGTTCGATTGGGTTCAAATCCGGGCTCTGGCTGGCCACTCAAGGAAATTCAGAGACTTGTCCCGAAGCCACTCCTGCAATGTCTTGGCTGTGTGCTTAGGGTCGTTGTCTGCTGAAAAACATCACCACAGCATGATGCTGCCACCACCTTGCTTCACTGTAGGGATGGTGCCAGGTTTCCTCCAGACGGGACGCTTGGCATTCAGGCCAAAGAGTTAAATCTTGGTTTCATCAGACCAGGGACTCCAGGTGGGCTGTCATGTGTCTTTTACTGAGGACTGGCTTCCGTCTGACCACTCTTCCATAATGGCCTGATTGGTAGAGTTTCGCCGGGCAGCCAGCTCTAGGAAGAGTCTTGGTGGTTCCAAACTTCTTCCATTTAAGAATGATGGAGGCCGCCGTGTTCTTCGGGACCTTCAATGCTGCAGACATTTTTGGTACCCTTCACCAGATCTGTGCCTCGACACAATCCTGTCTCAGAGCTCTACAGACAATTCCTTCGACCTCATGGCTTGGTTTTCGCTCTGACATGCACTGTCAACTGTGGGACCTTATATAGACAGGTGGGTGCATTTCCAAATCATGTCCATTCAATTGAATTTACTACAGGTGGACTCCAATCAAGTTGTAGAAACATCACAAGGATGATCAATGGAAACAGGATGCACCTGAGCTCAATTTCGAGTCTCATAGCAATGGGTCTGAATACTTATGTAAATAAAATATTTATGTTTTTTATTTGTAATAAATTAGCAAAAATGTCTAAAAACCTGTTTTCGCTTTGTCATTATGGGGTATTGTTTGAAGATTGATGAGGGATCTGAATACTTTCCGAATGCACTGCATTACCTCGTACCCCTCGGCACTGGTACCCCTTGTACATAGTACTCATCTATTATTACTTGTATTATTATGTGTTTTACTTTCTATTTTTTCTCTATTCTCTTTTCTCTCTGCATTGTTGGGAAGGGCCGGTAAATACACTGGGGGTCAAACGTTTGGAATATTACTCATTCAAGGGTTTTTCTTTATTTGCACAATTTTGTGAAGACATCAAAACTATGACATAACACATATGGAATCATGTAGTAACCAAAAAAAGTGTTAAACAAATATATTTTAAATTTGAGATTCTTCTTCTTTATTCTTCTTCTTGAGTCTATGATTGATGTCTCTCTGATTATGGCTTTTACGTGTGTTGATTGATGGTGTTAATTCTAATTTCCCTGTTTTAAACTCACTTGTTTGTGAAAACTGGGCCTTATCTGTTGTGGAAATAACAAAACCGTATGTGATAGTTAAGGCTTTTATCTTTGAATTGTGAAAATATCAACTTGATTGTATACAGTAAATTTTGGTATAAAATGTACATGGACCAAACAGGTCCATGTACATTTTTCCCTTAGTCGTGGTATATTGGCCATATACCACACCCCCTCGGGCCTAATTTCTTAATTACATTTCTTACATTTCTTACACTCTAGATTCTAGGTCTCACAAATACAAAAACTTCACAGCAGTGGATTACGGTGATTAGTAACTTAAAACTATCTCAATGCAACTCTACAACGATATGCCAGTCCTTGTATATTTATAAAAGCTTTAACTTTTACCTTAATATTTAACATTTTGGGCAAACAAAGTTTTAACTAACCATCACAGACGGACGCTAGGTACAGTACAGTACAGTAAGCATTGATCTCAGTACAATTAATATTAATTATAATGTCTGACTGTAGGTAGAGGGATCTCACAGAGATGGAGGGAGAGAAACAGATGTCGAACTACTGCAGGGAGAGCCTGTCAAAGAGCTGTCAGTCAAGGTGTGAATGTGTTTGTCACCACGCCTGTCAAAGAGCTGTCAGTCAAGGTGTGAATGTGTTTGTCACCAAGCCTGTCAAAGAGCTGTCAGTCAAGGTGTGAATGTGTTTGTCACCAAGCCTGTCAAAGAGCTGTCAGTCAAGGTGTGAATGTGTTTGTCACCAAGCCTGTCAAAGAGCTGTCAGTCAAGGTTTGAATGTGTTTGCCACCAAGCCTGTCAAAGAGCTGTCAGTCAAGGTGTGAATGTGTTTGTCACCAAGCCTGTCAAAGAGCTGTCAGTCAAGGTGTGAATGTGTTTGTCACCAAGCCTGTCAAAGAGCTGTCAGTCAAGGTGTGAATGTGTTTGTCACCAAGTCTGTCAAAGAGCTGTCAGTCAAGATGTGGTCATGAATACAAGCTCTCTGCCCACTCAGTCTGTCTTTTTAAACTTGCTGGTAGTTTGCCATGAGGTGTTAATGTTAATCATTTTAAGTTTGTACACTGGAAATGTAATAGTTTTTTTGCACATTACATACTTTAATATACTGTAATGTTAATGACATTGTTATTGAAATATTATAACAAAGTGGGTCATGTATAGGGACTTAAGGAACTCTTACTCTTGTGTAGCCTTATTAAAGGTACAAAAGTGTCATTACTAAAATTAAACATGTGCTGACAATACAACAGAACAGATTAACCGGAGTGACATTTAGTCTCACGGGTGGCCGAAAATAAAGAAATGAAAGCCACACTCCTAATAAGCCACGCCTCTAGTCTCACACCCCACGCCTCTTATCTCACACCCCACGCCTCCAGTCTTCTGATCTGACTTGGTGGATCATAGCTCAATAACCCAGCATCAACAACCCAATTAAAAAAAAATTATGGGTTGTTTGTGACCTAACAGGCTGGGTCATAATAACCTAACGTGTGTTCTGTCCAATATCTATCCAAATTGGATTATTTTTAACCCAACATGTTTTGAGTGTTGGTAGATACAGTATATCACAATAAGCCCATGACATGCAACTGACTGAAATCCGTTGACAGTACTGCTGTGTCATCTCAATAAACAATCCTGTACACAACAAAATAATAAAATGTAAATAAGATCCCCTAATCTGAAACATGTTGTAAGAATAAATGTTTGATAAAAGCCAGATAAGGCCTGAGCTCTATTGTAATGGTAATGTTTTCACAGGACAGTAATCTTAAACTGAGTAAATTCTCAGAGCTTCTGGCCTAAATCCCACTGCAACTACTGTAGCAGGCTGTCTTTATTACAATAGCATTAGCTACCTCTCACTCTCGCTCTTTCAAGGACAGTGAAGTCCTTGGCCTTGTTTTGCGAGGCTGACCAGTAAATTGTGGGTTTGGCTGAGAAACAGTAACAGTGGTGTGTCCAGCTAGCCAGGTCTGTAGAGGCTGTATGGGACTCAGTCAGATGATTATTGTGGAGCATTGAGACTGTTGACTGATCTGGACAGGACATGTCTACTACTCATTAGACCCATTACCTAATGTCCTGGTAGTGGTACTGCTGTCAAAGATATATCAAGATAGGGTAGGTCTCCCCGGGTAGAACCGAGCATTGGGGGAAGGAGAGTGGCAGAGGTCAAGCGTAGAGGAATAGAGAAATCTGAGGTAAAACAGTAGAGATTATTGTAGAAAAGAAACAGTCACAGCCTCTCCGTTACAGCATTCACTTACAGCATAGCATTCAAATAAAGCACTCCTCTCAACTATTCTCTGTGCTTTCCTGCTCCTCTCCTACTCACTCTTTCCCTCTCTCTTTCTCTCTCTCTTTCTCTCTCCCTCCTCTCTCTTTCTCTCTCGCGCAGCTCTCTCGCTCTCTCACACTTTCCCGTGCTCCTCCACTCCACCCCCCTCTCTGGCTGCGCTGGCTCCCTCAGCTGTTTTCAGTTGCCCTGTGTGCAGTGTGCAGTGTGGACAGGGCTAGGCTGAGCTGGGCTGTGTTGAGGACATATAGTGGATCTGTGTAGTGAATCTGTGAGGACTACAGAAGGAGTGCCTCAGTGCAGACTGTTTCCACACTAACTTGATTGGGAACTGGAACATACTGGAACTGGTTTTCTATACTACAGTGCTAAAGACAGAACTTTAAGCGAGGGCAGGCTGGAAGAGAGAAAATAGAAAAACATATACAAAATCAACACTGGACAACTGCTGGAGTAGAGACCCACGCCAAGACTGATCTCTAGCCCAGCTCCCCTCACTCTCCCTGGGATCGGTATGGTGGGGCTCATCCTGCCTCTGACCTCTAACACTGGGGTGATGTAAGTCTGCTGTGTGGGTCCTGTTTAGCTCGGTTCAGTCCCAGTTAGTTAAGTTTGGCTCAGGTCTGTTTGACTTGCTTAGCTGGCCCTCTATGACACTGACCCATACCCCTGTTCAATTTGCAGGTTCTGTGTCTCTGGAACCCCTGACCCCTAACCCCTGAACCTAGGACAGGTTCTGGTACGGTTTTGTGAATTACTGGACTGAAGGGACTTCTGTTTGGCAGTTTTTCAGGACTTGAGGATTTTTCTTTGCTGGAAACTCTACCCCTGATCTGGGACTGCTGAGACCTATTCTGTCTTCTGGAGGACTGGTGCTTCAGGGACCTCTCTGGTATCTCTCTCCCTAGGATCATGGCCTCTCTCCGGGGCGTGATGGTGCTGCTGTGTGGGGTGGTGGCTCTCTGTGGAGCCCAGCAGACAAAGAGCAATGTTCCCCGGCTAAAACTGTCTTATAAAGGTGAGTCCACCTTTACCACAACATTTACTATACCATGTTCAATTCCTGTTTCTACTGTTACTCTACAAGATGAATCCTCTATGCTTACTGTGTTCTCACCAACTGCTCTCTATTTGTGCTTGTCTGTATGCGTGTCTAGCAGGGACAAAGGTTTCTGTTCCTGATTGTATTGAGAAAGAGCAGAAGCAGAATTGATATGATGTTATTTTACGTCTATGTAGGCTACGTGTTGAAATATAGCAGGACTCATGGCTAATATGTGTGTCAAGATAAAGTGCAACTCATATTTCCGTGATGTTGTTCGGGTTGAGCACAACCATAATCTAGTTGCAATAACTTTGCTTGTTTACAAAAAAATGAGAGATGCATGTTTGGTATGATCATTGGGTTTAATAAGACATGTCATGTGAAGCCTATGCACTCTGCACCATAGATATCTTTGATGTGTGTAGGTGCACACTGACGTTTCCCCTCAGTATTCCACGTGCCACATCTCTTATCAGAGACATGCTTAGTAACCATGGGATCTGCTACAAAATGTAATTGTTGACCATGGAGTAGATCAGAATACATTTGTATCAGAGTGGTTCTGTAGGAATCTGTTGAATCACACTGGATCAAAAGTGTAAGATCACACTGGATCGAATCTGTTACATATTTACTGACCATAGAGTCTCTGTGATTAAAGATACATAGATATAACCTGATATCCACCTCTAGAAAACTATACACTGGAATATATTTTATACTTTTCCACTGTGTGGTATAAGTCAGGTGGAAGCGAAAGTTCTCTTATTTCATAGAATGCTTTATCAGAGCATTCACGTAATCAGCATTGTGTCTGAATCTACAGTACTAGCTGCCCTCTACTGTTGTCAGTTTGTTAATAAAGACAGATGTCTATCCATCTCTTCCTCTCGTTTTCCTGGTTGTCGTTTTTCCGTTCTGTCGTTCCCTGCATGGTAATTATGGTGAGGATGAATGGTGTAAGTCTGTCTCAACAGATGGCTCTCCCAAACAGAGACGTTTCTCTCTCAGCACCACCACACTCATACACACACACACACACACACACACACACACACACACACACACACACACACACACACACACACACACACACACACACACACACACACACATACACACACACGCTCACATACACACACACACACACACACACACACACATGCATGCACGCTCACATGCAACTTGGCCATCTGTAGGTAATGATACCTGTGTGTATGTATCAGTCATCTCTAAATCACATGCCTTCTGTGATTTCTTTATTAGACCACAGCACTACACAAAACTACACATACACAGCAGCTCAGACCTGCACAGAGCTCAGGATAGAACAGACCTGTACAGAGCTCAGGGTAGAACAGACCTGAACAGAGCTCAGGGTAGAACATACCTGCACAGAGCTCAGGATAGAACAGACCTGCACAGAGCTCAGGGTAGAACAGACCTGTACAGAGCTCAGGGTAGAACAGACCTGCACAGAGGTCAGAGTAGAACAGACCTGCACAGAGCTCAGAGTAGAACAGACCTGCACAGAGCTCAGGGTAGAACATACCTGCACAGAGCTCAGGGTAGAACAGACCTGCACAGAGCTCAGGGTAGAACAGACCTGCACAGAGCTCAGGGTAGAACAGACCTGCACAGAGCTCAGGGTAGAACAGACCTGAACAGAGCTCAGGGTAGAACAGACCTGAACAGAGCTCAGGGTAGAACAGACCTGCACAGAGCTCAGGGTAGAACAGACCTGAACAGAGCTCAGGGTAGAACAGACCTGAACAGAGCTCAGGGTAGAACAGACCTGCACAGAGCTCAGGGTAGAACAGACCTGCACAGAGCTCAGGGTAGAACAGACCTGCACAGAGCTCAGGGTAGAACAGACCTGAACAGAGCTCAGGGTAGAACAGACCTGAACAGAGCTCAGGGTAGAACAGACCTGCACAGAGCTCAGGGTAGAACAGACCTGCACAGAGCTCAGGGTAGAACAGACCTGCACAGAGCTCAGGGTAGAACAGACCTGAACAGAGCTCAGGGTAGAACAGACCTGTACAGAGCTCAGGGTAGAAAGTAAGTCTCTGATATGGATCCGTTCAATTATGAATATAGGCTTAAACATTGCTGTGGATAAAAGAGAAATAACTTTGTATTGCTAAACATTTGTGGAGTGAGATGTGTGTGTCGGTATATGTGGCTTCTGAGTGTGTGTGTTTATGTGTGTTTATGTGTGTGGTTGGTCTTCTCTGTAGGAACCCTGACCCCTACAGGTGGCACTCAGCACACACACACCACACACACCCCACCCCCAACACTAACTCTAACAGCAGAGGGCAATGGGACAGGGGGTCAGCGAAGGGGGCAAGGATCACGGTGAAAGAATAACAATAGCCTCTTTACCTTTTAACATGATGCTGCCATGTCCAACTGTAACAACAGCAGGCTAGCAGGACTGTAGGACTGCAGGGCAGCAGAGGGACAGGCTAGAGAAAGGTGAGGTTTTAATGGATTTCTGTACAGTGCCAGGGACATAGGAACTAAAGCTTAGCTGTACAGTATGTCATATATGTGTCCTAGTCAGGAGAAGTGGAGGGCATATTGTTAAGTGTCTGGGAAATAGAGGAAGACAAAAGGAGAGATTGAAGGAGAAGAAATGAGAGGGAAGGATAGTGAAAGAGAGAGTACTTTAGTTTCATGGCCAGTGAGGGGACATCCAGGACCTCTGTCTCTGTCAGACCTATCCACCTCTTTGATACACACAGCCAAGACACACACACACACACACACACACACACACACACACACACACACACACACACACACACACACACACACACACACACACACACACACACACACACACACAGCCAAGATACACACACACACACACACACACACACACACACACACACACACACAAACACACACACAGCCAAGATACACACACACACACACACACACACACACACAGCCAAGACACACACAGATACACACACACACACACACACACACAGCCAAGATACACACACACAGCCAAGATACACACACACACACACACACACACACACACACACACACATCCAAGATACACACACACACACACACACACACACACAACACACACACACACACACACACAGCCAAGATACACACAGCCAAGATACACACACACACACACACACACATACACAGCCAAGACACACACAGATACACACACACACACACACATACACACACACACACACACACACACACACACAGCCAAGATACACACACACACACACACACACACACACACACACACACACACTCACACACACACACACACACACACAAACACACACACACAGCCAAGATACACACACACACACACACACACACACACACACACAGCCAAGACACACACAGATACACACACACACACACACACACACACAGCCAAGATACACACACACACACACACACACACACACACACACACACACACACACACACACACACACACACACACACACACACACACACACACACATCCAAGATACACACACACACAAACACACTCACACACACACACACACACACACAGCCAAGATACACACACACACACACACGCAGACTCACAGACACAGACAGACAGACAGACAGACAGACACAGACAGACAGACAGACAGACAGACAGACAGACAGACAGACAGACAGACAGACAGACAGACAGACAGACAGACAGACAGACAGACAGACAGACAGACAGACAGACAGACAGGTTTGTCTGGGTCTGAATAAACCTTTAATCAGAGCATGGAATGGGGAAGGGTCATTTTAAAAATGTAATCCATAAATATGTTTATGTGTCTGTGCTTTACCCATCAGTATCCCACAAAGACAGATGACATGCTGAATGATGTTTGTGTGAAGCCTGGTGTTCAGTGGCTGATGGGAACATACAAGAAGGAACTGTCAGATGAGTCATAATAGCCTGAAAATGAAGCAGCATTGAGAGACAAATTTGAAATGGAATACATCAAATACATGGAGCATTAACATGTAATACATTAAAACTATACATCTCATGGTAGTGGGGAGGTTTTTCACAGGTAAACTATACATCTCATGGTAGTGGGGAGGTTTTTCACAGGTATGTTATTTTCCTTTTTTAATATTATAACAACCCAACGCTTGACGTGACTGAAGAGCATCCGATACGCCCTTAAATATTTTTATATGAAACCTGGAATTAAAATGTACATTGAAACAAATCTCACATCTGTGCAGCTTGCGATCAATGTTATTAGGTTACATTGTATCATTGTGCACTGTTGCACAAGTGATACGTTTAATATTAAATTATATATCAGTGGAGGAGCCTATAGGCTACTATTATATATCAGTGGAGGAGCCTATAGGAATACTATTATATATCAGTGGAGGAGCCTATAGGCCTACTATTATATATCAGTGGAGGAGCCTATAGGCCTACTATTATATATCAGTGGAGGAGCCTATAGGCCTACTATTATATATCAGTGGAGGAGCCTATAGGCCTACTATTATATATCAGTGGAGGAGCCTATAGGCCTACTATTATATATCAGTGGAGGAGCCTATAGGCCTACTATTATATATCAGTGGAGGAGCCTATAGGCCTACTATTATATATCAGTGGAGGAGCCTATAGGCCTACTATTATATATCAGTGGAGGAGCCTATAGGCCTACTATTATATATCAGTGGAGGAGCCTATAGGCCTACTATTATATATCAGTGGAGGAGCCTATAGGCCTACTATTATATATCAGTGGAGGAGCCTATAGGCTACTATTAAATATCAGTGGAGGAGCCTATAGGAATACTATTAAATATCAGTGGAGGAGCCTATAGGAATACTATTAAATATCAGTGGAGGAGCCTATAGGCTACTATTATATATCAGTGGAGGAGCCTATAGGAATACTATTAAATATCAGTGGAGGAGCCTATAGGAGCAAATCACGCCATATCAAAATATTTAAGGACATATCGGATGGTCTGCTCTACCTATAATAGTCACGCCAAGCCGGGTTGCTATAAGATTGAAATGGGAAAATAATATACCCATGAAATACCTCCCCAATACCATCTGATGTACAGTATATATTTGACGTATTACATGAATGGTGACCACAGCCCTTCCGAAAATAAATGAACACAATGCTCCATGTATTCGATGTATTCCATGTCAAATCATTCCAAATGCTTCTTTAATTTTTGGGGCTATTATGACACATCTGGCAGTTCCTTCTCTGTGTGTTCCCAGCTGATGGGATGTTATTGGAGCACTAGAACACTTCACTGTTCATTGTCTATAATCCACCCCTCAGACAGATATAATCTGGAGTCTGTGTGTTGACATGATCAGGAGATGCTTTGTCTGTTGTCACAGAGCGGACACACACAGCCAGCCATGTGGATGTCAGCTGATCTATAGGAACAAGGCCTTGAGATATAGGGCTCCATTCAATGCTGCCTCATATGTTTTATTTTCTAGATGTGCTTCTGATATTTTCTATGGCAGCACTTAACACTCCCTATGCCCTCCAGCCCAGAGACAAAGAAAGAAAGAAGAAGATGGAGGAAGGTGGAGGATAAAAAGAGAGGTGAAGAGATAAGTGACTGGAGAACGGAAAGACGGAGGTGGAAAGAGAGAGAGGCAAAAAGAGATGGCGCAGTGGTCTAAGACACTGCATCTCAGTGCTAGAGGCATCATAGGGCGTCGTCCGGGTTTGGCCGTCATTGTAAATAAGAATATGTTCTTAACTGACTTGCCTAGTTAAATAAAGGTTAAATGAAAAAAAATGTCTGACACGCCACTGTTTATATGACAAGCATGCTGGGCTCTTTGCAATTAGCTGGTTCCTTTTCATCTTTTTGTTGGTTCAGGTGTGTGTGTGTGCGTGCGTGCGTGTGTGTGTGTGCGTGCGTGTGTGTGTGTGTGTGTGGGGGGAATAGTGCCGGAGTGTGTGTGTGTGTGTGTGGGGTGGGGGGGGGATAGTGCCGGGGTGTGTGTGTGTGTGTGTGTGTGTGGGGGGGGGGGGGGGGAATAGTGCCGGGGTGTGTGTGGGAGAGGAGTGCTTTTAATGAAAAGTGGTGTGTGTTTGTGACAGAGCAGAATGAAGGACCCTTGAGGAAATCTGTTTCTAGAAGCAGGCGGTCTCTCTCTCTCCTCCCTCTCTCTCTCCCCCTCCCTTCCTCCCTCCCTCTCTCTCTCCCCCTCCATCCCTCCCTCCCTCCCTCCCTCTCTCTCTCTCTCTCCCCCTCCCTCCCTCCCTCCCTCCCTCCCTCCCTCTCTCTCTCTCTCTCTCTCTCTCTCCTCCCTCTTTCTCTCCCCCTCCCTCCCTCCCTCCCTCCCTCCCTCTCTCCTCCCTCTCTCTCTCCCCCTCCCTCCCTCCCTCCCTCCCTCTCTCTCCCCCTCCCTCCCTCAATCCCTCCCTCCCTCTCTCTCTCTGCCCCTCCCTCCGTCCCTCCCTCCCTCAATCTTTCTCTTCCTTCATTTTCCCTTATATTGCCTTTTTCATAAACTGCATGCATATCTATCTCTCTCTTTTCTTACTTTACCCACTTCTCTCCTCTTTTCCTCCCCATGTCCTTTCCCTTCTCTCCTCTTTTCCTCCCCATGTCCTTTCACTTCTCTCCTCTTTTCCTCCCCATGTCCTTTCCCTTCTCTCCACTTTTCCTCCCCATGTCCTTTCCCTTCTCTCCTCTTTTCCTCCCCATGTCCTTTCACTTCTCTCCTCTTTTCCTCCCCATGTCCTTTCCCTTCTCTCCTCTTTTCCTCCCCATGTCCTTTCCCTTCTCTCCTCTTTTCCTCCCCATGTCCTTTCCCTTCTCTCCACTTTTCCTCCCCATGTCCTTTCCCTTCTCTCCACTTTTCCTCCCCATGTCCTTTCCCTTCTCTCCACTTTTCCTCCCCATGTCCTTTCCCTTCTCTTCTCTCTCTCTCCTCCCTCTCAGGGGTTCTGACATATAAACACACTTCAGAAAGGGGGCATTCTCCCTGCTGAAACATTCATGATGTACACAGTTATTTATTGAGAGCGAGAGAGCGAGAGAGAGAGCGAGAGATAGAGAGAGAGAGCCCTGCCATTAGTTGAAGGCTGCTAATCCGATAGTGAGAGCCACATAGTTAGGCTTTCATACATCCTGTGGCAATCAGAACCAAGTCACTAATAAACGTTTCAAAGAATTACACACTTAGCTAACAAACAACTGCACACTAAGGTGTTAATTTATCATATAGCACACTGAAAACTATCACCAGTTAAAGTTTTCAACTATCACACATACACTACTGGTCAAAAGTTCATTCAAGGATTTTTCTTTATTTTGACTATTTTCTACATTGTAGAATAATAGTGAAGACATCAAAACTATGAAATAACACATATGGAGTCATAAAGTAACCATAAAAGTGTTATACAAATCAAAATATATTTTATATTTGAGATTCTTCAAAGTACCCACCCTTTGCCTTGATGACAGCTTTGCACACTATCGGCATTCTCTCAACCATCTTCATAAGGTAGTCACCTGGAATGCATTTCACTTAACAGGTTTGCTTTCTTAAAACTTAATTTGTGGAATTTATTTCCTTCTTAATGCGTTTGAGCCAATCAGTTGTGTTGTGACAAGGTAGGGGTGGTATACAGAAGATAGCCCTATTTGGGAAAAGACCAAGTCCATATTATGTCAAGAACAGCTCAAATAAGCAAAGAGAAACAACAGTCCATCATTACTTTAAGACATGAAGGTCAGTCAATCTGGCGCTATGATGAAACTGGCTCTCATGAGGACCGCCACAGGAAAGGAAGACTCAGAGTTACCTCTGCTACAGAGGATAAGTTCATTAGAGTTACCAGCCTCAGAAATTGCAGCCCAAAGTAACATACAAATCTCAACATCCACTGTTCAGAGGAGACTGTGTGAATCAGACCTTCATGGTTGAATTGCTGCAAAGAAACCACTACTAAAGGACACCAATAAGAAGAACAGACTTGCTTGGGCCAAGAAACACGAGCAATGGACATTAGACCGGTGGAAATCTGTCCTTTGGTCTGATGAGTACAAATGTGAGATTTTTTGTAATACATCTACTACCAATCCCCCATTTAGAGTATAATCTAGCAACTGGCTGTAGAGTTGTTGTAGAAGGGTTTCAGGTGGGTTGTATATTGGTTGCAGAGAGGTTTCAGGTTGGTTGTAGATTGTTGGTTTGAAGCTGAAAACATACACAGTGCAATGTCTGACTGTGGTGTGATCTGGACTACATCAACAGGGCATTCCTATTAGTCTACCTCTACCCACACATAGTGATATTACACACATGACCATAATGAACATCGCTCCAGAGAACACTCACACATGGCTGTCACTATTTCAGGAAAAACACTATTTGACAAAAACATTTCAGGGAAAATACTCTTGTTCTACCAAGCTCAGGAGTCCAACCATGTTGGGCCCTCCTCCCATCTATGTATTCTGATGGATGAGACCAATGGTAGTACATGGTAGTTAGATTTTTGTAGTTCATCTGTGTGACGAAATGTGCTTCTAAGATGAGACACAGATCTTGAGCAAACAGATATTCCACCCAGCTTTCCAGCCATAAGTGAGGAGGGAGTATGTCACTACTGCCTACGTCAAACCACATTGGTCTGTGGGGAGAGAGAGACGGAGAGAAAGAGAGAGGGAGAGAGAGAGAGAGGGAGAGAGAGAGAGAGAGAGAGAGAGAGAGAGAGAGAGAGAGAGAGAGAGAGAGAGAGAGAGGGAGAGAGAGAGAGAGAGAGAGAGAGAGAGAGAGAGAGAGGGAGACAGGGAGAGAGAGAGGGAGAGAGGGAGAGAGGGAGAGAGAGAGAGAGAGAGAGGGAGAGAGGGAGAGAGGGAGAGAGGGGGGAGGAAAAATAAATAGAAGAGTGTACGGACTGAGGCGCCCAGAATTACAGGGTGTTACAGAATTACTGTCCCTCTCTCCCTGTCCCTCCCTCCCTCTCCCTGTCCCTCCCTCCCTCTCTGCCTGTCCTTTCCCCTCTCTTCCTGTCCCTCCCTCCCTCTCTCCCTGTCCTTTCCCCTCTCTCCCTGTCTCTCCCTCCCTCTCTCCCTGTCCTTTCCTCTCTCTCCCTGTCCCTCCCTCCCTCTCTCCCTGTCCTTTCCCCTCTCTCCCTGTCCCTCCCTCCCTCTCTCCCTGTCCTTTCCTCTCTCTCCCTGTCCCTCCCTCTCTGCCTGTCCTTTCCCCTCTCTCCCTGTCCCTCTCTCCCTGTCCTTTCCCCTCTCTCCCTGTCCCTCTCTCCCTCTCTCCCTGTCCTTTCCCCTCTCTCCCTGTCCCTCCCTACCTCTCTCCCTGTCCTTTCCCCTCTCTCACTGTCCCTCCCTCCCTCTCTCCCTGTCCTTTCCCCTCTCTCCCTGTCCCTCTCTCCCTCTCTCCCTGTCCTTTCCCCTCTCTACCTGTCCCTCCCTCCCTCTCTCACTCCCATCATTTTACATTATAATTCCTCTCCCTTCTCTCTTTCCCTCTCTCACTCCCATCATTCCCTCTCTCCCTCTCTCCCTCTCTCCCTCTCTCTCTCTCTCTCGCTCCCATCATTTTACATTTATAATGTTTACATTATAATTCCTCTCCCTTCTCTCTTTCCCTCTCTCACTCCCCACACACAAATGTGCGGGTGGTCAGCTAGTGGGGGCGATGGGTGTGGGTGGGTTTATTGGTTGAAGAGTGTGTGAGAAGAATTGTGTGTGCATACGTGGGTGGATACGTGTGTGTGTGTGTGTGTGTGTGTATGTGTGTAAGGTGTTAGAGATGGTGTGTGAGAGAGGTTTAGGTGTGAGAAAAACAATTTGGGCACCAGGTAAAGGTTACTGTTTCATCTTGAAAGGCGGTCAAAATAACACTTCTCAGCCTAAAAGGTTGCAAATATTTTTGTACAATACTGGGTTGTTTGTTGACACTGACCTAATGGTTGTTGTGGTTTGAAAAGGGTCACCAGAGCCTAGAAGAAGACAGACATCCACCCAGCAAACCAAAATTGTTTCAGTGAAAGTTCCCAGATCATCGGTTATGTCACTGCAAATCTTCTCATTAAACAAAAACTGTCCAGTCATGGTGATGATTATAGTACGTTTGTATAGAACATTCACCTGATATTGCAAGAACGTTCCTAGAACACATAAAAAAAAAAAATCCCAGGATAAATTGTAAAGTGTTTTTTGTTATTTGTAGGACCCATGAAGGCTAGCTGACTCCATTGCGTCAGCTAATGGTGATCCCAATAAAATCAAAATCAAACCTAAAACAAACATGCCATTATCGTCATAAAAAGAGACTAATTTAATCCTTGGAACATTAAGGGAATGTCCTGACCACCTAACTTAAATATTGTATGAATGTCATAACAACTGAATACATTTTGTGACCCTATTTTGTGAACCTTATCTCTTGAAATGTACCCACACTGTTCCCACACCCTAATTACATGTTCTGTGAACCTTTAAAGAACTCAGAAAGGTGGTTCTGTCAACATTCTTGCAACATCAACTGGATGTTTTGTGCACCCTGATACAAACCACATCTGAATGTCAGCACAACTGGACAGTTTTTGTGTTTTGGGAACATATCTCTTGTCATGTCCTCACAATGTTACCACAACCTAATGTTTTGGGAGCATATTCGTTGTGATGTTCCTACAATGTTTCCACCAGACGGTTCCCACAACCTAATAAAACAGACTAAAAATGTTCTGGGATGTTTTTGAAACATCAGGTGAATGTAGAAACATAGTAGAATCATCCACACAACTGGACAGTTTTGTGTTTTGGGAACATCTCTTTCGTTCCCACAGCCTAATGAAACATTCTGGGAACCTTAAAGAATAGATCAGGCAGATATTTTATACAAACATTCTATAATCATCACCACAAATGGACAGTTCTTGTGTTTGCAGCGACCTAACAAATGTTCTGGGAACTTTCACAGAACCAATTATGGTTTGCTCAGAAAACATTACTGGTACATGTACATTGTGTTATTAGATTAGCTGGAAACCTAATGAGAAGTATTGGGGAATGTTCTGTGGTGGTGGATACAGATGTTGTGCACATTTTAATACAACAATTAAAATTACCTCATGGTTGTTGTGGTTCGCAGTCATTTCGAAAGTGTCTGACTGGTCATAATGTATAGAGAATTGTCTCAGTTTTCCACTGTGGTCCAGTTCTGCTTGGCTGGCCAGTCAAGGTCAGTTCCCCCAGCCAGACCATTTGGTCATTGCCTCTTCAGCGTTTCCACACAGTCCAAGCAAGTTTGGCAGCCTTGATTCATAGTGTGGGGAAGAGGGTGTGAGGGAGAATGTGTGATTGGGCAAGAGAGAACACTGTTTTAATTAAATCTCAGCCTAAGCACCCTCTCTTTCTGGTACCCTTGGAGTTGTGATCCTGTCCCCACCTGTCCCTCCATAAATACCTTTCACTTTCTCTCTCTACTCTACCAAAATGGAGTTTGCTTTAGCAAATTCAGTCACGTCCAACTCCCACATTACTGATGTAGTAGTGATGGTTCATTAAGAGAGAGAGAGGGGGAGAGAGAGAGAGAGAGAGAGAGAGAGAGAGAGAGAGAGAGAGAGAGAGAGAGAGAGAGAGAGAGAGAGAGAGAGAGAGAGAGGGAGCTTCCAAAGATTCCTAACTGTGAAATATAGTAACAACTGTTCCTCTCAATTTTTCTAAGAATGTGCAAGCTATCGGAGGGGGCGGTCCCCATTCCTCCACAGGATGAACATTCACCCATAAAAGGAGTGATCGCTGACCTCTGCAGCGATACCAGCCCTAATTATGACATTAATGGAAGAATAGTAGATATCGTGGCACACGCTCTCCTAAATCTACTTTCGGGCGCAGCCCTTGTAAAGGTTCTCTCCAGTTTAGCACTGATGTATCGCCATCAAACATTGGCATCAACACACCGCAATGCACAGCTGAAGCACGAGCAAGAGATGGTTGTTCTGAACGAACAGGTGGAGAGAACCGGGAAACTGACAAAAGCAGATGAGAAAAACATTCTGTTAACCGATGAACTGTGTTTGAAAACTGAACAGTTTAAATTCATTGCAAAAACTTATGACGATGAACGAGCACAAACTCTCCAACGAAATCGTCTTCTACAGGAACAACTCGATTCCCACCTTCATTACCAACTTGGGCCCTACAGCCCACGTTGGTTTGCCAATCTCAGAACTCAGAGAGCTTGCGACCACTTTTGAAGGATCTGAGATCCCGGTTCTGAAGTTTGAACAGGAGCACTCTATCCAAGTTAGAGGGTGCATTGTCAGGTATTGAAGCGTTGAGAGATGACGCACAGCAATGGTTTCTACCACGAAACCACAATACCGATAGATAGATAGATAGATTTCCCCTCTGACATTATGACTATACAATGTGTCCAATAAGATGCTATTCTATTAGATGCTGTATGCCTTTTTCAAACTCTCTTTATTTCTCTCTAGTCTAATGTGTTTAATTACCTGAGTATATCATAGGAAGCAATATGGTTACTAATTGTAAATTATCTTATTCTCTCTCTCTCTCTCTCTCTCTCTCTCTCTCTCTCTCTCTCTCTCTCTCTCTCTCTCTCTCTCTCTCTCTCTCTCTCTCTCCTCTCTCTCTGTTCTCTCTGATCTCCTCTCCAGAGATGTTGGAGTCTAATAACTTGGTGACGTTTGAGGGCCTGGTGAATAGCTCTGCCTACCACACGTTCCTACTGGATGAGGAGAAGGGTCATCTGGTGGTGGGAGCCAAGGACCACATCTTCTCCTTCAACCTAGTCAACATAAGCAGAGATCTGGCTCAGGTAACAGTTACAATACACTTATAATGCATTATAATCAATACACTTGCATATATACACCACAGTCTGCTTGCAGTCTGTCTGTCTATACAGATGTAGGATTTTCATTTGAGCCAGTTTACTACAGAAGGAAAATAATCCTG
Source organism: Thymallus thymallus (assembly GCA_023634145.1). Classification (NCBI taxonomy): domain Eukaryota; kingdom Metazoa; phylum Chordata; class Actinopteri; order Salmoniformes; family Salmonidae; genus Thymallus; species Thymallus thymallus. Next base: position 41,123,324 of record CM042414.1, on the reverse strand, counting down.
CAGGAATAAGACATTTGAATAATTATGTGGATTATAATTAATGGACAATTTTGTAGGGATTGATACATTTTTTGTAAGGGAAAATCAAGTCTGGAAATTACAAACCTCAAATACACTGCAAGTTTTTACATTTCCTGCATTTCAAATTAAGATCCTACATCTGTAGCTACCTCACCCCGTCAGTCTCAGCCAGGTATCCATAGAGACAGATAGAGGACTCATCTTTCTATCTGTGCCATTATAACGTCTGTGACAGCATGGGCAGTGCTATTGAGGCAATCTCCATTTTGAAGTATTACATTTTCTTCTTCACAATTGGCTGATCCCTCCTGATGACCCGGTTCCCATGGTAATACAGCCTTTTGGCACCTAGAGGCCTTTATCATTCTTTATGGTTTCTACAGAGAAGTGGCTGATGATTAATTCAGACCTGAGCTGTCGCACAGGATCTCACACTGCGCTAGGCATGTTAGCCGCTCCCCACACACCTGGATGAATAATGGAGTAAACGGAAACAGAGCAGAGAACAAATCGCATTGTGACTCCTCCACACACACACACACACACACACACACACACACACACACACACACACACACACACACACACACACACACACACACACACACACACACACACGTGAACATACACACACACGTGAACATACACAGGAGCGCAAGTAGACACATACACATCAACGCAATCTCATAAAATATGAGCTGCCTCCTACAAAAGTACATGTTGTAACTAACGTTGCCGTCAGAAGCACCTCAGCTAATTTAAGGCCTGTTAGCTGACCAGCAGCTTGGTCGAGAGGTTAGGGTTAAGGACTGGTTGAAGTTAGGATTGCTAGTAGCTGATGAAGGTTACTGTATGTATGTGTATTGTGTAGTGAAGTATCCTCATCTCTCTGTGGCTGCGTAGATCCCATGGCCCGCCTCCACCTCCAGAAGAGATGAGTGTAAATGGGCAGGAAAGGATCTAATGGTGAGTAGCTACCTCATCTTACACTTTTACACTCTCTCCCCCTCCCAAAGTTCTGCTTTTTACAGTACAGTGTGTTTGTGTAACCTGTGTCTTGACGCATGGTCAGAAAGATCTGAATCTAATTATAATAGAGACATCACATGATCTTAAGGATGCAGAGTTCAACCCAAAGACTAAACAATATGGACGAAGCCATCGATGACGTCACCTCATTGTTTCCTGTGAGAATGCTCAGTGGCGCATTTGAAGATCAAGAAGTGTCATTTCAGCATGTCACCATCTTGGCACACGTTTTTTGGAAACATTGCATGCGCAGTTTGAGCTACTCTTAAGAAGTGAGGTTGCAGGCTAGCTTAGTGTATCATGAGTTGAAGGCCAACCGGGGTACTGCAGGCCGACATTAGCAACTAAATTATCCTTTTAACTTCGTCTGTGTGTGATTTTAAAGTAATCAGTTCAAGGACATACATCTGGTGAAATATAAGTAACGAATGGTACCATGATTGCATTCAATGTTTTTTTATATAGCCACGAATATTGACCCCAACGGAAACAATGCCTGCAGTACTGTGGTCGGCCTCCTCAACGCGAGGGGGCAGTCGTTCTCCCCTGGTCTAACCATAGAAAAGTAAACCTAACCCCTGGGATACGGGGTTAACAGTGCACAGCTAATGGGCTCACAGTCACTGCTTTCAACACAGGAGCAGTATCCTACTGTAACATCAGCTATGGCTGTGTAGAGACATAGGTATTTGTTAAATAGAGCGTGGTTTCTGTCTACACAGTCATATAGCATTCGAAATTGCCCACTGCCATATCACAAGATAATTTAGGTGTGTGTTTTCCTCAGTCTAAGAAGAGTCATGTCGATACCAGTAGCACTTCTATGCTACATGTGTCCTCCTTGCATGACTAGCTCAGTCGTGTATATTTGTCCTGTATATCTGTCTGAATACAAGTAGTACAATATGTAGACTCAGAGAGACACAGTTCCATCTCTCTCCTTCTGACTTCCCTCACAGCCTGGGGCCATGTGTTGCCCGCAATATAAAATTATAGCTCTGCTGCGTCTGCCTCACTGAGTTCACAGGCAAAAGGTCAGGCTATGCTGAGTTTCTATATGGCTGATATGAAGGGCCATCACGGCTTTTGTGTGTGTATGTTTTCTGTAAACATTCTGGAAGGGATGAGCGGGGAGACCTGATGGATGGTCTTTGTGTGTGAAGGGCAGAGGAGAGAGAGAGGAGAGGAAGAAAAAAAGGGCAGAGTTTGGAGAGAGAGAGGAGAGGAAGAAAAAGAGGGCAGAGTTTGGAGAGAGAGAGGTAGCAGGACTATAGATGCCCTTTGATGAACTGGAACAAAGACACTTGTGAACATGCCGCGGGGAAGACCGTGAAAGAGAGAAAATAATAGAATGAGAAATTGCTAATTTACTGTACATCTATGAAGAAGGGAGGGTGAAACACAGAGCCAGGAAACATTTAATTAAATCTGCACAACCAGCTAAACCTGAAATGACAGACAGCTCTTCAGGTGACAACAAAGACAGAGCTGCTTTCTGTTGGTGACCTGCTAAACAAGGACATACACAATCAACAGAGCTGCTTTCTGTTGGTGACCTGCTAAACAAGGACATACACAATCAACAGAGCTGCTCTCTGTTGGTGACCTGCTAATTAAGGACATACACAATCAACAGAGCTGCTTTCTGTTGGTGACCTGCTAAACAAGGACATACACAATCAACAGAGCTGCTCTCTGTTGGTGACCTGCTAATTAAGGACATACACAATCAACAGAGCTGCTCTCTGTTGGTGACCTGCTAAACAAGGACATACACAATCAACAGAGCTGCTCTCTGTTGGTGACCTACTAAACAAGGACATACACAATCAACAGAGCTGCTCTCTGTTGGTGACCTACTAAACAAGGACATACACAATCAACAGAGCTGCTCTCTGTTGGTGACCTGCTAATTAAGGACATACACAATCAACAGAGCTGCTCTCTGTTGGTGACCTGCTAAACAAGGACATACACAATCAACAGAGCTGCTCTCTGTTGGTGACCTACTAAACAAGGACATACACAATCAACAGAGCTGCTCTCTGTTGGTGACCTGCTAAACAAGGACATACACAATCAACAGAGCTGCTCTCTGTTGGTGACCTACTAAAGGCAGATACATTTAGTCATGCATTATTGGTGATTCTGTTCCATAAGTGTGATGGAACATTCATTATCATATGAGGTCAGGCCTGTTGCCTGCTCAGACGTGCTGACAAATCATGGGAAACGGGTTTGCAGCATGGAGACACACACACACACACACACACACACACACACACACACACACACACACACACACACACACACACACACACACACACACACACACACACACACACACACACACACTACACAGTAAACTCAGACGAGGTTACAGTATGTAATGTTCATAACATTCTGTTGTTGTGGGAAGGTTGCTGATTGGTTGCAGGTTAGTTGCAGGGCTTTTTCTGCATTAAAAAGTCTCACTTTTGATGTCCATCATAAAATCCCAGCTGTTTTAATACTCATCACATGTCCCTGAGCATTTCTGATCATGAGTCGGGATAGGAGAGAGGTCAGTGAGTGCGTATGGAGAGGGGGAGATGGAGAGGGGGAGATGGAGAGGGGGAGATGACCAGACAAATAGAGCAGAGAGAGATAGAGATAATGAAATAAAGAGAGAAAATTACAGATTACTGGCCTCAATCTGAACAGCGAGTTGTTGAGTTATTACAGCCTTGAATATTATTTATAGATTATTCAGACAGGACAAGCCTTTTATATTATTTATAGATTATTCAGACAGGACAAGCCTTTTATATTATTTATAGATTATTCAGACAGGTCAAGCCTTTTATATTATTTATAGATTATTCAGACAGGACAAGACTTGAATATTATTTATAGATTATTCAGACAGGACAAACCTTGAATATTATTTATAGATTATTCAGACAGTACAAGCCTTTTATATTATTTATAGATTATTCAGACAGGACAAGCCTTTTATATTATTTATAGATTATTCAGACAGGACAAGCCTTTTATATTATTTATAGATTATTCAGACAGGACAAGACTTGAATATTATTTATAGATTATTCAGACAGAACAAGCCTTGAATATTATTTATAGATTATTCAGACAGGACAAACCTTTTATATTATTTATAGATTATTCAGACAGGACAAGCCTTTTATATTATTTATAGATTATTCAGACAGGACAAGCCTTGAATATTATTTATAGATTATTCAGACAGGACAAGCCTTGAATATTATTTATAGATTATTCAGACAGGACAAGCCTTGGATATTATTTATAGATTATTCAGACAGGACAAAGCTTTTATATTATTTATAGATTATTCAGACAGGACAAGCCTTGAATATTATTTAAAGATTATTCAGACAGTACAAGCCTTTTATATTATTTATAGATTATTCAGACAGGACAAACCTTTTATATTATTTATAGATTATTCAGACAGGACAAGCCTTGAATATTATTTATAGATTATTCAGACAGTACAAGCCTTTTATATTATTTATAGATTATTCAGACAGGACAAGCCTTGAATATATTTATAGATTATTCAGACAGGATAAACCTTGAATATTATTTATAGATTATTCAGACAGGACAAGCCTTTTATATTATTTATAGATTATTCAGACAGGACAAGCCTTGAATATTATTTATAGATTATTCAGACAGTACAAGCCTTTTATATTATTTATAGATTATTCAGACAGGACAAGCCTTGAATATTATTTATAGATTATTCAGACAGGATAAACCTTGAATATTATTTATAGATTATTCAGACAGGACAAGCCTTTAATTCTAATTAAAGATACCCTTTACTCCCTAAACTGTTGGTTTTCCAACATAGCTCTATGTGATGTTGTTAACCATTTTCTCTGTCCAGTGGATCAGCTCTGGATAGGATGGCTTACTTCTGATGGACAAACTGGGTTTTGACCCCAATGGGCAGGACTACGTTTTGACCCAAATCAACAGGACACGGTTTTGACCCAACAGCTTCAGACAGCTTTATTCTCTGTCTATGTCAGTTGTTTTCATAAACTGTTTCTCTCCTGCATTCTCCACGATATATACAACATGTCTGTATTTTTCTATCTCCAGAGGGAATGCTCTAACTTCATCAAGGTGTTGCAGCCGTTCAACCAGACCCATCTGTATGTATGTGGAACCGGAGCCTTCCACCCTGTCTGTGCCTACCTGGAGGTGGGGAAGAAACTAGAGGTATGCCATGTATTCATATTTCTGCCCTCTACTATTTACCGACTTGTATGAGCTACAGCGACAGTAGATTACAGTATTATTGAAAAACTCTACACTATAATGTGAGATTATGGTGTTGGCTTTCGATTTAAAATCATAAATCGTGCCGTGGAGGATTTTTTAAAAATTATTCGTTCAGTAAATGATGTGGAATATTAAGCACAGAGTTCCATCGTCCAAAAGCTCATCAATTCATTACTTTACAATTGAAACGATGTGTGTATGTGTGTGTTCTATGACTCCTCTTCGTAATGTCAGTGAGTCAGGCTTATAAATGTGTTTCCTATTCATTAGGACTGCAGAGAACTAGAGAGGGAGAATATCTCTGAGAATAGTCGTCCTCTCTGCCCAGCTGGGCCCACTTGACTCTATAACAGGGCTGTCCAACCCTGTTCCTGGAGAGCTACCTTCCTGTATGTTTCCACTCCAACCCCAGCTGTAACAAGCCTGGTTCAGCTTATCAACCAGCTAATTATTACAATCATGTGTGGGTTGAAGTGAAAGCCTACAGGATGGTAGCTCTCCAGGAACAGGGTTGGAGAGTCCGGTTCTATGAAAATGTAAAAAATCTAAATCGGCGAAAATAGAGATACAATGTTTTTTCGAAGAAGCCAACATCATGCATTGATGTGGGAGTTGTAAATGCTCTTTATTTTGACCTATTTCTTATCGTAACAGGACAGTGTGTTCAGGCTGGAGCCCCAGATAGAGAACGGCCGAGGGAAGAGCCCTTATGACCCCAAGCTGCTCACAGCATCCATGCTCATTGGTGAGTGACCCAAACAAACCTACTTTCTTTATCAAGGCACTCATTTACCCCAGAACGTTTCACACACATAAAGTTAAACCTCTTCTGTCATCTCCACTCATTCATTATGCATATTTACAGTTAAGAGGAAGTGGATGAATGACAGGGCTGGGTATATACAGTATAGCGTTCATCACTAGGAGTGCTCTACAGCGGACACCCACTAATTTCCAAGCCTTTAGGAGTGGTAGATCTCTCTCCTCTCACCCCTGTCTCCTTCCTCCTCTCTCTCTCCTCTCACCCCTGTCTCCTTCCTCCTCTCTCTCTCTTCTCACCCCTGTCTCTCTCTCTCCTCTCACCCGTTTCCCTCCTCCTCCTCTCTCTCTCCTCTCACCCCTGTCTCCCTCCTCCTCCTCTCTCTCTCCTCTCACCCATCTACCTCCTACTCCTCTCTCTCTCCTCTCACCTCTGTATCCCTCCTCTCTCCTCTTTCTAAACTCACCCATGTCTCCCCTCTTCCTCTCTCTCCTCTCTTTCTCCTCTCACCTCTGTCTCCCTCTTCCTCTCTCTCTCTCTCCTTGCTCCTTTCATACCCTCTGAGTTTCTTCCTGTTAAATCAGGCTTTCACACCCACATGTTCTGGTTCATTATCTGGTAGATGAAGGTGTTCCTTGTGACAACACATTCTACCTGTATTGTTAAGCCAGCAGGCACCATAGTGTACCTGCTAGACTAATACAGACACGTGTACATGAAGATTATGAGACACACACTCACACACACACACACACACACACACACACACACTCACACACACACACACACACATCACATAGAGCACACATACAAACACGTTATGTAGCGTACACACCTGATATTGTCCTCCTCCTCTGTCCTCCAGATGGCGAACTGTATTCTGGGACATCAGCTGACTTCATGGGAAGGGACTTTGCCATTTTCCGTACACTGGGACAGCATCACCCAATCAGAACAGAGCAACATGACTCCCGCTGGCTGAACGGTTAGATGAAGATAAATTGAAGGCTTTGACGATGACTAACCTTGATTGAGTCTTGAATACTTGTGTTAGCTCTCCAAGCTGATGCCTAGGCTTTAGCTCAGCTAGCTAACAGTTTGTATTTCATTATTTGTTAAATGATTTCTTTTTTTGTGTAGACCCCAGGTTTGTGAGTGTCCATCTGATCCCAGAGAGTGACAACCAAGAGGATGACAAGATCTACCTGTTCTTCAGAGAGAATGCTATGGATGGGGAACATGCAGGGAAGGCCACACAAGCACGCATTGGACAGCTCTGCAAGGTACACACACACACACACACACACACACACACACACACACACACACACACACACACACACACACACTCAGACACCTCAGACTAAAACAGCTTCCGCTATCTCTAACAGAGTAAATGAGTGACCGAACGTTTTCCATAATGGATTCTTTTTATAACCAGTTATCTCTTTTCCTCTCAGGTTATATTAAACTGTGAGATTTGTTGTCTTTGTTGTGACTCTCCTCTTACTGAGCGAAACCTGAGAGGGAGAGGAGCCAGAGAGAAAGGGAGAGACTACATAACAATGGTGGTACTGTTAGGATGATGTCTGGTATTGGCACAGACTAGTGTCTCCTCAGCCACCGTGTAACGTCACACGCACACCCTCCCAGCCTGATCTCTCGCTATGTGAGAAATCTGCTCTTCTCTACTCAACTCAATCCATTCATTACACAGGGTGACAGCCTTGATAGACCGTAATAAATCACGGTGGATCTGGGTGTGGATGCGTTTATTTTCTCACACTGGGAGTCTGTATTGTGTCGAAGTGTTCAGAAAAACAAACACACAAATGCAGACTCAAGTCACTTTTGTATTGATAAAGTGATATAAGAATAAGTCGGCTGCGTTAAGCCATTGTTGTCTGTTCAGGTGTCAATCATAGTTATAAAATGCAGTATTGTAGTATAGTTTTGTAGGGATGTAGTAAATGTTTGAGAGGTTCATTCTGGACTCTGGTGTGTTTCCTCTATCAGAATGACTTTGGAGGCCACAGGAGTCTTGTGAATAAGTGGACCACGTTCCTGAAGGCCAGACTGGTCTGTTCTGTACCTGGACTCAACGGCATAGACACACACTTTGACGAACTACGTGGGTGTTTAACTACTACTGTGTTGTATTCTATGAAATGTGTGTGTGTCTGAGTGGGTATCAAGAGGGGAGGGGCGGTAGTGTTGGTAGTGTCAACTACTATATATTTATAATGCTACGGTATTGTGTTTTGTTCTCGAGGCTAACACTTCAAGGTTGTTTTTATTCTCAGAGGATGTGTTTCTGATGAGCTGTAAAGACCCCAAGAACCCTATTATCTATGCAGTGTTCACTACATCCAGGTATGTAGACATGTTTAAACTCCCGTTGGAGGTGTATGGATCCTGACAAAGCTTTTTGCTGAAGACTAACATACAGAGCCTTCGGAACATATTCAGACCCTTTGACTTTTTTCCACATTTTGTTACGTTACAGCCTTATTCTAAAATGGATTCAATAAAACAATTCCCTCAGCAATGTCTTGGCCAGGTCGCAGTTGCAAATGAGAACTTGTTCTCAACTGACCTACCTGGTTAAATAAAGGTGAAATAAAAATAAAAAGCAATCTACACACAATACCCCATAATGACAAAGAGAAAACAGGTTATTTTTTTTTATACTTTTGCAAACATTTTCTAAAAACCAGTTTTTGCTTTGTCATTATGGGGTATTGTGTGTAGATTGATGAGGAAAAAAAACAATTTGATACATTTTAGATTAAAGCTGTAACGTAACAAAATATGGAAAAAGTCAAAGGGTCTGAATACTTTCCGAAGGCACTGTATCTATCTGATTAACCTCTCTCTCTCGCTCTCTCGCTACCTCAGTAACATCTTCAAGGGTTCAGCAGTGTGTCTGTACAGCATGGCAGACATCAGAAGGGTATTTCTAGGTCCCTATGCCCACAGAGACGGCCCTAACTACCAGTGGGTTCCCTTCCAGGGACGGGTACCATACCCACGACCCGGAACGGTAAGGGCATGATGGGGTCTTTGGGTGGGGTAGGGGCACACTTTACTTGAGCATAAAGCATTTACATCACTTGTATAAGTAAATCATTGTAAACTAGTGGATGAAATTGGACATGAAAGTAAGGATCCAGAATTTGAATCAACAGTGCCCCAGCAAGACATTCGGTGGATTTGATTCGACAAAGGACTTGCCTGATGATGTCATAACATTTGCGAGAGGTCACCCGGCGATGTTTAACCCTGTCTACCCCATCAACAACCGACCAATCATAGTCAAGACGGACACAGACTACCAGTTCACACAGATAGTGGTGGACAGAGTAGAGGCTGAGGACGGACAGTATGACGTCATGTTCATAGGCACAGGTACACACACACACACACAATTGCACGCACACACACACACACACACACACACACACACACACACACACACACACACACTCAGTATGTAATGTGTGTATGTTGTCTATGTGTTGTAGATATGGGTACAGTGCTGAAGGTGGTGTCCATCCCCAGAGGGTCCTGGCATGACCTGGAGGAGGTTCTACTGGAGGAGATGACTGTGTTCAGGGTAGGTTACACATACTGCTGTAGTATACAGGACAAGACAACTACAGCTGAAAGTACATGTACAGTACATTAGTACATACTTACTGCTCATACAGCTAAGGTATGATGATAACCAAAACATATCACAATTGTTGTTTTATCACAATATGGGTTTGTAACATTGTGGTTTCTCCCAGGAACCAACTGTAATTACAGCGATGGAACTCTCTACGAAGCAGGTAATTGATGCTGATTCTTCATGACATGAGCAGCACAGAAAAGGAATGGATGTCATACAATGAACATGTCTATGGGAAAACAAATGAGGCAGTCCTACATTGCAGAACCATGGCCTTAGTGAAGCTACATATCAAATGTTATTTGTCACATGCTTCGCAAACACCAGGTGTACAGACCAAACTAGGAATACATAATCTTTCTGTAGTAGTGTTTCTAACTAGTAGTGTTTCTAACTAGTAGTCAGCTTTCATCAACACCAACTAGTGTTCAACACACCAACTCACACAGTGAGCTGCAGAAGAGAGGGACACTACCATAGAAGAAGAATTTAACTGAATGAAATCTATGCTATTCATATAATTGCATTGTATTCCTAATACAGACGTGATGTGTCTTGTCAATGTCATGGGTGACACACCTAGCCTGAGGGCTGTATAGTCAAAAGAGACAGCTTGTTATAAGCTGTTAACACAATGCTGACTGTCTAAGACAGATGTCTATTGTTAGGATGTCAACCAACTGGTCTCTAATATGTGGGAATGAAGAAAACAGTAGATGCTGTACACCAATAATATTATGATGTGGCCTTTCTGTTACTGTAGAAACACTACAGGGCTCTGAGAAAAGGTCGAAAACCATTATGCATAACATAATAATAATAATCCATCGATTTGATCAGGTATTTAGAATATTCCTTCCCTGTTTCTACAGCAACAGTTGTACCTCGGCTCAGAGCTGGGTGTATCCCAGATGCCTTTGCATCGCTGTGAGGTGTACGGGAAGGCCTGTGCTGAGTGCTGTCTGGCTAGAGACCCTTACTGTGCTTGGGACGGGACCGAGTGCTCACGATACTTTCCCATGGCCAAGAGGTAGGCTCACACACATTCATAGTTACATTATTAAGTAGAGAACGTCAGGTCAGAGGGATTGTTCATATCCACAGTTTGAAGATATACAGTATGTCGGCTAGCTGTGTTTCTATAGAAGTGGGTCTAATGATGAATAAAGCATTCCTTGTGTTGGAGCCAGAAAGCCCTGAAGGTAGTCAGGTCACATTTCTCACTGAGACACAGAAACATAACCTGAACTGTGTTTACTGTTAATGAGAACCAGTGTCAGTCATATCTGCAGGCAGAATGTCTGGGTGAATGCAGGGTGAGATAAAGTGTTAAAGGTTCTAGCTGTGTGTGTGTGTGTGTGTGTGTGTGTGTGTGTGTGTGTGTGTGTGTGTGTGTGTGTGTGTGTGTGTGTGTGTGTGTGTGTGTGTGTGTGTGTGTGTGTGTGTGTGTGTGTGTGTGTGTGTGTGTGTGTGTGTGTGTGTGTGCGTGCGTGTGCGTGTGTGTGTGCATGAGTTCTGCACTGTGGTCTCCCACCCACTCATAAAGTCTCCACTGGGTTATTGATTTGAGCTCTAGCCTGTATGTCTCGTATTTCTACATCATACTCTCTGAGAAAACAGCCCTGTAGGGAAGAGATTATACGTGAGAGAAAACAATTGTTCTTTCTCAATGAATACATCTCAGCTTTGTGTCTCACTCTAGATATTCCATTGTTCAAATCGTCGTGTGTGTGTGTGTGTGAGTGTGTGTGTGTGTGTGTGTGTGTGTGTGTGTGTGGAATCCAACCCCTCTGTGTCCTTGGCTGAGTGTGACTGTGCGAGGCAGGCTGTGTAGTAGGGTTAGAGTGATTGATTAATTAGGTCTGAATTCCTCAGTCTCAGCCACCCTGTAATTATAACTAAGCCTGTGGTCTACAGTGGTATGAAGCTCACTGGTGTCAGTTTATCAGCCTGGCACATCCAAAACCACACACATGCACGTGCACACGCACAAACTGAGTCTTGACGTGTGTTTTTGCAGGAGGACAAGGAGACAGGACATCAGGAATGGAGACCCTTTAACCCAGTGTTCAGATCTGCAGCATCTTGGTATGTATTCACAAACAAATCTCATCATGCAGTATTCCTCACATTATAATGGTTCTGAGTTCATGTAGTGTTCACACTACTATGTGTGTGTGTGTCCCTGTAGATAACCTGAATGGGCAGCCCACAGTGCTAGATAAGACAGTGTATGGAGTGGAGAACAGCAGTACGTTCCTGGAGTGTAGCGCCAAGTCCCAGAGAGCACTCACCTACTGGCAGTACCAACAAGCCAACGACGACAGGAGACAAGACGTATGAAACCTGCTTTTCACAAATCCATCGCGTTTCAATCACGATGTCCATAAATGAATGAAATACTGATCCAGCACATCATATAGATTTCTGTATTACACATGCTATATCCTGTACTGTGACAATTAAATAATACTCAAATAATGGATATCAAATGTAGTTCTGTTTATCTTAGTTTGTAAAATAAAATCAAGTCAAGTGAAGTAATCATTGTATTATTCCTCTCTGTACAGATCAAAGCAGAGGATCGTTTTGTACGTACAGAGCAGGGCCTGCTGATCCGCACGTTGGACAAGAAGGATTCTGGGACGTATGTGTGCCAGGCAGTAGAACACGGCTTCATGCAGACGCTCCTCAAGGTCACCCTGGAGGTCATCGACACTGAACGCCTCGACGATCTCATTCACCGTGATGACCAAGACGCCTCACACGTGGCTACCACACACACCACCGCCCGGGACACGCCCACAGCCCGGGAATCGCCCAATCAGAAGCTTTGGTACCGTGACTTCCTGTCGCTAGTGAACCACCCGACACTGAACAGTGTGGACGAGTTCTGTGAGCAGGTGTGGAAGAGGGAGCGAAAGCAAAGGAGGCAGAAAGCAAACCTAGCCCAACAGGTCCAGCTACAGCCACTACACCAGCAGCAGGGCCTCGCGCACGCTCACACCCACGTGCACGCCCACGGCTTGGCGGCCAAGTGGAAACACCTGCAGGAGAGGCAGAAGGGCCGCAACCGCCGGACCCACGAACTGGAGAGAGCCCCCCGCAGCGTCTGACCTCTCACCCACTGAATCCCATGACCCTCCAACCCCCAACCCACGTACCCTGTCCTCGTCCACGAACACCCTCCGAACCTCCTCCCCTGCCGCCTCTGCCCCATACAGAGATAAAGACTCATTCCACACTGACTTTGTACAGAGAATCTCAATTGGAAACAAAGGCAATATCCCGCCCTGGTCGGTGTGTGCAGGCTGCGTGGGCACCCATGTTTACAGTGACACGGCACAGAAACACAGGATGTTACAGGACACCAGCTGATACAGTACTATTAAATTATATTATCTCAGCTGGCCTCTGTGGCCCCAGCACCACTGAGGGACAGTGTCAGCCAAGGACTAGACTTCATGTAGTTACATGCTCTACTATTGAATAACCTATTGAAAACATGGCTCTGTCTCCACAGTAGTGTAGCTTTCTATGTCTCATCGTTGTTGTCCATCCAGATATAGTGGGTAGCTTCTCCTAACAACCACTTTCTTGGAACAAGTGGTGTTTAATGACATGATTGAGCAGGGATGGACCACAAGGACAATTGTAAAATACAGGTCATATAAAGCACAACGGTTTGATGTTGAGAAGAGATATGAAGAGATATGAAGAGTTCTGAGGAGAGAGGAGGATGCCCGAGCACTGCAAGAAACTTCACAGAGTAGCCATTGATTCATAACTAATGATGTTATTCTAACTTAAATCAGACATGTAAATATGCTTTGATACGTCCTTGTACTAAAGGGGATGGTTTGCGGGTTTCTTGTTACACGATGCTTTCACCATAAACTATTGTATTTAAGAAAAAATATGTTTTTGTTTTTGAAAGCAGTAGATTAAGAAAGTATCCAAAATGATTATGGTAATCATTGTGATAATCTCTCCCAAGACACAAATATTTTCATGTTTTATTTAGATGTTTAGTTTTTGTATTTGTTCAGAGCCCTGTATAAAATATGTTACATAGTTGAAGTTGACATTATTTTTAAAAATATTCCTTATTTTATGTTTCAGTCAAACCACTGCATCCCAGCTTAACTAAGGGCTCTATTCAATCAGTATCGCTGAAGAGTTCAAGTTTGAGTGACAGAAATGTAAAAGTAATTTCTGATTAAGACAACATAGGCATTGTTTACCGTGAATGCAGTCTCCGTCAACGCAGGAACGCAGCCTTTAAACTTTAATCATGCTGTAATGCTGAACGTCCGCGATATGGATTGAATGAAGCCTAACTTTGACATGTCTCTGCATCGACTCTGTCACATGTTGTTTAATTGAATCAATTACTCAATTTGCATACAAAACTTGTTTTCCACCACACACATATTTATAGATATACTGTATGTACATTGTTTTATGTCATTATAACGCTGATATTATTACTTCATGATAACACCTACAGTGCAGTATTCAGACTCCTTGACTTTTCCCACATTTTGTTACGTTACAGCCTTATTCTAAAACTGATTAAATTGAGTTTTTCCCTCATCAATCTACACACAATACCCCATAATGACAAAGCAAAAACTTTTTCGATTTTATGGGCAATATTACATTTACATAAGTATTCAGACCCTTTACTCAGTACTTTGTTGAAGCACCTTTGGCAGCGATTACAGCCTCGAGTCTTCTTGGGTATGAAGCTACAAGCTTGGCACAACTGTATTTGGGGAGTTTCTCCCATTCTTCTCTGCAGATCCTCTCAAGCTCTGTCAGGTTGGATGGGGAGCGTCGCTGCACAGCTATTTTCAGGTCTCTCTAGAGATGTTCAATCATGTTTAAGTTCAGGCTCTGGCTGGGTCACTCAAGGACATTCAGAGACTCCTTTGTTGTCTTGGCTGTGTGCTTAGGGTCGTTGTCCTGTTGGAAGGTGAACCTTCGCCCCAGTCTGAGGTCCTGAGCGCTCTGGAGCAGGTTTTCATCAAGGATCTCTCTGTACTTTGCTCCGTTCATCTTTCCCTCGATCCTGACTAGTCTCCCAGTCCCTGCTGCTGAAAAACATCCCCACAGCATGATGCTGCCACCACCATGCTTCACCATAGGGATGGTACCAGGTTTCCTCAACTTAGCATTCAGGCCAAAGAGTTCAATCTTGGTTTCATCAGACCAGAGAATCTTGTTTGGTCTGAGAGTCTTTAGGTGCCTTTTGGCAAATTCCAGGCGGGCTGTCATGTGCATTTTACTGAGGAGTGGCTTCCATCTGGCCACTCTACCATATAGGCCTGATTGTTGGAGTGCTGCAGAGATGGTTGTCCTTCTGGAAGGTTCTCTCATCTCCACAGAGGAACTCTGGAGCTCTTTCAGAGTGACCATCGGGTTTTTAGAAATTTGCAAAAATTTCTAAAAAACGTTTTTTGCTTTGTCATTATGGGTTACTGTGTTTAAATTGATGAGGAAAATAAATAATTGTATCAATTTTAGAATAAGGCTGTAACGTAACAAAATGTGGAAAAAGTCAAGGGGTCTGAATACATTACGAATGCTCTGTAACATGTGCATGCTGGTAAAGAGGACCAACTAACAGAGGAAATACTTTCCACTTATTAAAAATAATGTATGGAACATTCTAGGCTTCTAATACAATAGTTAGCATACCATATGTCCCTGTCCGTTTGCCCATGTCAGCCTGCAAATGTACTACATAGCATATCATACTCTTCCAGCAATACACACATGTATTTAGTTATTTTCCAGGAGCATAGTGTATCTGTTCTTCTACGTATTTTCATTATAGTATGTACTTTACATGTGTTTTCTATGTACTTCCAGAGGTGTGTTTAGTTTAGGAATATCTCAACAGAGAGAGAGCGAGAGACGTAGAGAACCTGGAATGTAGTTGTGAACACAACATACACACTGAAGAGTAAATCCTGTGGTCTAACAGTATGACACTGTGCTAATTGCATGTGAATGCTATTCTAGTGTATCCTTTGTTTGTATAACTGTGTTTCATGTTGTTTGTGATAGTATGCTCTTAGCTTAGAGGCAGTGCTCGTTAACCTGTTACTGAGGTGTAAATACTCTATTTCCAGTAGGAAATATAAGGCACACAATGAATTACTGGAAGTACTGACATACTTTGAAGAACACTAAAGTACTGCATAACTGAAGTACTCTGACTTTCATTTTACCATACCAGAGTTGCTATTTTAGAACCGGTATTCTACAGTATAAAGGTACTGGTTCTCTGTACCGGTCATCTCCAGCCCACTTCACCATTTGCAGGACTGCTGAGTGTAAATGAGGGAGTAAACTACTGCTGCTGTATAGACTGTGTTTGGCGTGATGATGATGATGATGATGATGATGATGTACTCTACTGTTCTAATAAAAGTATCTTCCTAAAGCCTGATCTTACTGACCCTGTCATGTGTCATTTGTTATATCTGAGACTGTTACTCTACCACACTGCCACAATGCTACTATGTCCTATGCTACTTAAAGGGGCACTCTGCAATTGCTACATAAATTGTTGCACTTTATATTAACGATACAGTATATACCCCTTGATAAACCAAAATATAAGCTTGTTTTACTCAACTGTTTGTCAATAATGTAATTGTAAACACATTTTCTATAGTCTCAAAACCTGATTCAATCTGTTTCGCTTTGTCCACAATGCACGTTTTAAAGTCAATGTTCCCGTGTTCGCCGTGAACACATTCACGGTAAATGCTGCAAATGTCAGCTCAGTTGGAAATAGTGCATTTTCCATCTGATTGAATACCGGCCTTAGTTAAAGATACACTACCTTTCAAAAGTTTGGGGTCACTTAGAAATGTCCTTGTTTTTGAAAGAAAAGCCAATTTTTGGTCCATTAAAATAACATCGAATTGATCAGAAATACAGTGTAGACATTGTTAATGTTGTAAATGACTATTGTAGCTGGAAACAACTGATTTTTTTATGGAATATCTACATAGGCGTACAGAGGCCCATTGTGTTCCAACGGCACGTTGTGTTAGCTAATCCAAGTTTATCATTTTAAAAGGCTAATTGATCATTAGAAAACACAACAATTACGTTAGCACAGCTGAAAACTGTTGTGCTGATTAAATAAGAAATACAACTGGCCTTTAGACTGTGTTCCATTGGAACACAGGAGTGATGGTTGCTGATAATGGGCCTCTGTACACTAAAATCAGCCGTTTCCAGCTACAATAGTTATTTAAAACATTAACAACGTCTACACTGTATTTCTGATCAATTTGATGTTATTTTAATGGAAAAAAAATGGACAAAAGTGTACAAAAAAATCCAAAACAAGAACGTTTCTAAGTGACCCCAAACTTTTGAAAGGTAATGTATAATATTGATCTCATGGATGTTCAGTCCTTGCATCCATAGTTCTGTCTATAAATGAGAATTTCTCCACCACCAGCCCTCAGATTTTTATCAAAACTGTTGCGGGATTACCGCTTCGTTGTTGTTTGAACTGCATAAAATACACGGTGGGCTTGGTCACATTAATCTATATAAAATATCAACTCATGAGGTGAGACATTTGGTTGTCGAGGGTGTCGTTACCATGAGACAATCGTAATATTTACAATTTCCTCCATAACTTCCTAAAACATCTTCTGGATATCAGAGCAGATTCGGATGACGATTTCTACTTCAACTCTCACACAGGTGGCGGGATTCACCGCTTCGTTGTTGTTTTAACTGCATATTTCCCCTTGTCGAGGGTGTCGTTACAGATTTTTTATTTTGTTACCATGAGACAATAGTTGTAATACAGTTCCAGTATTGTAAATTGTAAATAAACACAGACAATGATATTCCATGCATTAAAGCCATAGACCTCTTGGTGCTTAAATATATCCATTTAGCTAAGAGCACAATGACAACCAGTATTAAATAAGCATTATAAATTACAGGCACTGAAAAGTATAATTGATGCTTGATGATTAATCATCTCGTCCTATGATGGAAACAAACAAACAGAAATCTCTGCAACTTGATGTTATGGTTTGACGTAGTTGACATGCCTTTGCTTGAAACATCACTGTCTGTCTTGTGGTACGTGACTGCCCCCCTCTGGCAGAGTGGACCTTTGTCATCATGGATTAGTTACAACTATCGTCCTGTCCCTCACCACCAGAGACCACCATAACTCTCACAAAGGACTGCTATATCCAAAGGAACAACTGACACATGATGGACAGAACGAGAGATAAACTTCCCCTTTCACTGTGAAATATGCTCCTCCTTAAGAAATCACTTAATCAATTCCCAATGTCCAAATATAAGAAAAATAATATAAATTAAAACTAGTCAAACTACTCATGTCAATATGACTGAGGGGCGGAGGGATCAGTTTCTCTCTTTTCGTCCTGGTTTAGAGGATGTGAAATGGTGCAGAGATACAGTCATTTATCACATGCTTCATGCTACGTGCTACATGCCGTGGGGAGACACTGAGTTATTTCTCACTCTGTGAATAGGGTTCTACTGGAGGGCATGAATCACACAAACACATACACACACACACACACACACACACACACACACACACACACACACATACACACACACATACACACCCACACAAATACACAGCCACACATAGACACATACACACATACACACCCACACATAGACACATACACAAATACACACCCACACAAATACACACCCACACATAGACACACACACACATACACACCCACACAAATACACACCCACACATAGACACATACACACATACACACCCACACACATAGACACACACAAATACACACCCACACAAATACACACACCCACACATAGACACATACACACATACACACCCACACACATAGACACACACAAATACACACCCACACAAATACACACACACACATAGACACATACACACATACACACCCACACATAGACACATACACACATACATACCCACACCCATAGACACACGCACAAATACACACCCACACATAGACACCCACACAAATACACACCCACACACATAGACACACGCACAAAATACACACCCACACACATAGACACGCGCACAAACGTACAAATAAACACACACACACAGATTGTTTTAAATATTTTTCTAAGCTGATCTTTTTTGGAACATAATATTTCCGCCATCATATCCTACGACCAAAAACAGCTTCTGGACATCAGAACAGAGATCACTAACCTCGATTTGGATGAAGGCATCTTCTTCAACGAGTCAGCGGCTGTGCATGTGCTACTCATCCCAAAGCAGGCCCTAATCTCCAGGACTATAAAAGAGGAAGAGACGGCGCAAGAGAGAATAACGAGCGGTCTCCCTGACGACGGCGAGTAAACAAACCGCCTCTACTCTCCGTTTTATTGGCGAACGTATAATAACTAGAGAACAAACTGGACGAGCTTCGTTCGAGACTATCCTATCCACGAGACCTGAAGAACTGTAATATCCTGTTTCACAGAGTCGTGGCTGAACAAGGTCATGGATAATATACAGTGGGGAGAACAAGTATTTGATATACTGCCGATTTTGCAGGTTTTCCTACTTACAAAGCATGTAGAGGTCTGTAATTTTTATCATAGGTACTCTTCAACTGTGAAAATCACATTGTATGATTTTTAAATAATTAATTTGCATTTTATTGCATGACATAAGTATTTGATCACCTACCAACCAGTAAGAATTCCGGCTCTCACAGACCTGTTAGTTTTTCTTTAAGAAGCCCTCCTGTTCTCCACTCATTACCTGTATTAACTGCACCTGTTTGAACTCGTTACCTGTATAAAAGACACCTGTCCACACACTCAATCAAACAGACTCCAACCTCTCCACAATGGCCAAGACCAGAGAGCTGTGTAAGGACATCAGGGATGACATTGTAGACCTGCACAAGGCTGGGATGGGCTACAGGACAATAGGCAAGCAGCTTGGTGAGAAGGCAACAACTGTTGGCGCAATTATTAGAAAATGGAAGAAGTTCAAGATGACGGTCAATCTCCCTCGGTCTGGGGCACCATGCAAGATCTCACCTCGTGGGGCATCAATGATCATGAGGAAGGTCAGGGATCAGCCCAGAACTACACGGCAGGACCTGGTCAATGACCTGAAGAGAGCTGGGACCACAGTCTCAAAGAAAACCATTAGTAACACACTACGCCGTCATGGATTAAAATCCTGCAGTGCACGCAAGGTCCCCCTGCTCAAGATGATCCAGAGGAGGAATGGGAGAAGGTCATGTGGTCTGATGAGACAAAAATAGAGCTTTTTGGTCTCAACTCCACTCGCCGTGTTTGGAGGAAGAAGAAGAATGAGTACAACCCCAAGAACACCATCCCAACCGTGAAGCATGGAGGTGGAAACATCATTCTTTGGGGATGCTTTTCTGCAAAGGGGACAGGACGACTGCACCGTATTGAGGGGAGGATGGATGGGGCCATGTATCGCGAGATCTTGGCCAACAACCTCCTTCCCTCAGTAAGAGCATTAAAGATGGGTCGTGGCTGGGTCTTCCAGCATGACAACGACCCGAAACACACAGCCAGGGCAACTAAGGAGTGGCTCCGTAAGAAGCATCTCAAGGTCCTGGAGTGGCCTAGCCAGTCTCCAGACCTGAACCCAATAGAAAGTCTTTGGAGGGAGCTGAAAGTCTGTATTGCCCAGCGACAGCCCCGAAACCAGAAGGATCTGGATGGAGGAGTGGGCCAGAAACCCTGCTGTAATGTGTGAAAACCTGGTCAAGAACTACAGGAAACGTATGATCTCTGTAATTGCAAACAAAGGTTTCTGTACCAAATATTAAGTTCTGCTTTTCTGATGTATCAAATACTTATGTCATGCAATAAAATGCAAATTAATTACTTAAAAATCATACAATGTGATTTTCTGGATTTTTGTTTTAGATTCCGTCACTCACAGTTGAAGAGTACCTATGATAAAAATGACAGACTTCTACATGCTTTGTAAGTGGGAAAACCTGCAAAATCGGCAGTGTATCAAATACTTGTATCAAATACTAGCTGGTTTTTCTATGCATCGTCAAGACTGAACCGCAGCTTTGGGTAAGGTTAAGGGGGAGGTGTGTGTCTCTTTTTTAACAACAGCTGGTGCTCGATCTCTAATGTTAAGGAAGTCTGGAGGTTCTGCTCGCCTGAGTTATAATGCCTCATGATAAGCTGCAGACCACACTATTTACCAAGAGTTTTCATCTATATTTTTCAAAGCTGTCTTTTTACCACCACAAACCAATGCTGGCACTAAGACCCCATTTAACGAGCTGTATAGGGCCATAAGCAAACCAGAAAATGCACATCCAGAGGTGATGCTCCCAAAGGCCTGTGATATTAATGCAGGGAAAATGAAATCCGTCTTAACTCATTTTTACCAGTATGTCACCTGTGCAACTAGAGGCAAAAAAACCCCCACTGGATCACCTTTACTCCACAAACAGAAATGCGTACAAAGCTCTCCCTCCATTTAACAAATCTGACCATATCTCTATTGTCCTGATTCCTGCTAACAAGCAAAAACTCAAACAGGAAGTACCAGTGAAGCGCTCATTACGGAAGTGGTCCGATGAAGAAGATGCTAAGCTAGAGGCCTTTTGCCTTTTGGTAGCCCGTCAGTGTAAATAAGAATTTGTTAACTGACTTAGATTGATAGCTCATTAAAGACCCTCTTCCCCTTCCTGTCCTTCAAGGAGTTTCCTGTCCACAGCTCCTCTGTTCAAATTTGTATCATCATTGGTTGATTCCTGAGCCCAGATCCAGGCCACAGCAGAGAATAAATAATAATTCCCACTAATGTGTGTTTTCCTCAGCTAAAACAGCTAGCCATACAGTTCTGATTGATAGTAATGAGAAAAGATTTTTGTAGTGTATCATGTAATCATGGGCTAAAACTCATGTAAACAGGCAGAGGGCGGATCGTTTCTTCTGAAGATAAGTTAAGTGTTCATTGGGAAATCAATACAAACACTTAATAGGCATATATATGAAGATATTTGGATTCAATAATGTTGCAGGTTGTAATCTACTCTCAAATTTGGTCGCATTCAAGTGGCTCTTGATAAACGTCTAACTTATTTTTGTAATTTGCTGTTGAAATACGTGATATAGATTTAAAACATTTTACAAACAGATACATTTTTAAACGGCCATCCCTACCGTTTTCTTTCGATAGTGGGATTCTTTAAGTGCTTAACAGATATCCCTCAGTTCCTAATTTGTTTCTGCATGGGTTGGCAGCATTTCAAGTTGCCCCAAGGACTCTGCCTCCTTTGGCTGCCGGGCCTCTACGGCCTCCATAACTTCGTTCAGAGCAGTCCTGAACTCTGTACGGATCATCTCCAGTTTCACTATTATCCTCAGCTCCACTGCTTTAAAATAATAAAGACTCAACAGTTCAGCTGCAACCAGCGTGACGATACGAGCCATGAGTACCAGGCAGGACATGTATGAAGGCCCTGTTGAATACCTCCATCAAATATCCACCCTTCATATGTATTAGTAGTATTGATAACCATATAGCTGCTGACAGCCATACAATTTGGAATTGATGTTGATAATACAAGAGAAGCAACATTTTGTAACATATAGGCAACCATAATATACCTTTAATGTATCCAGCGGGCTTCTCAGAAGCGACAGGCTCATCAAGCAGGGATGGCAGCTCTTGGTCTAAAATAGAAGTAAAAATTCATGCTGTTATTTAAACTTTCTAGATTTACAATTTCAAGATCAATATCTTGATGCTAAATGAAACTGATTGTGATGATTGTCTTGGCCAGCTTCTTCCTGGCTGCCACTTGGACTAACTGAGCAAACAGAGGAAAAAACATTAAGGCATACTTTGCATGCTTTAGAAACTGGCACAGCACCAAAAGTGAAGGGATGTCAGTCAGGAGCTCAGTGGGAAGGTTCATGAATGCCAAGAACAATACATCCTA
This sequence comes from Thymallus thymallus, assembly GCA_023634145.1. Lineage (NCBI taxonomy): Eukaryota > Metazoa > Chordata > Actinopteri > Salmoniformes > Salmonidae > Thymallus > Thymallus thymallus. The sequence continues at coordinate 41,100,505 of CM042414.1, read as the reverse complement.
AGCATAATTTTTTGTTTTAAATAATGCTTTTAATTTGATGGCAAATACATACAGATATTTACAAACATGGCATCACACTTGTGTTTTACCCCAGAAGAATCTGGCGATTTCACTACTGTTGTCAGTACAAGTTTCACCCACACTCAGCACCACAAGTATTTGGAAAGTTCTAACATTATGCACAAAGTAGTAATATCTTGGGATCAGGGTAGATCTCTGAATAACTTCTGTTTGCCTTGAATGGCCTGTTCAACAGCATCGGCCAACGAACTTCCAGACGGTTATTTCCATTTTAATGATTTAGATTTTGTACCTTGCTGCTCTCTAACAAAGATGATTTTCTCAGCATTGGGCCATGCTTGTGATAAAGTAAAATCCTCTTCACTAGGAAAATGCGGAAAGGTTGAATCTGGATGTATTATTATTTTTATTTAACCTTTATTTAACTAGGCAAGTCAGTTAAGAACAAATTCTTATTTACAATGACAGCCTACCTACAGGGTCAGCCCCTGGAGCAAATTAGGGTTAAGTGCCTTGCTCAAGGATACATCGACAGGTTTTTCACCTTGTCATTGTAAAAGTGACCAGACATTCAGTACATTTAAGGAACCTTCTGTGAACGTTACAAATACTACTACAATGTCACCAAAGTTTCCTGACATGTATTTAGAAAATAACAAATGTTCCTACACACTTAGAAAGACAACGTAACAAGTGTACCACCACTTGACTTATAGACGACGTTCCAAAATGTATTTCAATCATTTTGATTGTAACGTTATATGAAGACAAACCATAGCTCTAAATCTAACGTCATGAAATGTTCCCAGGATATCTCCAAAATAACATGATATTCAGAACCTTACATGGACTACCAAGTAACGTTTTTAATGTTCCCATGATGTCTGTATAGCGACCGGATATTTATAACCTCTATAATACTTACTAGAAACGTTTATGAATGTGCCAATAATGTCCCAAACGGGCAATGACATTCAGTACCTCTGGAAGACGTTCCTTGTTAGCTGGGTTTCTCATCCACCTGGGGAATGACCCCTCAGCACATTCATCACATTACTAAAACGACACTGTGTCGTTATTTCACATAGACCTTACCAGTGTAAGAATACAACCCGGAGGCAGAGGGTAGGTCCCACTTGTTGTTTTTAATATAATTTCCAGGAACAGGCAAAGACGTAGTCAGATGTACAGGCAGAGGTTGTCAACAGATAGTCCAGTGAAAAAACAGCAACAGTACAAAAGGAGCAGGCTAACGGGGTAATCGGGAAAAAACACAAACAGGTCGGTACACGGACAGGCTCAGGCTAAGGTACAGACTAGGGCTAGACAGACTCGAAAAACTAAAGGCAGGTTAAGGTCAAACTGGAATACAATATCTATCAAGAAATTACTGACGGGCTTAGTAAGTTGTAGATACAAACAATACCTCACACAGAGGGGAGAATGAACCTGGGTAATATACTGATGGGGTAATGGGAAACAGCTGTTAGAACGGAGAGGAGTGGCGCGTTTGTGTGGGCTGGAATCTTGATGGTTAGAGGCTGTGTCTTCTTGTTGATGTTGAGGAGGTATGGCATAGCTTGCGGACCTTACAGAATCCCCCCCCCCCCCCCACGGGCGGCTCCAGATAACCGAGGGCGCCGGCCAGAGGGTCGTCCCCTGGGACGAGGAGCAGGACGATCCTGGTGGTCGCGGTGAAAACCTTGAATGAGAGTGGGGTCAAGGATATCCTGGGCAGGGACCCAGGCCTGTTCTTCTGGTACATAACCCTCCCAGTCCACCAGGTACTGTAGACGACCACCCCGTCGCCGTGAGTCCAGAACGGAATATGCAGGTTCCCCGCCGACATCCAACGGAGGCGGGGCTGACTGAGACGTGACCGGAGGATGCAGAGGGCTGTAATGGACAGGCTTTAACAGGGAGACATGAAAGGACAAGGCTATACGGTAGTGACGAGGAAGCTGTAGGCGGTATGTTACAGGATTGATATGGTGAGTGATTTTAAACGGGCCGATGTACCTGGGGCACAGCTTTTTGCAGGGGAGACGAAGCCGGATGTCTCAGGTTGAAAGCCAGACTCGTTGACCTGGGTGCTACAGAGGGGTAGGTCTGCGACGACGATCCGCGTGCTCCTTCTGGGAAATAGAGGCTTGATTAAGATGACGATAAGCAGTTTCCCATACCTGCACGCTGCGTCAAAACCACTCGTCCACTGCAGGAACCGTACCAGGCTCATTGTCCCATGGGTACATAGGAGGTTGAAACCCTAGGATGCATGGAAATGGCGTTAACCGGAGGGAAGGGTGAAAGAGGGAATTCTGTGCATATTCCACCCACGGTAGGTATCGACTCCAGTCATTCTGTTGCAGGGCACATTGCTGACGGAGGTATTTCCCAATGTCTTGGTTTAGCCGCTCGGTCTGACCATTAGATTGTGGGTGGCACCCGGAGGAAAGGCTGACCGAGACCCCCATGCGTTTGCAGAAGGCTTTCCAAACCTGGGAGATGAATTGGGGGCCTCGATCTGATACGATATCCTCCGGGATCCCAAACTGGCGAAAGACCTGCTGAAATACACATTCTGCGAGTTCCATGGCATTAGGCAGACGGGGCAGTGGAATCAAACTACACATTTTAGAGAAACGATCGATGACAACTAGAATGGTGGTGTAACCAGCTGATTCAGGTAAATCGGTGATAAAGTCCATTGATATATGTGACCACGGTCTATTGGGTGTAGGTAATGGTGTGAGCTTACCCTCTGGCAGTTGGCGGGGGGTCTTAGATTGGGCACAGACTGGACAGGACAATACATAGTCTCGGACATCTTCGGGGAGTGAAGACCATCAATACCGGATGAGTTTTGTGGTCTTTGTTATTATACCAGGGTGTCCTGATCCCAATGATGTGTGGCACCATTGGAGTAGCTGTGGTCTGACTGAGGCTGGAACATATTGTTTGTCCTGTGGGGTTTCGGGGGGAGCTGGCTCTGTTTGTAGAGCGTTGTGAATGGTGTCCTGGATTTCCCATCGAATAGGTCCGGCTAAACAAGATAGAGGAAGAATGGGTTCAGGTTCTGAGATGCATGCGGGAGGATCAAACTGGCGAGATATAGCGTCGGCCTTGATATTCTTTTTCCCGGGTAAGTAAGACACAGTGAAATGGAAGCGATTGAAGAACAGCGACCATCGAGACTGGCGTGGGTTTATCCTTTTAGCATTCTGCACATATTCCAGGTTGCGATGATCTGTTAATACCAGGAATGGGTGTTGAGCCCCCTCCAGCCAGTGAGTTTAATGGCCAGCAGTTCTCCCACATCATAATTCCTTTCTGCAGGGGAGTTTTTTCGAATAGAAGGCACATGGGTGTAGCTTGGGAGGAGAACCGAAACGTTGAGATAAGACCGCTCCCACTCCTACCTCTGAGGCATCTACCTCTATAGTGAAGGACTGAGTGGGATCGGGCTGGCGGAGGATGGGTGCAGATGTGAAAGCTTGCTTCAGGAGGTTGAAAGCAGCAACCGCTGAATCCGACCAGGACAGTGTCTTGGACTTCTGGCTGGTGAGAGCAGTGAGTGGGGAAACTTTGCTACTGTAGTTCCTGATGAATCTGCGGTAGAAATTGGCGAAGCCGAGGAATCGCTGGAGACCCTTTACCATATGTGGCTGAGGCCAGTTGTGCACGGCGCTGACCTTTTCTTCATTCATGCTCACCCCTCCTGGAGTCATCACAAATCCAAGGAAGGACACAGAGGTGACATGAAAGTAACTTTTTTCCGCTTTCACATATAGTTTATATTCTTCTGGGTGTTGTAACACCTGACGGACTTGGGATATGTGTTCTTCCATAGAATGGGAATAAATGAGTATATCATCAATGTACACAATGAGAAATCGGTCAATCATATCCCGGAAAATCTCGTTCATGAAGGATTGGAACACTGCGGGTGCATTTGTGAGTCCATACGGCATAACGAGATATTCATAGTGCCCCCTGGTGGTGATGAAGGCAGTTTTCCATTCATCCCCTTGACGAATGTTTGGTTTCTGTTGGTCCCCAATTAGAGGCTAGCTGCCATACTTGTCTCTAATTGGGGATCCTATTTAGTTGATTATTGTGCTCACCTCTGATTGGTTCTTTGTTTTGTGCATGTTGTTTTTGTATTCAAAATAAAGGAATTTCTTCATTCTACTGCTCAGCATGTCCTATTTAAGAACCGTGACAGCATGTGACAAATAATCTTAGATTTTATTTTAAATAGTGTTTGTTTACCACATGGCCTCCTGAAAGAGATGGGTGGGGCTAAGGCTTAAGAGGGTGTGACTGATGCTGAATGGGTGTAGACAAAGAAGAGTCTCCAGTAGGTGTACCAAAACATTCAAGGGCCATTTTCTCAAAAGTGAGGTTACAAACACAATTTGAAATGTTGCTACAAAAGACCGAATCGAGGCGGTTGGTCATTATCTGTATCAGCTGGGAATGACAATGAAATATATATTAGCAGAGCATTGCTTCTATGGTATTATGTTAAGGGTTGTTTATTTTACCCGTTACTACATTTGAAAGTTAGAAAATCACTTTAGAATATATACATAAATTCAGCAATTGCATTCGTCTCATATTACTCTGCAGGCTACTGACCTATTCAAAGCTTCCTCTGGCCTCTCACCATACATCTGCCTGTAGTTATTGAATTCAACCTTTGATTGTTGTGAATGAGTGGGGGGAAAAACAGCTGCGGGCAAGGTTCTGACAGATGGGTGTGTCTTGGTGATGGCAAGGAAACACCAAAGAAACACCCACATCAAACCACACCCCCAAGCCAACTCGCGTTTGGCTTCTGTCATGGCCGCCAGGATTTTAAAAGGAGCAAGCCAAAAACCGAGGCCAAATCAGTGGGTGCAGTTCCCCTTTAAGACTCGTTGACGTCTGCAGAAAGAATGGGGTGTCAGCTATGACATGACACCTTGACTTTGGTTATTGAACTACAGTAAGTGAAGTGGATTTACACCTGGTAAAGGAATTGCAGTAAAGCAATCATCATTGGTCCCTGATCTGTTCTACACAGAAATGCATAGTTACGGATATGAATGTCATTCTCCTCATGGTGATGTATCCTAAAAACTTACACAAAGATATAAATATGCAATATCCTCATTTGCATATTTGGGTATTATTCACCACACTGGCTGTTTTTTTAATGAGCTCTGCCCCCAAACAGGACCAAATCTGAAACAATCATAGATGTCTATATATCACAAGTTTGGACAGTAGAGCTCAGTTCAGTACAGTATACAGTGATGTAGAGTATAGTATAGTACAGTTCAGTACAGTAGAGTACAGTAGAGTTCAGTACATTGTAGTGTACTTAACTCTAGTGTGCTCTACTCTGTACTGTACTGAACTCTACTCTGCTGCACTGTATAGTACTGTTCTGAACTATACTCTATTTGTATTTACTGCACTGTACTCAACTCTACTGTGCTGTACTGTATAGTACTGTACTGAACTATACTCTACTTGTATTTACTGCACTGTACTCAACTCTACTGTGCTGCACTGTATAGTACTGTACTGAACTATACTCTACTTGTATTTACTGCACTGTACTCAACTCTACTGTGCTGCACTGTATAGTACTGTACTGAACTATACTCTACTTGTATTTACTGCACTGTACTCAACTCTACTGTGCTGTACTGTATAGTACTGTACTGAACTATACTCTACTTGTATTTACTGCACTGTCCTCAACTCTACTGTGCTGTACTGTATAGTACTGTACTGAACTATACTCTACTTGTATTTACTGCACTGTACTCAACTCTACTGTGCTGTCCAAACTTGGGAACCCAACTGTTGTATATAACTATTATGATTTCCCATTGTAGCCAATTAAATTGCAGACATTTCCGTTATCAATGTTTGAGACATTTCGTTATCGATTTGGTAAGATAATTTTGAGTTTTAAACACTTAATAAATTATATCTTTAAAAACACTATAACTAATTGATAGGTCTACCTTTTCTTATTACTTCTGTGAACTTTCATTTTCTTCCCTCCGCATGAGTGAGAGAAATTTGAAAATATCTTAAAGATATGTGGGTTTTTGGTAACGGAATATCAAGGCAATGTTTCTTAAATTTACAGAACACAGAAAACAATCTCAAAAAACGAAATATAAGTGTTGATATTACTGTAGTTGGTAGGGGGTTGTACTTCAACCTTATTGTGTTTTCATGTAGACCCCTTTTCCATCTGTTTGACCAGAAATTAAAGCCTTTGCTTAATCCACATTTTTAGGATGGAAAATGGTTGAAAAATGTATATATGCCTTAAAATATAGATTCTTAGCTTTCCTTTTACATGCTCCTATGAACTTCACATGTTGGTGTCATTGGTCCTTTTACATGGCAATGGATTTTCATTCAGAGTGCTATAGCCCCTCTCCTCTCCCAGAGCTACTAAACTGATGGTATCAAATTTGACCAGGTACGTTGACTGAGAGCACATTCTCATTTACAGCAACAACCTGGGGAACAGTTGCAGGGGAGAGGAAGGGGGATGAATGAGCCAATTGACGTCACCCCAGTCAGTGCCCTGGGATAATGTTTTAGACCAGAAGAAGAGTGCCTCCTACTGGCCCTTCCAACACCACTTCCAGCAGCATCTGGTCTCTCATCCAGAGACCGACCTGGATCAACCCTGCGTAGCTTTAGAATCAAGCCAGCAGTGGGATGCAGGGTGATTTGCTGCCGGCATATGATGTGCACCTGTGTAAACAAGCCTGGTATCTAGTGGCTCTGTAGAACAGTTAGTCCTCTCTGCTTCTGAACACTGCTGGAGGAGAGTAGTGGCCATCCCTGATCCCTGCCTGACCTCAGAGCATGGAGTCTGGTCCATACACACTACACACTCTCCACTCCTGCTTTTCACTGTGGTATGTGTGTGTGTACCTGCGTGTGTGCCTGTGGGCATGTGTGCGTGTCTGTGTGCGTTTCAACATTTGCATGTGTGTGTGCAGGAAGAATCGCTGAACAGAGGCGGATATTGACACAGCATTAACATGAGTGAAAATATTTGGACTGTGTGGAGACCTTGGGAGGAACTCCTGGACTCTGACATCAACACTCAATCACACAATCGCTGACCCTCCCAGACGCTTTGCTAAGGATTAGGTGTTTGTCTAAGAGGAAACATAGTGGGGCTTCTTTGTTACAGGCGAGGAGGGTAAAAGTGAGATGTTTGGTCATGAATGTAAAACAGTCAGATATGTCAAGATCAGATGTTTTAAATATTTCCAGACTTCAGATAACCAATATCGAAATATGTCCAACACCACTTCCTTGACAACTTTTGCCTGATTCCTGATTCCAGATATAAAGGAATGTTGGAAAACAACACTGCATACAGTATAATCACACAGATTCCCCACTCCCGCTAGCTCTCCTCGTGAGAAAGAGAGAGAGGGAAAGAGAGAGAGGGAAAGAGAGAGGGGAGGAATGGGGTGTGAGAATGAAGATAAGGAGATCCTTCATGAGAGATTGATGGCAGACAGCTGGTTAAGAGTAGGGTGTATACTATGAATGCCAACGTTAGACATCTGAACGGCAGATATCTGAATGATCGCTACAGAGGAAGTAGTAAGGAGATTCCCAGTAAAGGGGTTTCAAATGTGGACAATAATCTGGTAGCCATTCCTCACCTCCTCCACAACAAATGAGGATTTATAACATCAGAGTAATTTATCAGATGCTCTTATCCAGAGCAATTTACAGGAGCAAGTAATGTTAAGTGCCTTGCTCAAGGGCACATCAACAGATTTTTCACTTAGTAGGCTCTGGGATTCATGTGTGTGTGTTTGTGTGTGTTCATGTTTGAGTGTGTGTGTGTGTGTGTGTGTGTGTGTGTTTGTGTGTGTGTGTGTGTGTGTGTGTGTGTGCGTGTGTGTGTGTGTGTGTTCATGTTTGAGTGTGTGTGTGTGTGTGTGTGTGTGTGTGTGTGTTCATGTTTGAGTGTGTGTGTGTGTGTGTTAATATTTGATTGTGTGTGTGTGTGTGTGTGTTCATGTTTGAGTGTGTGTGTGTGTTCATATTTGATTGTGTGTGTGTGTGTGTGTGTGTGTGTGTGTGTGTGTGTGTGTGTGTGTGTGTGTGTGTGTGTGTGTGTGTGTGTGTTTGTGTAATGAGAGCTCTATTGTGTTCTACCAGTTAACAGGTGCAGCGTTGGAGTTAGAGTCATCAGACCTCTGGGAGGACAGCTGCCTCTATGGACCATGATCCTCTCTGTCTGTCCCTAAAGTAAACATTCAAAGAAGCTGTCACATGCTGATGGATAATCAATATCTGCAACCGCTTGCTCTCCTTCAATTTTTCTTTCTCTCTCTGTCACCGTCACTGTCTCTCTCTCACTGTCTCTCTCTCTCTCTCTCTCACTGTCTCTCTCTCTTTCTCTCTCTGTCACCGTCTCTCTCTCAATCTCTCTCTCTGTCACTGTCTCTCTCTGTCACTGTCTCTCTCTCTTTCTCTCTCTGTCACTGTCTCTCTCTGTCACTGTCTCTCTCTGTCACTGTCTCTCTCTGTCACTGTCTTTCTCGGTCACTGTCTCTCTCTCTTTCTCTCTCTGTCACTGTCTCTCTCTCTTTCTCTCTCTGTCACTGTCTCTCTCTGTCACTGTCTCTCTCTGTCACTGTCTCTCTCTATTTCTCTCTCTGTCTCTGTCTCTCTCTAATTCTCTCTTTATTTTTCTCTATCACTCTCTTTCTCTGTGAACTTATGAAGCAAGTGGTTGGTCCCTTTTGAGATGCAGTCCTATTTCCTGCACATAATGTGTAATAAAATCCCCATAGCTATGTGTGAAGGACTGTAATTAGAGGGCTATGACATCAATGGTCATGAGGTTACAAACAAACCTTCCAGCTCGAGACTGGAAGGTTTTTCTGTCTCAGATTTTAAGGACTCAGTCATGGACATTTTCACTGACAATTGTAGCCGTTATTTTCTGTCTGTCTGTTTGCGCTGCTATTAATATTGCCTCCTTGATTATTTGTCTTTTCAGTAGTGCTATGTTTCTTTTATTGTGGTCTGCCATGTTGCTCTGGGTCTCTCATTATGTAGCGTTATGACATACCTTCTTGTCAAGATGTGCTTTGTTTCCGCCTAATTTGTCCCTTGTGCTGTTGTTGTGTTGTTGCCATAGGGACAAAGCACATGTAGTGTGGCAGTGTCTCTCATGTCTTGTTGTGCTTTGTTTCATATGTCTGTCTGCTGAACAGCTTCTACCCCCACGCCATAAGACTGCTAGTTAGTTAAATAGTTAACCAAATACCTACCTGGATTATCTGCATTGACCCTTTTTGCACTCACTCTTTTGACTCATCACAGACACTGCTGATATTGTTTATTATCTATCCTGTTAACTAGTCACTTCATCCCTAGTTCTACATATCTACCTCAATTAGCCAAGTCTGTATGTATTATTACTTTTATTATTACGTGTTCTTACTTTTCTATTATTTATCTATTTTTATCTCTCTGCATTGTTATGAAGGGCCCATGTGACGCGAATACAAGTGGATTTTTGATTTGACGTATCTGTGCTTCTGCCAAGTCTGTTCTGTCTATCTTGTCCGTCTTGTCTTCTTTTAATCCTGCCCCCCTGCTACTCCCTGTCTTCTTTTAATCCCGCCCCCTGTCCCACAGGAGGCATTCTGTCTCTTGCCAGGCCGTCATTGTAACTAAGAATTTGTTCTTAACACACTCACAAACCTTTTATCCCATGCACAAAATGCAGTGAGCAAAATTACTGAAACGTTTCAAATAGATGGGAATTCTATCCCGACCATGTGACTGGAGAAAATCAGAATCAGAAAAATGCACTCCAAAGAGCTGTAGCTTTGTTCACTGATAAACTTTTAGAAACATACAAAGGAGCGTTGACAATATCTGTTACGGGCTACACACACACACACACACACACACACACACACACACACACACACACACACACACACACACACACACACACACACACACACTGGAGAAAGAACAGACTGTAACTGCAGGATCTTCTGAAGAAGAGTACACACTAATAACAGGTCCTCAGATAGATAAGAGAGAAGAGGGGGAGAGAGAGAGAGAGGGAGGGAGAGAGGGGGAGGGAGGGAGAGAGGAAGGGGAAATTGAAGAGATACAATGGAGATAATGGGAGAGAAGGAAAGTGGCAAGTGACAATAAAATGTGTATTAAAAAGTAAATGAAGAGGCTGGATGTTAATGCTGTTGGAGAAGAGTGGAGGAGAACAGGGAGAGAGGGAGGAGAGGAAGAGAGAGGTGGTCTGCTGCGCTGTGTGGTGCACTGCGGTGCGGGGAAGGGCAGTATTTTTTGGAGTGAGAGGGGGAGAGGCTGACCCTTAGAGACACACAGCAGACTGCACTTCAGCTGTCAGAGAGAGAGAGGGGGGGGGGGGGGGGGGGGGGGGGGGGTAATGGTAGAGATATATTTATTCTCTTTAGCCAGGGTCAAAAGCCAGCCATGAATGACACACACACACACACACACACACACACACATTCTGGTATGTATCCTCTGTTCCGAGCAGTGGAAGCAGTTCACACTAGTAAGCACAGATGTTTGAATCAGCCTTGCCTGTTCAGCAAGGAGAGAGAGATTGTGAACGAGAGAACACACACATGAGAGAGAGAGAGAGAGAGAGAGAGAGAGAAAGGGAGAGAACATGAGAGAGACAATCTCCTCCCACTCAGAGCAGAGACCACATGCCCGGCACGAGTCTCCCTTTCCTCCCTACATCTCCTGCTCTCCTGGGCTAGCAGCCAGAAAGACCCTGCCTCCGTTGGATCCTGAAAGAAGACAGGCTGAGGATACCGCAGTGCTGCCTTAGACAGAAGTACAGAACATACAGCAACACTTTGGAAGGATTAGCAACAGTATACTTTTTCCTTCATTTGATCAGACAGAAAGGAGATTCAACATTCCTACCACAAGAAGGACAGACAGTCGGACAGACGGATGGAGAGCAGCAGTGGTTATGCAGACCTGACTGTAACAGCTGGAGTGCTCTCTCTCTCGCCTGAAACAGTTGGTTTTAAGAGCTGCATTCCTCACACCCTCTAATTCAGAAAATAAAGAGTGACACAAGACCGCAGTAGTCCCTACAGACTGACTCCAGAACAGTAGGGGCTTTAAGAGTGCAGTTGATGGATACAGTGGATTGTGAGTCACCTGTGGTCAGAGACTGGATTACTGCCTTTTCCAACAGAGGATAGTTGGATGATGATACTGGCTGATTCTATATAACAGACCCTGGTTATAGAACCTGGACTCTCCCTGTTGGATATCTCCAACTCTTCCCTTGGACTTAAGTGGTGATTCACTCTGGATTGGCTTACTCCCTGCTTAGTGACCGTGAATGAGTGAGTGAGTGAGTGAGTGAGTGAGTGAGTGAGTGAGTGAGTGAGTGAGTGAGTGAGTGAGTGAGTGAGTGAGTGAGTGAGTGAGTGAGTGAGTGAGTGAGTGAGTGAGTGAGTGAGTGAGTGAGTGAGTGAGTGAGTGAGTGAGTGAGTCAGGATGGAGTGTGTGAGGAGTGTGTTTCTGATGATGTGTGTTTTCTTGTGGTGCTCAGCACACTCAGCCCAGAGTGTCTACCCCAGGATACGACTCTCCCATAAAGGTAGGCATCAGGCACTGGAGTGTGTGTAGACATTGGCTAAGCATCAGCATTAATTACATATTCATGCAGTGTACCCTAAAGTCCTAACTAGTCAACTAACATTCTTGTTCCAGCTATGTCACAGAACATTGAGAATCAGACAGGTGTGTCAATGAAAATATGACATGTAGACACCTAAACACAACCGTTGAACTTTCCGACAGCGTCATTTTCCAATTGCTCCATGACATCCATTTGCTGTGTGGACAAGCTGATCAATAGTGTGTGTTGATAGGAACAAAGTATATGGATGATGATGCAACCTACAGGATTAAGATATTACTTGTGTTACTCAGAATTCAGACCCCTTTACATGTTCCACATTTTGTTACTTTACGGCCTTGTTCTAAAATGGATTAAATAGTTTTTTGTCTTCATCGATCTACACACGACACCACATTATGACAAAGCAAAAACAGCTTTTTAGAATTTATTGCAAATTTACAAAAATGAAAAAACAGATCTATCACATTTACATAAGTATTCAGACACTTTACTCAGTACTTTGTTGAAGAACCTTTGACAGCGATTACAGCCTTAAGTCTTCTTGGGTATGACGCTACAAGGTTGGCACACCTGTATTTGTAGAGTTTCACCCATTCTTCTCTGCAGATCCTCTCAAGCTCCGTCAGGTTGGATGGGGAGCGTCGCTGCACAGCTATTTTCAGGTCTCTCCAGAGATGTTCAATCAGGTCCAAGTCCAGGCTCAAGGACATTCAGAGATATGTCCCGAAGCCACTCCTGCAATGTCTTGGCTGTGTACTAGGGTTGTTGTCCTGTTGGAAGATGAACCTTTGCCCCAGTGTGAGGTCCTGGAGCAGGTTTTCATCAAGGATCTCTCTGTACTTTTCTCCGTTCATCTTTCCCTCGATCCTGACTAGTCTCTCAGTCCCTGCCGCTGAAAAACATCCTCACAGCATGATGCTGCCACCACCCTGCTTCACCGTAGGGATGGTGCCAGGTTTCATCCAGACGTGACGCTTGGCATTCAGGCTAAAATAGTTAAATTTTGGTTTCATCAGACCAGAGAATCTTGTTTCTCATGGTCTGAGTGCTTTAGGTACATTTTGGCAAACTCCAAGCGGGCTGTCATGTGGCTTTTACTGAGAAGTGGCTGTTGTCTGGCCACTCCATCATAAAGGTCTGATTGGTGGAATGCTGGAGAGATGGTTGTCCTTCTGGAAGGTTCTCCCATCTCCACCGAGGAACTCTGGAGCTCTGTCAGAGTGACCATCGGGTTCTTGGTCACCTGCCTGACCAAGGCCCTTCAACCCCTATTGCTCAGTTTGGCCGGGCCAGCTCTAACAAGAGTCTTGGTGGTTCCAAACTTCTTCCATTTAAGAATGATGGAGGCCACTGTGTTTTGGGGACCTTCAATGCTGCACAAAATGTTTTGGTACCCTTCCCCAGATCTGTGCCTCGACACAATCCTGTCTCGGAGCTCTACGTACAATTCCTTCGTCGTCATGGCTTGGTTTTTGCTCTGACATGCACTGTCAACTGTGGGACCTTATATAGACAGGTGTGTGCCTTTCCAAATCATGTCCAACCAATTGAATTTACCACAGGTGGACTCCAATCAAGTTGTAGAAACATCTCAAAGATGATCAATGGAAACAGGATGCTGAGCTCAATTTCAGTCTCATGTATTTCTGTTTTAAAAATGTAAACAAAACAAAAACAGTTTTCACTTTGCCATTATGGAGTATTGTGTGTAGATTCATGATGATTTTTGTTTATTTAATCAATTTTAGAATAAGGCTGTAACATAAAAAAAATGTGGAAAAAGTGAAGGGTTCTGAATACTTTCTGAATGCACTGTATTATCTACTGTTATCTAAGACCTACACTGTCTCTGCTGTGATAAAATGTCAATGATTATAAAGATGACTCAATGTGATAGGGTTTGTGTGTAGTGAAGTGTGTCTAGTGAAGTGTGTGTTTTCTCCCTGTGACTGTCCTGGGTTCATGTTAAAGAGTGTATTTTGTTTCTTGTTGTTGACTAGAGGATTGTTTTCTTCCTCAGGCCACGGTGGTTGGCATTCCACAATGTGGCTTTCTCTACTGTTATACTGGTGGGTTGAGAGAGAGGAACACTGCTGATGGTATGGTGGTGTGTACGCACTGGTGCGTGTCTGCATGCGTGCGTACATCTGTGTTGTCTCGTCTGCTTATTTAAAGAGTATATTTTAGGGATTATGAGGCTCTGACTTTGTAGATAACAGTCTTCTCTCTCCACTGTTCCTTTAAACTCTATAGCAACAGTAACACAGATAATTCTACATAAAAAGTGTTGGCCATGGTTGGGAGTACGTGTGGAATTTTCATGGTCAATAAATTGTATATGTGTAAGGCGTGAGTTAGTACTCGGAGTGAAAGCGTGGTATATCCACATGGCACCCCGCTATGAGGGTTCACTGTGCCTGGCTGTGGACTGTCTTTAACAGCAATATTGTCCCACTTATCACCACACTGGTTTAGATAACATCTCACAGTGAATTAGCTTATTATATAGATGGAGGTGGGAGAAGAAAAGAGAAGGGAAAGAGGAGGAAATGAGAGGTAGAAAGAGGATGAATAATTGAAAAAGTGAGGAAACAATTATTATTATTAGAGGAAGGGAAGGAAAGAGAGAAGAGCGAGAGAATGAATGTAGAGAAACATCTAGAAAGGAGAGCAACAGAGAGGGAGAGAGCGGGGTTTGTTGGGTTAGTGGAGCGTGTAGAAAGGAGAGCAACAGAGAGGGAGAGAGCGGGGTTTGTTGGGTTAGTGGAGCGTGTAGAAAGGAGAGCAACAGAGAGGGAGAGAGCGGGGTTTGTTGGGTTAGCGGAGCGTGTAGAAAGGAGAGCAACAGAGAGGGAGAGAGCGGGGTTTGTTGGGTTAGCGGAGCGTGATAGGCTGGTATATTGACAGAGACCCTTGCTGGGTGTTGAGCTTTGCTGATGTGTTCAATCATAAAAGCCATAACAATTAAAGTAATAACCCACTGGGCATGTCATTTCAACATGGAAATGTTGGTAATATTTGGTTAAGAACACATTGTGATCTGATTTGCCGAAAACACACCATGAATTCAACAGGGATTAACACCCATCCATGAAGTTTGTTGATTAGATGTCGTTGTACTTGTGATGTTGGCTTCTTGACATTAAATAAGGATAAGAGCCTGAGCTAAGAATAGGACCTTTCTGATGTTCAACGCTCTTGAAAAGCTATTGTCATTCTGTGTAACACAATTAGAGCAGTAACTTGGAACAGCATCGTGTAAACCTTGGTCCATGTAAAAACTGTAATGCACCACAAAATAGATTTACAAGCCATAAATAAAAGAGCCCACTTTTGAAAGGTCACAGATCACACAAAGACGATATAGTACTTGAAATTCTGAAACAAATATGTTTTACATTTGTTCACTTCCAAATATAAACAGTCTAATTTCAATATCATTGTTTCATAGTTTTTTGAGTTCGATTCAAATAAAGACCACCACTGTGGGGGATTCCATAATTAAAAAAGGCAGAGGGAGACCAAGCCCTCATGCCCGACGAGTTTCGCGGCAGGGGCTCGTCTCGCCCCTCCGCCAGACCCCATAGCCCCCACCCCAAAAAAGGTTGTATGGGGGTCTCTCGGGGCTATCTCCGAGGTCCACCCCTTGGCCCGCCAACGTGGAGCCCATCAACGTTGCCACTGCCCTGGCTTGTGCTCCAGCTCCAGGGCTTTGGCTGCTGGGTCCCGTGGTGGTGGGTCATTCTGTCACGACGAGTGGAGGACAGAACCCAAGGCGCAGAGCAGTGGTGGTTCGACATCTTTATTTAAATAGAACTTCACAAAACAATGCCCAGCCTCAAAATAGGTGCATTCACATGCACACAAACAATGACCCACACACACGTAGGCAGGCAGCACCCTTAAATGGGATCCCCAATTAGAGGCAGCTGCGCCACACAACAAAACTAACATGGAGTTATTAATCCTTACAAACATAGAAGTGTCCAGAGACCTCTCTGAACACTAGACCAGAAACGCTTGGTGTCTTGCACAGCATTTTTAGTTTGCCGTTTCCCCATCCACACACTTGGTGGTTTGCATGGCGTTTAAGTTTGCCATTTCCCCTTATGACCAATACTTGGTGGCTTGCAGGACGTTTCAGCCTTAAACATCTTAGTGTCACAGGCTTTCTGGCGCTTCGGAGGACATTTTAGTTGGGGCTTGGGTATGCCTAAGTGTAAAATAACATCCAGAATTTTCTACACACATTTGTAAGGCAACCTTAAATCAATCACATTTCTACCAAACTTTAAATCTTAATACTAAATGGAGAGTTTCATACTTGAGTCTGTCAAAGGAAAAGGGTCTGATCCTTTGCAGGGATTTGGTGATGGGGATTCCATCATTTAAAAAGGCAGAAGGAGACCAAGCCATCATGCTCCAGGGTTAAGCCATGTGAGAGACCAAGATGATTCTCTGTAATAAAAATAATTTTTTTGGACAAAATAATGCCAATTATTTTTGCAACGAGAATACCTTTCTCAAACACAATGATCAAGAATAAGGACTTGGCTTACGTTGTGAAGGGTCGTCCTCACCGTCATTACTTGGTGGCTTGTGCTTCGTTTTAGCCTTTTGCTTCTTGGTAGCAGTGGCACAGGTTCTGGTGCTTTAGGGCATATTTTGGTGGGAGCTTGGGTAGACCTTTCTATCACTACACTAACAATGGTGAAACATGGAGTGATTCCATCTTGGTTGAGGCTACCGCTTGTAGATTTGAAACAATCACTTAAAGTAATACGGTAAAAGGTCCTCCCAGTCAATCAAAAGGCAAGGTGGTTGTTCAGGGGCTAGGGTTTATAGACAAGTGGTTAATTAGTCATCAGCATTACAGGCTACCATATTTACGTACATACGGTTTCTGGCGGTGGGAGAATACATTCCTCATGCGATTCGAAACAATATATAGAATAAAAACCATGCAAAGTAAATTGAATGTAAACAAACTGTCAATGTGTGTTTAAACATACCAGTTACAACTTATTTTACTGTACTTATCTTTCATTTCTCTCCACTTCACTGGCTTAAGTATAATAAATAAATCAGCTTTTTATCAGTTTTATCCTCAAAAGCTGAAATGACTTCCATTTAAGAGAGAGTGAGGACTAATCTTTATTGCTTTGTCATATTTATTTGGGGGCACAAAGGCCACACAGTTTGGTCTTTGATCCAGTGCTATGGAATAACACCTACTTCATTCTCATTTTCCATCCACAGTGCTCTGGCCCACATCCTCTGAGATTAGAACCTGGGGGAAAACAGACAAAATAACATAAAGTACTCACACTAAAAACCATGAAAACTAATAACCCAAGATGCTAAAACAATATAATGAATTAATTCCATGCTTGAAAGAATACAAAAAGTGAAAGGTGCTATATAGAAATAAAAAAGGAACAGATCTATATGTCTTAACCAGAAGACACGTATTTAAGACAGACCAACATGCACAACAGGTGGGAGCACATTGTTGATTAGAGTCTGGTGAATATTCTCAATGTCTCTCTGGATGTGTTCCCTCAGAGTGCAACACTACCATTCCGTTCCAAGAGCCTTTAATCTGACATCTTTCTCATGCAAAATATCCACTATGGGATTTGATGCATTTTAGCATGGCTCTCACTGGTGTATCACAAAGACAAGCTTTGACTGTCAGCTTGATACTTGAAATCAGGAGCACCTTCAATTCAGATAACCATCCACAGGCACAGGCTTAGCCTCTCCAGAGAATAAGGCATGAAGAAATGGATGGAGATCATTACAGCTGCATAAATAGGCTGAAGTTAGCAGATAGATAGTATACCTAACTACACATTGAAATGATGGTGTCCTTTAGGAAAATCAGATGTCAATGTACTACGTTGAATGTTTTCTACATAAACCCAACCTCACTCCAAATGTACTTTCACATAACAAGTGTAAAAGTTATTTTCAAATATTCAATATTATTAAGGTAGATCATAGCTACGCAAATGAGTATGGAATCTGATCAGTATCTACAACAAATTTACCACCTGTGGTTAATTCAATTGATCGGACATGTTTTGGAAAGGCACACACCTGTCTATATAAGGTCCCACAGTTGACAGTGAATGTCAGAGCAAAAACCAAGCCATGAGATTGAAGGGATTTTTCTGTAGAGCTCTGAGACGACAGGATTGTGTTGAGGCACAGATCTGGGGAAGGGTACCAAAAAATGTCTGCAGCATTGAAGGTCCCCAACAACACAGTGGCCATTATTCTTAAATGTAATACATTTGGAACCATTGAGAGTAATCCTAGAACTGGCCGCCCGGCCAAACTGAACAATCGGGGGAGAAGGGCCTTGGTCAGTGAGGTGACCAAGAACCTGATGGTCACTCTGATAGAGCTCCAGAGTTCCTCTGTGGAGATGGCAGAACCTTCCAGAAGGACAACCATCTCTGCAGCACTCCACCAATCAGGCCTTTATGGTAGAGTGGCCAGAAGGAAACCCCCCCTCAGTAAAAGGCACATGGCAGCCCGCTTGGAGTTTGCCAAAAAACACCTAAAGGACTCTCAGACCATGAGAAACAAGAATCTTTAGTCTGAAGAAACCAAGATTGAACTCTTTGGCCTGAATGCCAAGCGTCAAGTCTGGAGGAAACCTGGCACCATCCCTACGGTGAAGCATGATGGTGGAAGCAGCAGGGACTGGGAGACTAGTCAGGATCATGGGAAAAATGAACGGAGCAACCTGACAGAGCTTGAGAGGATGTGAAGAATAGGAGAAGCTCGCCAGTATGTAAATGTTCAGTGAGTGTACGTTGAGCCTGTGCAAGAGAGTCAATGCAAAAAAATCATAATTAATAAGAATTAAATATGGGGGTCAATGCAAATAGTCCAGGTAGCCATTTGATTAACTGTTCAGCAGACTTATGGCTTGGGGGTAGAAGCTGTTAAGGAGACGTTTGGTCCCAGACTTGGCGCTCCGGTACCGCTCTGAAAATGTTTTGGGCCTTCCTCTGACACCGCCGAGTATAGAGGTCCTGGATGGCAGGAAGCTTGGCTCCAGTGATGTATTGGGCTGTACCCTCTGTAGCACCTTGCGGTCGGATGTTGAGCAGTTACTATAACAAGCGGTGATGCACACAGTCAACTCTCGATGGTGCATTTGTCAAACTCTTTGATGATCTGAGGACCCATGACAAACCTTTTCAGCCTCCTGAGGTGGAATATGCGCTGTCGTGCCTTCTCCACGACTGTCTTGGTGTGTTTGACCATGATAGGTCCACGATCAGCTCCTTTGTCTTGCTCACATTAAGAAAGAGGTTGTTGTCCTGGCACCACACTGGCAGGTCTCTGACTTCCTCCCTATAGGCTGTCTCATCGTCGTTGGTGATCAGGCCTACCACCGTCTTGTCGTCGGCAAACTTACAGTAATGATGTGTTGGAGTCGTCCATGGCCACTCAGTCATGGGTGAACAGGGAGTACAGGAGCGGACTAAGCACGCACCCCTGAGGGGCTCCAGTGTTGAGGATCAGCGTGGCAGATGTGTTGTTGCCTACTCTCACCACCTGGGGGCGGCCTGTCAGGAAGTCCAGGATCCAGTTGCAGAAGGAGGTGTTCAGTCCCAGAGTTCTTAGTCAGGTTAAGTCATTGTATTTAAGTTTATTTTCACCCTAATTTCAATCTTTGCAACGCAGGTATATAAACACTACTGGTGGATTACTTTTTTCAAAGCTAAATGTGTTTCAAACATAGATTCAATGTCACAATGCGTTGACATATTACGCTGAAACAAAGTTAATTCAACCAGTTTGTGCCCGGTGGGAACTTTCATATTTCACCCGAGCCATTACTAGCCTGGGGGAGAGGAGCTGCTCTAACTGATACTCAGACACAGAACCGAGAGACAGGGAGAGAGAGAGAGAGAGAGAGAGAGAGAGAGAGAGAGAGAGAGAGAGAGAGAGAGAGAGAGAGAGAGAGAGAGAGAGAGAGAGAGAGAGAGAGAGAGAGAGAGAGAGAGAGAGAGAGAGAGAGAGAGAGAGAGAGAGAGAGAGAGAGAGAGAGAGAGAGAGAGAGAGAGAGAGAGAGAGAGAGAGAGAGAGAGAGAGAGAGAGAGAGAGAGAGAGACAAATGGAGGAAGACATTCTCCAAAGTGAGAGGTGTCTCTGTGACTGACATTCACTTCACCACAGGAGAGGAGAGAGAGGAGAATAGAGAGTAAATGGTAGGCACTGGAATAGGCCTGAGGCTACTATCACAGTCAACCATGAACATATTCCACTCCGCCCCTCTCTCTCTCTCTGCTGTGGCGTGTTCTGGCTGGTAGAGCATGCTGTCGAAGGCTGCTGGTCTATCCTATCCTTATGGAATGAAAAACATCTACACTTTAATATGTGTCTCATGGTCTCAGCCTGCATTTACACCCACCTACCCACCGACTTACACACACTCACACACAGCGAATAGCGTAAATGCTTTAGCGTGTGCAGGCCTTGAAGGCACATCAGGGAGAGAGAGGGATGTGGTCGTTAGCCCTGAGGAACTTAACTATCACAATAGTATCATATTATCTGCTAGCCATGAGAACAGGGTGGAGGAGAGGACTAATTCAATCTATCTGGTTGGATTTCTCTGGATGTGGAGGAGTTTGGTTGAAGTCTTCAGAGATGTCCGACCCGGTTTATGTCTGGCTGTCAGGAGTGTGTGTGGGGAGAGACCAAGACGCAGCGCAGGGATAGTAGTTCCACATTTATATTATTTATTTTACTATGTATAAAAATACTTATGACCGAACTACCACAAATAACAAACACGATAAACAAGAAAAACGTCACGTTCTTAAACAACACAAACACGAATGAACGGACTTAACTGAAAACACACTAACTTCACCGTGACTGCGACATACATCGATAGCGACCCACACCTGAGTGAAGGACAGACTCAACATATATGGGATCCCTAATTAGAGACAATGCAGTGCAGCTGCCTCTAATTAGGGATCCACCCCAAACCCCACACATAAACAGAAAAGAATGACACTGTCAGACTCTGACCATAACTACATAGAGAAGCCTATTTGCTTCTCTATGGCCAGAGCCTGACACTGGCTCACAGGTGCTATACTGTAGAGATCAATAGAATCTGCCCTTTAGATCTGTGGAAATATGCTCTCAGATGGACGCCGTCCAGGACTGCGTTTACAAGTCTGAAATATGTTGGGAATGTTATCAGAGCTTCCAAGGTCATCCATATGTATCCTTCAGAGCTCTGGCATTGAGATTCAATCTTGGTTCATATTATTCCTATCTCTCTCCTCTCTTCCACTCATCTCATCCTCTCTCCGCTCCTGCAACTCTTCTCTGAACATTTCACCACACGTGTGTAGGCTCAACTCTTTTTCCAACATTGGTAATATTTTCCATCAAACTCAATTGACTTTCATAACTATCAGCTTAGAAAATCTCCTTTTGTATCGTGTTACAATCACAGACTGTCTCCAGTCTCCAGAGCAGAACAGACCTTAAGCCCTGCATGCAGCTCCTCCAAAGACCTTAAATTCACTTTATGAGAGCCTAATACACTGTCATTGGTCATAGCCTTCCGCCAATCAAAACCCTTAATCCTAGTGATCCATCGCCACATCGGTATGATTATCTAAAAATGGCAGCCAGAGGGAGGATCAAACCATCAATTGAATTATAATGGCTAGAACAGACACTCATAAAAAAAGAACAAACACTAGCAGAGCCCTAGAATACATTATATGTCTTTAAATGATTATGTGGTCTTGCATTATATGCATATTGTGTCCCTGCAGTGAACTCTTCCCGGTAAAACAAGAGTTCCATTATGCTGTTTGTCTAACGAGAGGTTGTTACTGCTGGCATGTGTCAAAGTCATGGTGGGGTGGAGGCAGCGGGCCAAATGAAAAGGCTGGGTGGAGGGAGACACTGAGCCATAACATCATTTACATCTCTTCTACCATCTCCATCTATCTCTGTCCTCAAGCTTGGCTCGAGGCTGGAGCTTCACTAGAATTCTAACACAGACAGTTTTTACAGAGCCTCAATCCGGTTAGTAGCTAAATCAATTCCACAGACTGCCAGACATTGGACTAATTTAGAGTATTGGTGGATGTTAACATTGTTATTAATTGTTAATAACATGAATTGTCTTTGCTAAAACTAGCAACCAGGACCAGACCTGGCATGTCAATGTGAATCCAACACTTATTCCTTCCAGTAGCAGTTAGCTCTCCATATTGGCATGTTCTCTAGGCGTTGCAGATCGAATCCTCTGATTCATACATTCCGACCTGAGTTCAATCCTGTCACAACACCTGCAAAATGGCTACCTGTACAGAGGCTGTCCCCATTGAATGTGTTTAAAGAAACAATTATGGGTTTAAGAATCACATAAAACTCTGAGCAAAAGTTGTTACAGGGACTGAACATGATAGGTACTCCTCTGAATCTTCTGTTCACAGGGAAAAATATTATTCTACTCCACAGTCCAATCCATCAGAGAATTATGAAAAACGTCTGCAACATTTCCTCAGAAAAAATATCAGACACCAAGTGTAATACAGAGAGACAGACGGGCGAGACTGCTAAAATATATTTTCTTGAAATGCGTCTGATTTGAATAGCCTAAACATATTTATGCTGAAGACCACAGCACCGACTTAACATTTAAACATTGTCTCTGCCAAATGAATATTTATTTAAAAAGCATAATCATTTTGTAACATTGGTAAATATTTTTTCTTAAACCTCTGATTTTCCGTGCGTGGTGATTAGACAGAGCTAATGTCAGACATGTTCACTTAAAAAAACTTGTCTGAAAGGAACATTTTCCTTTCAGACAACTCAACAACTACACTACTTAAACCACATATACTGGACCTTACATACTTATTACATACTTCCATGCAGTAAAAGAACACAGTATATACACTACATGAACAAAAGAATGTGGACAGCTGCTTGTCGAACATCTCATTCCAAAATCATGGGCATTAATATGGAGTTGGTCTCCCCTTTGCTGCTATAACAGCCTCCACTCTTCTAGGAAGGCTTTCCACTAGATGTTGGATTATTTCTGCGGGGACTTGCTTACATTAAATAGGCCTGGCTCGCAGTCGGCGTTCCAATTCATTCCAATGGTGTTTTATGGGGTTGAGGTCAAGGCTCTGTGCAGGCCAGTCAAGTTCTTCCACACCGATCTCGACAAACCATTTCTGTATGGACCTCGCTTTGTGCACGGGGGCATTGTCATGCTGAAACAGGAAAGGGCCTTCCCCAAACTGTTGCCACAAAGTTGGAAGCATAGAATGTTCTAGAATGTCATTGTATCCTGTAGTGTTATGATTTCCCTTCACTGGAACTAAGGGGCCCGAACCATGAAAAACAGCCCCAGACCATTATTCCTCCTCCACCAAACTTTACAGTTGGCACTATGCATTGGGGCAGGTAGCGTTCTCCTGGCATCCGCCAAACCCAGATCCATCATCCGTCGAACTGCCAGATGGTGAAGCGAGTCCAATTGCGGCAAGCTTTAAACCACTCCAGCCGACTCTTGGCATTGTGCATGGTGATCTTAGGCTTGTGTGCGGCTGCTCGGCCATGGAAACACATTTCATGAAGCTCCTGCTGAACAGTACTTGTGCCAAGAGTGTTCAAATCTGTCATCAAGGCAAAGGGTGGCTATTTGAAGAATCTCAAATATATTAAATATATTTGGATTTGTTTAACACTTTTTTGGTTACTTCATGATTTCATATGTGTTATGTCATAGTTTTGATATCTTCACGTTTTTTCTACAATGTAAAAAAAATTGTGAAAAAAAAAAAAAACCTTGAATGAGTAATATTCCAAACTTTTGGCCCCCAGTGTATATACAGTTGAAGTCGGAAGTTTACATACACTTAGGTTGAAGTCATTAAACTCATTTTTCAACCACTCCACAGATTTCCAACAACTGTTTACAGACAGATTATTTCACTTATAATTCACTATATCACAATTCCAGTGGGTCAGAAGTTTACATACACTAACTATATATACTGTATATACTGTATGTGTGTTCAGCATATTTTAAATCACTTTAGAGTGCCTTCTACAATAGGGAGAGAGGACATCACCTGTCTTTACTATATGGCTTTACCGCGTAGAAGTATGTTAGAAGTGTGTAAGGTATATGTGGTTTAAGTAGTGTAGTTCTGAAGTAACAGCTCACTGTTTGAGAGGAACATTCTTCTCTATAAAAGGTTAGCGACAGCAGTTTATCTTAGTGAACATGTCTGACATTAGCTCTGTCTAAACAATCTGATATCTTCACCTGAACACTTAATTCACCACACACTGAAAATCAAAGCTTTAAGAAATAATTTATATATACTGTGCTTCAACTTCCATCTATTCCCGAATTGGGCCATTTTGAAGTGGGGCCATTTTAAACCTGTACTCCGTTTACGTTCGGATCATTCCTGATCATCCATAGCTCTGTTCCACCGTTACGTCTGGCCATTATTCCTCTGTTTAGTCGTTGATGTCCTACTGTGCAATGTGCAGCTAGTAATCACCAGTAGGGAGCCCACCTCTGAGTGGTAATATAAAACCTTCCCTCCCAGACTAGAACAGAAGAGAGCTGCTGTATGTGTTTAACTGTCTTAAATGGTTTAAGCTGGAGGTGGGTTTGCGATGATGAATGAGTTGGGGAATACCAGTGTTGCATGAAGCCCTTTGTATGTTAGGTGAAGTGCTGTATCTTCTAAATTAGGGTGTTTTTTCTCATTAAATATAATGTGTAATGCGAGGAGATATATAAAGTCTGTTCCACCTACTCTATAATTACTACTATTACCCCCCTGACTGGTTCAGCTCTGGTGATAAAATAGAAATAATACAGCTTTATCAAGTCTTTATATAGTACTTAAACTACCTGGAGAGGATGTGAGAGGGAGATGTGCTGAATCACCTCAGGGGACGGTATCTTTAGGATCGTATAGGAATCTCTGTCTCTCTCTCTCTCTCTCTCTCTCTCTCTCTGGTGGAGTTTTCAGAGGTTTAGGTTGTAACTGTGTAGGTCCGTTGCAATGAAGTATTATTAATAATTATGTAAATATTGGGCCAATAAAGGTTTTGTTACATTAAAATCTCTCTTTCCCTCTCTCTCTCTTTGTGCTGAGTGTGCTCTGTAGCTCACTAATGTTGTGTCCAGAGGGAGAAACAACTGGTGAGACTTTTATTTCTGCTCTGAACACTGTACAAACACTAGGGTGAGAGAGAGGATGGTTGAGAGAGAGAGAAAGGGAATGAGCGGCTAGGGTTAAGGTATTGGGGGTTATGGATGAGGCAGCGGTTATGTGAGGTAATGCCTATTTGATCAGGCAGCACATTGCAGTCTGTTTGCCTACAGCTAGCAGGCCTACCACTTCCTCACTTTGAATTAACCTCAGCTTTTACTATCCCGACAGACAGACACCATGGAGCAGATGGTGTTTAGGGTTCTAGAGAGGACTTTTGCTGGGGGGTCTACTCTACTAGCTGGGATTGAATCTAACTCCATCATTGTAGACTCTCTGTAGACTCTTAAGACACAATGTCTCTGTGTGTCTGACGTGACCAGGGCTCAGAGATATTAGCGCTCTGATGTCTGTCTTGCCTTTGGGCTACAACATTGATTTACACCCCACAAAACACTGCAAAATCTATTGACATCAAACTTAAAACAGAGTTTGGGTGAACCACATGAAGGCGTGTTTGTTCTGTTATTGTTCTTTACAGAAAGTGTTATGTCAAGCAGTCTGGTTCTCCTGCTTTCCAGATGTACACACTCATTCAAAGATCAGAGGTCGCTTCTCCAACCTTCTCCTCTCTGTTGTCATCCGTTCTCTTCTTCTCTGCTTTCCCAACTCTCTGTTTTACCTCACCACCACCTCCTCATCTACCCATCTTCCCTTATGTTACCCACAATGCCATTCTCGTGTCCTCTTCCCCCTCTCTCCCCTCTTCTTCCCCAGCTCCTCTCTTCTACCCTAGATCCGCTCCTACCCCCCCCCCCCCCTGTTCTCTTCTGTCCTGTACTACTCAATGTGGCTCTGTGACATCATGGTGGTCCGGGAGCCCCACGAAACATGAACCTGAACTGATCATTTGGGTACCTGTTTGGGGTTGTTTGGGGTTATTTGGGGTTATTTGGGGTACTTTGGGGTTCTTTGGGTACCTGTTTGGGGTTGTTTAGGGAACTTTTGGCCAGTGGTGGAAAAAGTACCCAAATGTCATACTTGTGTAAAAGTAAAGATAGAAAATGACTCAAGTAAAAGTGAAAGTCACCCAGCAAAATACACTACTTTAGTAAAAGTGAAAGTCACCCAGCAAAATACACTACTTGAGTAAAAGTGAAAGTCTCTAAGCAAAATACACTACTTGAGTAAAAGTGAAAGTCACCCAGCAAAATACACTACTTGAGTAAAAGTGAAAGTCACCCAGCAAAACACACTACTTGAGTAAAAGTGAGTCACCCAGCAAAATACACTACTTGAGTAAAAGTGAGTCACCCAGCAAAATACTACTTGAGTAAAAGTGAAAGTCTCTAAGCAAAATACACTACTTGAGTAAAAGTGAAAGTCACCCAGCAAAATACTACTTGAGTAAAAGTCTAAACATTTTCGGTTTTAAATATATTTAAGTATCAAAGTATGTGGGATGGCAAAAATTTACTTAAGTATAAAAAGTAAAAGTTAAAGTATAAACCATTTCAAATTGCTTATATTACGGAAACTAAACTGGACAATTGTCTTGTTTTTATTTGTGTGGTGTTCAGGTCTGTGGGACTCATTTTCAATGTTTACTAAAAGAAAAATGATACAATTAATATTTTTTTCAATCTGAGACTCATTGGCCTCATTTTCTGTGAAGAACATGTAAAATAACAAATGTTCTTTGAGTGCACACTTTGCACACCCTTCACATTTATATTACATATGTGGTGTTCATTGTTTTTAAAAGTGTGGAAAAGTGTGTCCCTACGTGCCAAAGAAAGGCAAAAATGTGGTACTCATGAGTATGCTACATAGGCATGGGAGAATCTGTGGCCAGGAACATCAAAACCCAGACGGATCACAATGCCACAAATGGAGGGGTGGACAATTTAGACAAGCTGGTGACGGGCTACAGCTGCAAAAGAAGAACCCCACTTGTGATATTCTTCAACATCTTGGACATCTCGGCATACAACGCGTTTGTCATCTGGATGGCGTTGAACCCAGAGTGGAACAGAGGGAAGCTCCAGAGGAGACGGCTCTTTCTCGAGAAGCTGGGCAAGGCATTGGTAAGACCTCAAATCCAGAGGAGGCAACATATCCCAAGGACCCCAGCTTCTGCAGCCATCGTGAGGAGGATTCAGGAGGCTGGTGCCCCATCCGCCCATCCGCCCAACCCAAAGAACCAACAACTCCAATACCGGAGTGAAGTGTGAGGTATGTTGTTGCATGTGTGTGTGTCTGACTCTCCTACCTTGGCCTGTTGTAACTATATATGTGAGGGAGTGAGATGAACTAAGTGTTTACATCATTCTAGATTGCAGCCGGTAGCAACAAGAAAAAGCGCTGGGATGTGGACCCAAGAAGGACAGGAAGACACAGTACACATGCATCAAGTGCAAGAAATACATTTGCAACACACACACACACACAGTAAAACTCTATCCCTCATGTGGTGTGTAGACCGGCCTTTATTTGTGTTCAATGGGGCTCATTTCTCATTTCCATAAAATACTGCATGTAAAATGTGTCCTTCCAATTTGTTCAGTTCAAAGCAATAAACTTCAATAGTGATGAAAACCTTATTTCATTTCTATTTGTTAGAGATAAACATGATTCCACCCATGTCTTGATTATAATAGATTTTAATTTACAAAAGTCACATTTTATAAAAAATAATACTAATTGCCCTTTACTTGAAAAATGTGATTTAGGTAAATGGCAAATATTAACCATGTATGTTGTCTCTATTGCTTGTAATTGTCAACATCTAAGTATTAAGTGTTTTTATGTAAATTGTTATGGCTGTATTTTGTTTTAAAAACCCAACAATGACCCGCAGACATTGGGCGAATAACAAAAAGGGTTAAAGATAGCCAGGGGAACACTCCAACACTCAGACATCATTTACAAACAAAGCATGTGTTTGTCCTCCAAATCAGAGGTAGTAGGGATGACCAGAGATGTTCTCTTAATAAGTGTGTGAATTGGACCATTTTCCTGTCCTGCTAAGCATTCAAAATGTACTTTTGGGTGTCAGGGAAACTGTATGGAGTAAAAAGTACATTATTTTCTTTAGGAATGTAGTGAAGTAAAAGTAAAAGTTGTTAAATAATATAAATTGTAAAGTAAAGTACAGATATCTAAAAAAACTAATAATTTTAAGTACTTTACACCACTGCTTTGGGTATTTTTGAGTTCTTTTAGGTACCTGTTTGGGGTTGTTTGGGGTTCTTTTGGATACTTTTGGGTTAGTTTGAATACCTGTTTGGGGTTCTTTCGGGTACTTTTGGGTTGTTTTGGGTTGTTTGGAATGATTAGTAAGACCCCCTCTGGTTGGTACTGGCAAGACATCAACTTTCCAGCAAATTGATTTATAGATGGATGGGTTGTTAAGCAACAAAACAGACGTATGCACACCTTTTGGGAAAAACAGACAGGGTTGTCATAGAATCAAAGGCCTGTTTACAACATGTAAACTATATTTCCTCTCCAAATGTTTATTGAAAAAATAAATAGATTTCCACAATGAGCAACCAGAGAATTTGTTGCTATATTAGCATAGATGTCACATGAGTCAAAATACCAGAAATAATATATGGTATCAACAACAAGATACAACGAGCTGAAACATGGCAGCTTCTTGTCATTGTTGCTGAATATCTGACCGCTCAGAATAACAACAACACAAAGCCTTCTGCCTCTGTGATGCGTGAGCATCGATTCTCGTGCCGTTGTTAGGAAACCTGTTTATTGTCTTTAGCTTCCTGAGGTTCAGAATTTAATAGACTCCTCTGTGTATGAATCTGTACTTCTCTCCACTGTTGAGTAAAATAAAGGAAGCCTTGGTTTAGTATTATTTAATTTCTCTAAATCTCCCGTGCCATCTCTCAGCACTTCATAGGTGGGTGATGAAAGGATTAGTCATGAAGGATTCTCTCTTTTTCTCTCTCTCTGTTTTCCATTTGAAGATGAAGCACAGTCTCACTCTCATTTGTTTTAGCAAAACACACACTTCCCAGTTCCCTACTTAGCTGGAGAGAGTTACAGTGAGGAGTGAACACACACACACAGTCACACACACAGAGTTACACTGACACACACAGTCCAGTCACACATTAACACACACACATGACAGGGAGGAGAGGAGTTGAAAAATCCTCACTGTGTCTATAGAGACAGAAATCCTCACTGTGTCTATAGAGACAGACGTCCTCACTGTGTCTATAGAGACAGAAATCCTCACTGTGTCTATAGAGACATAAATCCTCACTGTGTCTATTGAGACATAAATCCTCACTGTGTCTATTGAGACAGAAATCCTCACTGTGTCTATAGAGACATAAATCCTCACTGTGTCTATAGAGACATAAATCCTCACTGTGTCTATAGAGACATAAATCTTCACTGTGTCTATAGAGACAGACATCCTCACTGTATCTATAGAGACATAAATCCTCACTGTGTCTATAGAGACAGACATCATCACTGTGTCTATAGAGACAGAAATCCTCATTGTGTCTGTAGAGACAGAAATCATCACTGTGTCTATAGAGACAGACGTCCTCACTGTGTCTATAGAGAAATACATCTTCACTGTGTCTATAGAGACAGACATCCTCACTGTGTCTATAGAGACAGACATCCTCACTGTGTATATAGAGACAGACATCCTCACTGTGTCTAAAGAGACAGACATCATCACTGTGTCAGAGTGAGCTAGCCAACGTTAGCCAGTTAGCTTGGGTGCTTGACTGCTGTTGTTAGGACAGAATGCTTGGATCAACCCTTAAAGAGATTGGTAGGGCTAAATCTTAAGAGGGTGTGAATGATGCTGAATGGGTGTAGACAAAGAAGAGTCTCCAGTAGGTGTACCAAAACATTCAAGGGCCATTTTCTCAAAAGTGAGGTTACAAGTTTATCAACTTTCAAAGCAGAATTACTTTCCCATTGTTCCTCAACTGTAATGAATGATATACCATTTTCTAGCTCTGAGTCTCTATTTTTATCCAACGTAAAAAACACAATTTGAAATGTTGCTACATAAGACCCGAATCGAGCCGGTCGGTCACATATTGCATCTGGAGGTGTGTGTGTGAGCCCCACATATGTATGTTTTCACTTCATTTGTGTCTGCGTGAGTTAGCATGCGTGCATGTGTGTGTTTGTACACGTGCATGCATTTAAGAGCTGTAACTGCCTGGGTTAGATCATTACAGGAAGCTGGCATAACACCACTGCCACATCTCCTCTGCTCTACCATAGAAATATAATACCATCAATGATGCTACCAAAACAATTAGACTAATCTCAACCCTAACAGCACCTGGAGATCTAATACCTTTTTAAAACAAACCTTAACTCTGTTTCTACCACACAGTTCTCTATGGCACAACAAAGAGACTGGGTCTAAAATCTGAAAAATACCAAGATGTCTAGTGTTATAGAGACACTCTCCGTCTCTAGATGTAATGCTGCTAAAAACACACAGATGCTGAAATAACAAATGATAGAATCCCCATCATGAAACACCGGTGTTTAGAAAGCCCTGTAGGTGTTTGAAGTAACTTGAACTTTGGCATATAACTCCAGAGAAGTTGTCAGGAGACAGGTAGAGGGAGTTGATGATGAGGGTAGCCAGGAGTATTCTCCTTTCTTCAGTGCAAGAGAAAATGGCAGCTCCAATTTGGGAAAGGTGGGAATATAAATACAAAGTCTGATTTGATCATATAAACCCCCTGTGTGCTAGGCTGCTCTGCCTGACACTATGAAGCTTTAGGGGGTTTCCTAACACACTCCAGACCCTGTCTCATCCAATTCTGTTCTTCAGTGCCCAGGGCATGCAGCCCACCACAGTCCACAGGAAGTGGCCCTCTCTGGGGCTGTAGCTCCTGACTCTGGTCTTTCACCTCCAGACCTGGGCTCAAGAGGGGTAGACATGATAGAAGGAAAACCTGACAGGTTTGATTACAGGGAAAATACACTGAGTATACAACATGAGATAGACTGACCAGATGAATCCATGTGAAAGCTATGATCCCTTATTGATGTAAATGACTAAATCCACTTCAATCAGCGTAGATGAAGGGGAGGAGACAGGTTCAAGAGGAAGCCTTGAGACAATTGAGACCTGGATTGTGTATGTGTGCCATTCAGAGGGTGAATGGGCAAGACAAGAGATGTAAGTGCCTTTGAACAGGGTTTGTTAGTAGGTGCCAGGTGCACTGGTTTGTGTCAAGAACTGCAACACTGCTACTGTAGACTATTTACGCTCAACAGTGTGTGTGTGTGTGTGTGTGTGTGTGTGTGTGTGTGTGTGTGTGTGTGTGTGTGTGTGTGTGTGTGTGTGTGTGTGTGTGTGTGTGTGTGTGTGTGTGTGTGTGTGTGTGTAAATCATGTGTTCAGTCACTATTAAACAACACCCTCCTAATCAAACTCATGGCCTAGTGACACACTGCTTCCTCTTTAAGATAAATAAATAACTAAAACTGAGAGATAAAGGCAGAAGGATGAAGTTCCCCCCTGGATTCTGATATATTGAAGGATGAAGTTCCGCCATAGATTCTGATATATTGAAGGATGAAGTTCCCCCCTAGATTCTGATATATTGAAGGATGAAATTCCCCCCTAGATTCTGATATATTGAAGGATGAAGTTCCGCCATAGATTCTGATATATTGAAGGATGAAGTTCCCCCATAGATTCTGATATATTGAAGGATGAAGTTCCGCCATAGATTCTGATATATTGAAGGATGAAGTTCCCCCCTAGATTCTGATATATTGAAGGATGAAGTTCCCCCCTAGATTCTGATATATTGAAGGATGAAATTCCCCCCTAGATTCTGATATATTGAAGGATGAAGTTCCGCCATAGATTCTGATATATTGAAGGATGAAGTTCCCCCCTAGACTCTGATATGTTGAAGGATGAAATTCTCCTCTAGATTCTGATATATTGAAGGATGAAATTCCCCCCTAGATTCTGATATATTGAAGGATGAAGTTCCGCCATAGATTCTGATATATTGAAGGATGAAGTTCCGCCATAGATTCTGATATATTGAAGGATGAAGTTCCCCCCTAGACTCTGATATGTTGAAGGATGAAATTCTCCTCTAGATTCTGATATATTGAAGGATGAAGTTCCGCCATAGATTCTGATATATTGAAGGATGAAGTTCCCCCCTAGACTCTGATATGTTGAAGGATGAAATTCTCCTCTAGATTCTGATATATTGAAGGATGAAGTTCCGCCATAGATTCTGATATATTGAAGGATGAAGTTCCCCCCTAGACTCTGATATGTTGAAGGATGAAATTCTCCTCTAGATTCTGATATATTGAAGGATGAAGTTCCGCCATAGATTCTGATATATTGAAGGATGAAGTTCCCCCCTAGACTCTGATATGTTGAAGGATGAAGTTCCCCCCTAGATTCTGATATGTTGAAGGATGAAGTTCCCCCCTAGACTCTGATATATTGAAGGATGAAGTTCCCCCCTAGATTCTGATATGTTGAAGGATGAAGTTCCCCCCTAGACTCTGATATGTTGAAATTCTCCTCTAGATTCTGCCAGTTTTACATTATTCCCCAAATGGTTAAGGTTAGGATTTGTGGACTGTAAGCTGATGCTAGATTTGTGCCCAAGGACAGCCACTAGCCAGGGTCAGATAAAGACACCCCTTCCGTTTCCTGTCTGATAAAGGAATTCCTCCCCTCAGGACAGCTGATAGGCTGGGCTGTGAGGATCAAATAACCCAGTCAGCAATCACATCTTTCCCAGACATCTGTGATTTGTGTTCTTCCTGATATACAGTATCTTTATCTAGAACAGAAACTCTGTATCTTCAAGTTTATATAACATGATACAACAAAACATGGAACCTGTACTATATATATTAGCGTTATTAGCTTTGTCTCTGATTCCTCTGGCTTGTATTACTCTGCCTTACTGAAAATACTGTTGAAAGAGGAAATCATTACTTTAATACATTTGTGACCACATCAAAAAGGTATGGTTACTGCAAGGGCCTATTAGCCTATATTGGAGTCGAGTTGAGAGCTTCAAGGTTCTCGGTGTTCACATCACTAAGGAATGAACTTGGTCCACACACCCACACAGTTGTGAAGAGGGCAGGACAGCGCCTCTTCCCCCTCAGAAGGCTGAAAAGATTAGGCATGGGCCCTCAGATCCTCATATAGTATGAATACAGTTGCTGTTCCATAAGGTGTAGTTGTATCTGTTTTTCTTTAATTTGATTTTGATACTTGGCTGATGTATGTCCATGAACCGATTATTTTAAAATTGCACACAAAAGAAGTTAACCATCTCCACTAACCAAAGTTAATTGTAAGGATTTGTTTTCCTATTAATAACGTAAATTAACAGCTGTACAGAAAGACTCAGGTGAAAGCCAAATCACAGAGGAGGAACTTCTTGATGCAATTAAAGCCTTTAAGTCAGAGAAAGGTCTAGGGCTGGATGGCATACCAGGTATACCAAACCTTTTTTGATGTACCGTTATTAGTATGTTTTAACCTATAAACTTAGTAGATGATCAGATACTCAACAAGAAGGTCTGATTTCATTATTACTGAAACAGGACCCAAGTGGTAAATATAAAGATCCAGTCCATTTAAAAAAAAATTGTTGGATCTTATTCATCGTAATCAGACAGGATTTTTACATGGACGATACATTGGAGAAAAGATAAGACAAGTACTGGAAACAATAGAACACTATGAAAAATGTGGGAAACGGGGATGTGGACATACTCGGTATACATATCCCAAAATAAAGAAATTGTCTCATTACAATACATATTAATAGAAAGTTAGCGAAAATAGATAAGGTCTTGCTGCTGTGGAAAGGAAAATACCTGTCTATTTGTGAAAAAAATCACCCTGATTAAGTCTTTAGTCTTATCCCAGTTTACCTATTTGCTTATGGCCTTGCTTACACCTAGCAACTTTTTTTTTATGAGCCAAAAATATATCTGTAGAAGATAACTATTGTAAACTATACTGTGTCTGTACAATGTATGTAGAAGCTGGAAGTAGAAGCCTAAGTGTTGTTGTCCATTAGTTTACTCCAATTAGGGGAGGGGTGGTAGGGTTAGGGGAAATATATATTAAATTACAATCTACACACAATACCCCTTAATGACAAAGTGAAAACAGGTTTTTAGAAATGTTAGCAAATTTATTCAATAAAAAAACAGAAATGCCTTGTTCACATAAGTATTCAGACCCTTTGCTATGAGACTCGAAATTGAGCTCATGTGCATCCTGTTTCCTTTGATCATCCTTGAGATGTTTCAACAACTTGATTGGAGTCCACCTGTGGTAAATTCAATTGATTGGACATGATTTGGAAAGGCACACTCCTGTCTATATAAGGTCCCACAGTTGACAGTGCATGTCAGAGCAAATACCAAGCCATGAGGTTGAAGGAATTGTACGTAGAGCTCCGACAGGATTGTGTCGAGTCACAGATCTGGGAAAGGGTACCAAAACATTTTTGAAGAATTGAAGGTCCCCAAGAACACAGTGGCCTCCATCATTCTAAAAAAGAAGAAGTTGGGAACCACCAAGACTCTTCCTAGAGCTGGCCCCCCAACCAAACTGAGTTTGCTGGCCCCCCAACGGGCTTTGGTCAAGGAGGTGACCAAGAACCCGATGGTCACTCTGACAGAGCTCTAGAGTTCCTCTGTGGAGATGGGAGAACCTTCCAGAAGGACAACCAACTCTGCAGCACTCCACCAGTCAGGCCTTTATGGTAGAGTGGCCAAATGGAAGCCACTTCTCAGTAAAAGGCACACGACAGCCCACTTGGAGTTTGCCAAAAGGCATCTCAAGACTCTCAAACCATGAGAAACAAGATTCTCTGGTCTGATGAAACCAAGATTGAATTCTTTGGCCTGAATACCAAGCGTCACGTCTGGAGGAAACCTGGCACCATCCCAACGGTGAAGCATTTTGGAGCAAAGTACAGAGAGCTCCTTAATGAAAACCTGCTCCAGAGCACTCAGGAACTCAGACTGGGGCAAAGTTTCACCTTCCAACAGAACAATGACCGTAAGCACACAGCCAAGACAAAGCAGGAGTGGCTTCGGGACAAGTCTCTGAATTGTTGTATTCTTTTTTTATTTAACCAGGTAGGTCAGTTGAGAACTAGTTCTCATTTACAACTGCGACCTGGCCAAGATAAAGCAAAGCAGTGCGACAAAAAACAACAAAACAGAGTTACACATGTTATAAACAAACGTACAGTCAATAACACATTAGAATTAACATATATGTACAGTGTGTGCAAATGTAGTTAGATTAGGGAAGTAGAACAATAGGCCATAGTGACAAAATAGTTACAATTTAGCATTAACACTGGAGTGATAAATGTGCAGATGATGATGTGCAACTATGCCTTTGGTGCGGGCAGAGATACTGAGGTGCGAATGAGCAAAAATAACAGTATGTGGATGAGGTAGTTGGGGAGGGCTATTTACAAATGGGCTATATACAGGTGCAGTGATCGGTGAGCAGCTCCAACAGCAACAGTAGTCTTTAGCTTCAAGGATTTCTGCAATTCGTTCCAGACATTGGCAGCAGAGAACTGGAAGGAATGGCAGCCAAAGGAGGTGTTGGCTTTGGGGGTGACCAGTGAAAAATACCTGCTGGTGACCAGTGAGCTAAGACAAGTCAGGGATTTACCTAGCAAGGACTTATAGATGACCTGGAACCAGTGGGTTTGGCGGCGAATATGTAGTGAGGGCCAGCCAACGAGAGCGTACAAGTCGCAGTGGTGGGTAGTATATGGGGCTTTGGTAACAAAACGGATGGCACTGTGATAGACTACATCCAATTTGCTGAGGAGAGTGTTAGAGGCTATTTTGTAAATGACATTGCGGAAATCAAGGATCGGTAGGATAGTAATTTTTACGGGGGCATGTTTGGCAGCGTGAGTGAAGGAGGCTTTGTTGCGAAATAGGGAGCCGATTGTAGATTTTATTTTGGATTGGAGATGATTAATGTAAGTCTGGAAGGAGAGTGAACAGTCTAACCAGACACCTAGGTATTTGTAGGTGTCCACATATTCTAAGTCAGACCCATCAAGAGTAGTGATGCTAGCCCGGTGGGCGGGTGCGGGCAGCGCTCGGTAGAAGAGCATACATTTAGTTTTACTAGCATTTAAGAGCAGTTGGAGGCCACGGAAGGAGTGCTGTATGGCATTGAACCTCGTTTGGAGGTTTGTTAACACAGTGTCCTATGGAGGGCCAGATGTATAGAGAATGGTGTCGTCTGCGTAGAGGTGGATCAGAGAGTCACCAGCCGCAAGAGCGATATATACAGAGAATAGAGTTGGCCCGAGAATTGAACTCTGTGGCACCCCCATAGAGACTGCCAGAGGTCCGGATGACAGGTGTCCTTGAATGTCCTTGAGTGGCCCAGCCAGAGCCTGGACTTGAACCTGATCGAACATCTCTGAAGAGACCTGAAAATAGCTGTGCAGCAACGCTCTCCATCCAACCTGACAGAGCTTGAGAGGATCTGCAGAGAAGAATGGGAGAAACTCCCCAAATACATGTGTGCCAAGCTTGTAGCGTCATACCCAAGATGACTCGAGGCTGTAATCACTGCTAAAGGTGCTTCAACAGAGTACTGAGTAAAGGGTCTGAAGACTGATGTACATTTTATATATCCGTTATTTTTTTATATAAATTAGCAAAAATTTCAAAAAAAAACAAAAAAAAAACGTTGTCATTATTGGGGTATTGTGTGTAGATTGATGAGGGGAAAAAACAATTGAATGCATTTTAGAATAAGGCTGTAACGTAACAAAATTTGTAAAAAGTCAAGGGGTCTGAATATTTTCCGAAGGCAGTGTATATTTCCATATATATACACAAAAAAAGAAATAACCATAATCTTTGGCATTACTTACAGAGACTCCATGCAGCAGCAACAACAGGCTTTCTGACATCATCTCACCTCTCGGGTACCTGTCAGCGCGCAGGCCACGGCAAAGCCAGAAATACTTGAAAACATCGTCTTTGGCAAAATGTTCTGACATTTTTCACTTTGAAATTTGCTGGCTCTCCAATTTGATTCACTTTTTAATCCACTAGTTATTCCACTCACTTGCCGTAGAGTTCTTTTTTAGTTGTTCTTGACTCTTGACTAGGAGGGCTGATCGTTCGTTTTCACAGCAGAATTTCCTTTCGTAAAGCTCGCTCACTAATGTTTCGGTTTGGTTGGCTAGCTAGCTAGTGGCGTCATTCAAAGCAGTACACAAAGTTTGTAATAACAGAAGCTAAAAAGTTATGTTCGCCAGCCCTATGGATATAAAGTTGAGTAAAAACATTTCTGAATATTGAATATTCAACTTCAAGCTTCACCTGACAAACGTGACTTAAAATGTTATTTCAAAGACAATCCCTGAACGTGCATGAATCCCATGACCTTCACCCAGACGAAACATCCCACAGTGTTATAACGCCCTCTCCTGGCGAGGAGACATTCTACAGTATCACCTTCTACATTAGACAAGGACAGTTTTTCTCTCTCTAGTTCAACAGCAGGTACTCAGAGCTACTAATCGTCAGGCTCTGTATCACCCAGGGTCTTTCTCTTGGTTTACATCCTTGGTTTTATAGAGGGTTTCATTTGTGGGTTCCTCTCGAAGGCTCTCTGAGGTTACAGGGGTTATAGCTCTCAGAGTGGACTCTCAACTATTGGTCATTTGTGGCAGGGTATTCATTCAGCACACACACACACAGAGTTCGACAGAGTACTTTTGGATTTGCAATTTGTTATACTGAGGCAAGTAGAAACATGAGCATTCATTTACGAAATGTTTGGTAAAAGTGCTTGAATGTATGCTATTACACTGAGTGCAGATTTAACATTTTACCAGCTTTCGATCATGTGGTCTTAACTGTCTACTTCTGGTAAGTTTAAGAGCTGTTTCTATGGGACTACATGCCTGATTTTAGACTTGTGTCGATGGGAACCTGCTCTGACCAGATGAATCCAGGTGAAAGGTACAGTAATTGATGTCACTTGTTAAATCCACTTCAATCAGTGTAGGTGAAGGAGAGGAAACAGGTTAAAGAAGGACTTTCAAGCCTTGAGACAGTTGAGACATGGAATTTGTATGTGTGCCATTCAGAGGGGGAATGGACAAGACAAAAGATTTAAGTGCCTTTGAAGAACATTGGTGCCAGGCTCACCAGTTTGGGTCAATTATTAATAGGCAGATAAATACATGTTCTGTTTACAGTGGTGTTTCTGTTCCACTGGTTGAACTTTTTTTGTGGCAGCAGGTCACACATGTTGCTGCTGGGATTGCAAAATGCGGTATTTCGCCTTACAGATACAAAATTTGATTTGTGTTCAAATTTGTTGTGGGTTTGTGCAATTTGAGGGAAATATATGAAAGTGCATCTCGGTCTCCACCTCATTTTGTCTCTCTCTCTCTCTCTCTCTCTCTCTCTCTCTCTCTCTCTCTCTCTCGGTACAGAGCTATGGGAGTTGAACAGGACGTGGGTGTTCCGGGGACCAGGTCCCTCCCTGCAACCCCAGACCATGCTATTGGACGAGGCCCATGAGAGGCTGTACATAGGGGCTAAAAACACCCTGTACTCCCTCAACCTGGAGAGAGTTAACCACCAACACAGAGAGGTAGGCCTGTCTGTCTGTGCGTGTGTGGAGGGGATTTGAACTCTTGCCCTTCCAGGTCAGTAGGTCACCCAAACAGAGTGTATGTGTCTGTGTGTCTTTATTATATGACCAAGGAGCTCCATAAAGAGCAGAGAGGAGAGAGATACTGCAAGATGCTCAAATCGTCTCCGTACTGTATTACTAATATTTCTCCAGCACTATTACACACTGTTTCCCTGAAGTATTAAATAATAGTTATAAAGAGGTGCTATGAACTTTAGTCATGTTTAATCACGTTAGACGATGACATACAGGGGAGG
The DNA here is from genome assembly GCA_023634145.1 of Thymallus thymallus. Classification (NCBI taxonomy): domain Eukaryota; kingdom Metazoa; phylum Chordata; class Actinopteri; order Salmoniformes; family Salmonidae; genus Thymallus; species Thymallus thymallus. Next base: position 41,061,491 of record CM042414.1, on the reverse strand, counting down.
ATAAGTTAGAACTGACTATGGAACATATCTGTAGTGAAGATGTCTAAGCGTAAAAGAATGTGATTATTATATGAGGTCATGGGGATGATTATCATGGTTTAATCAGTTCTCTTGAAATTCCATAATATCGCTGATTTAATAATCCAGTGGAAAGAATTCAGACCCCTTGACTTTTTCCACATTTTGTTACGTTACAGCCTTATTCTAAAATGGATTAAATGAAATGTTTAAAAAATCCTCATCAATCTACACACAGTACCCCATGATGACAAAGTGAAAACAGGTTTTTAGAAATGTTTGCAAATGTATTAAAATTCAAAAACAGAAATACCTTGTTTACATAAGTATTCAGACCCTTTGCTACGAGACTTCAAATTGAGCTCAGGTGCATCCTGTTTCCATTGATCATCCTTGAGATGTTTCTACAACTTGATTGGAGTCCACCTTGACGTTATAGAAGCTTCCATTAAAGAAAACCCTTTGTTCTGTTAGACAGGTAACTCTTTATCCACAATAGAGCAGGGGATGTAACCCCATAACATGTACGTTTTTCCAGAAGCAGACTATGATCAATAATGTCAAAAGCCACACTGAAGTCTAACAAAACAGCTCCCACAATCTTTTTATCATCAAACACATTTTTTCAAAAACCTTAATAAGGGTTGGTGACAGGCTGATTGGTCGGCTGTTTGAGCCAGTAAAGGGGGATGTACTATTCTTAGGTAGTGGAATGACTTTTGCTTCCCTCCAGGCCTGAGGGCACACAATTTCTAGTCGGCTTAAATTGAAGATATGGTAAACAGGAGTTGCAATATCGTCTGCTATTATCCTCAGTAATGTTCCATCCAAGTTACAGTATTACACAGAGACATGAGTGCACAGAACTGTCTTCCATCGTTTGTAGCGCAAGTGAACAGCAAACCTGGTTTAAAAAAATAAAAAAAATAAAGCAACTTCTCATGGCACAACGCCTCTCCCCATGTGACCTACGTGTTGTGTGTATGTACTGACATGTATGTACTGACATGTATGTGGAACTGATAGATGCACACACACACTACATGTTAAGGTTTTTAAATGTATGTAAATTGTAAAGTATTTTTTTTGTCAGATTCCATTAAGAATAGCTGTCGCCATTGCCAATGGGGATCATAATAAATCAAATCAAATCAACAATGGACTAACAAGATACAGATTTTGAGAGGAGTTTTCCTCCTGGCGGAACCTTGGACTTGAGGCGTGGCTTAGTAGAGGCCTGGCTTTTAGATAGATATTATTTGGGCCACCCTTTAGAGTAAATGTCATTGCTGTTTGTTCATCTGTTCTGTTCCATTGTCATTTTTTAAATTGAATTAGGCAAGTCATCACATGTTAAGGTTGAACACTGATAGTTCTGTAGCTTCAACAGAGGAGTTCCTCAGGGTTGTTAGTATTATTTTAGTATTCAAGGGAAATTTGCAGCGTGACTTAACAAGTTGAACAAGAATGACATTTACTCTAACGGGTTCCTAAAAATACCTATCTAAAAACAAGCCACGCCTCCAACCTTCAGATAGTCTGCCACCTCTGCAATATATTATTTAAAATGTACAAAATTGAACCACTCCCATCACAAAAAGGTTCCTTGAAGAGTTCCTTGAAGACCCTTTTCAGAGGGGTTCCTCAAGGAACCTTTTTGAGCTGGAAAGGTCTGCCGGTGTCGCAATGTTTAGAACCCTAAAGGTTCTTCCAGGCAGCTTTCATTCTAAGAGTGTAGGGCAGACACTTCAGGATGTTTATGATGGTTATGGATACCTTTTGTAGTTCAGTCCACCCATATACAGACATTAATTACAGGATTCTATGCTGCACACCAGTCAAACAGACATAACGTGTGCACGTGTTGGTGTCTTATTTATTGTTATATCTCACCAGATCGACTGGGCCAGCTCTGAGTCGCAGGTAGAAGATTGTATGATGAAGGGTAAAGAGAAGGTAATCTGTCATAGTTTACCTTACATATATGTGTCCAATACCTGTCTTGCTTGCAACTTACTAATACTACATACTGTGTGCTATTCATGCTACATACTATTTAAAAATGTATGCAGTAACAACAAATATCAAAATACTAGGCTCACCCATACTGAGAACCGCCATACACTTCAGGTTACCTACCTACCTAACCTACCCTCTATCTCCCTCTCTCCCCCTACAGCCAGAGTGTGCTAACTACGTCAAGGTGCTGAAGCAGTTTAACACAACCCACCTGTTGGCCTGCGGAACTGGAGCATTTAACCCTCTCTGTGCCACCATCAGGGTGGGACACACAGGACAGGTGAGCAGGGTTGGGATTTTTTACTTGAATTGAGTTGTAGAAATGAACTGTAAAAACCTCAACACGTCCAATGAGCTGTAAAAACCTCAACACGTCCATTAGCTGAATGAGCTGTAAAAAAACTCAACACGTCCAATGGTCAGTTTGTGTTTCCTCAGAGAAAGACAGGGAGTTGGTTTATTCATCTGAAGGAGCTACACACAGAGAAAGACAGGGAGTTTGTTTATTCACACAGAGACACAAGGAGTGACATTATTGACGTTTGTGTGTTGTTTGAAAGAAAAAGGGAGAGAGGAGAGCGGGGAAAGAAGAGATACAGGAAGTAGGTACTGATAGCTAGTTTGTGTCCTCTGAGAGAGAGGGAGTGTGTTTGTCTGGACTGTAAGTTAGTTTAATTTAAATTATCCACTGTGTTTTTGAGAGGACCTGTGACAACAGACCCAGCAGGGAAAACAAACCAGTCTCCCACAAGACTTCAGTCAGAATTGTCAGGATTAGGGATCTGGGCATCTCTATGTGACTGACAGGATATGTGTTTAGATAGAACTCTAGGTAACTCTAAATTGCGTTGTCTCTAATTGGGGATCCTATATAAGGTGCTTGCCTTCCACCTGTGTGGAGGGTTATTGTTTGTAGTGGTGCTTAGAAGAACCCTACATTAAATATGTCAAACTTCTACCACTCTGTGCCTTGTGTCCAACCACCCAGCCGTGACAGAATAACCCACCACAATAGGACCAAGCAGTGGCAGAACTGTAAGTTGGTTCCTGAGGAAGAGTACCTCCGCTGTATAGTAGCCCAGGTCCGTGAAGAGGATTCAGGGCAGCGGCCTCAAAGAGGAAGACCCAGCAAACAGTCCCGATGAACCCGCATACACATTTATGGGGGTGATCAGGGAGGCCAGGAGACGAACCAGCGAGGAGGAGTTCTTATGGGGAGCGGCGGATAAGGTCAAGGAAGAATTCCTGTCGCGAAACTTTGGGGCGGAATTGGAAGAGCTCAATCAGGCATGGGAGGAGGAGGACGAAGACGTTGAGGCATCGGACGAGGACAGTTTTGAGGCCTCCAGTGCATGTCCCCAGCCAGGTAGCTCCAGTGCCGGTTCCCAGCCCAGTACCTCCTGTGCCGGTGCCCAGTCCGGGACCGGCGTCCAGTCCAGCTCCAGGGTCGGAGCCTCCCTCTGCGCCGGTGCTCAGTCCGGGACCGACGTCCAGTCCAGCTCCGGGGTCAGAGCCTCCATCTGCGCCAGTGCTCAGTCCGGGACCGGCGTCTAGTCCAGCTCCGGGGTCGGAGATGCCCAGTCCTGGAGTACCCTGACGTTACGATTACTGTATCTTTTGTTGTTTTGGTTCACTTAAATAAATATGTTGAACTACTACCACTACTACAACTACTGTAATGTTGCGCCTTGTGTCCAACCACCCAAAGTTAAGCTCAGTGATGTCTGTGTGTCACTACAACAAATACCCCTGTTTCGTACCTCTAAGACTTGTCACTTCCTTGCCACTCAGAGGATCTAAAGGCTTGTATCTGTGATGACTCAAAAGAGGTTTTATCTCGTGACTGTTTGATGATGGTAACACAGGGGTGTCAATAGTCAATAGGGACTAGCAATCCTGACTGCCACTGTGTCCAGTCTGAGACATCCCCCCCTGCTTGCTGAGAGGTGCTACTACTAACTGATGCTAGATGTTGGAACATATCATGACACTCACACCTCACCATTGTCAAAGCCCCGACCCTCCTCCTTTTCCCTGATATATACAGTTTATTTACTTGTTTATATGTGACACTATGATTAATTAGCAGAGAAGATAAAACATATTTTTTTTTACATTTGATCACACCAATACATACTCGGAAACAGGCCATTTTACTAAGTGTGTGTGCATGTGCGAGCAAACATGCGTGTGTGTGTTCTCACTGATACCTGTTGGTCCCCAGGCCAGGCAGTTTGAGCTGGAGGAGCAGAGCGTAGAGAATGGCAGAGGGAGATGTCCCTTCGACCCCAACAGCCCTGTTACCTCCACCCTTGACAGTAAGAACACCACCCTAGCAATACACAGCTGATTCAAATAATGAAAGTATCATCACGCTTTGATTATTGAAACAACTGTGTACTAGGGCAAAAAATCAAAACGTGCAACCGTTGGGATCTCCAGGGCCGACTTTGGGAAACGCTGGCTTAGAGGCAGGTTTTACTTTTAGCACAGTGCTGCCACTGTGTGGAAATAACTAATTATAAATCTGTTATTTTCCGATTTTGATAAATTACCAAACAAAAAATTACAATTGATTGTAATTTTGATCTTAATTGTATTTCATGTGTGTAAAACTCTAATGCTCTAATGAAACGTGTGTGTGTGTGTGTGTGTGTGTGTGTGTGTGTGTTAGGAGGAGAGCTGTATATTGGCCTGTATACAGACTACTGGGAAAATGATGCAGCTCTGTGTCGACTGAACAACCAGAGCTACACACGCACTGAGAGAGACAATAGACAACAGCTCAACGGTCAGCGGCCATTATTAGTTTCTGTTTGATCTCTGCACCTCACCCATACTTACAGAGCCTTCAGAAAGTATTCACACCCTTTGACTTATTACACAAGTTGTTGTGTTACAGCCTGAATTCAAAATAGTAACAAAAAACAAATCTCACCCATCTACAATACAATACCCCATAATGACAAAGTCAAAACATGTTTTTAGACATTTGGTTGGTCTAATAATTAAACCTTGATTATCTGACGTCACAGTGTCTATGGATAATCATTCTTTACCCCGGCCTTACATCTGGTGACAGAGGTGGTTCTTTCAAGACTGGAAGTTAACAAACTCAGCCGGGTTTTGGACTTTCCTAACTGCATGTGGATCTGATTCTGAGCTCCTCTCTATCTATGTGCTGGAGTTTTCCGACCTGGTTGGTGTTTCTGTGCTAACGAGTTTTATTGTGAGTGCCATCAGCAATGCTTATGACTGCAGGACTTTGTTTCTGTGACTACTGCAAACAACGTGGGACCCTTGTGCCTGTGTTTTGTCTGGCAGTGTTTTTATTAAAACATATCATGCCTCTTATGTTGGACATTGTTCTCTCCACTTTCCACACGCTATTTCTGCTAGCTAATGTTAGACGCCCCTCTGTGTGTGTTAGTGAACTTTGTAATCCTGCGGTCACATTCTCTTTCTGAAACTGTCATGTTTCCTCCAGAGCCTAAGTTCATTGGGTCGGTGGTGATTCCTGATAATGATGACAGGGATGATGACAAGGTCTACTTCTTCTTCACGGAGAGAGGGATGGACGCAGAGGGGGTTAACAAGGCTGTTTACACCCGGGTGGGGCGGGTCTGTGCGGTGAGAACGGCACAAACGCTCTGTTCTATCCTGCATGCCAGCATATCTATATACTGTATCATGTCCTCACTTCCTTCGCCTCCTTCCAATTCTAATCTATTTCCTTCCCTCTCCCCCTCTCCTCTCCCCCTCTCCTCTCCTCTCCCCCTTCCTTCAGAATGACCAAGGAGGTCAGAGGATGTTGGTGAATCGTTGGAGCTCCTTCCTAAAGACCCGTCTCATCTGCTCTGTGGCTGGACCCAACGGCATCGACACACACTTCGACGAGCTGGGTACGTGTGTGTTTGTTTGTATGTGTGTCCGAGAGAAGGGGACACACCTACAGTAATCACTTGATGGAACCCTAAATCTCTCTCTCTTTCTCTCTCCCATGTGTGTGTCATTTCAGAGGATGTATTTGTGTTGAACAACAAGGATGAGAAGAATCCAGAGATATTTGGCCTCTTCAGCACCTCAAGGTCTGCCGAGAGAGTCACACTTAAACAGTTAGAATTTTTTTTAAATGTACTGGTATATTGTATTGAATAAATTCTCTCTCTATCTACACTCCTCCCCTCCACAGTGCTGTGTTCCTGGGCTATGCAGTGTGTGTGTACCACATGGATGTTGTGCGAGCAGCGTTCAACGGCCAATTTGCACACCGGGAGAGACCAGAGCACCACTGGACCCACTATGAAGGCCGGGTCCCCTACCCACGCCCCGGATCTGTGAGTCACAACCTACAGCTACAACGTCTACTGACTTATCAATAGGCATTACCTGATTGGCTTCCCATACCCGATAAGTAAGGATCCATGCACTGCATAGTTGGTGCAACACAAGAAAAAGAAGTTTAGGAATTTGCTTAAGAGTTGCACCTATAATACAGCAAACTCCATACTCTATATCCAAAGAATACACTTTCCACAATGACTTTCAAAAACGTGAGATTCCAGCAGCAGCATTGTACATTCACAGCCCTCCCTTTATGTCTGTGTCTGTGGCAGCTTCCCTTTTCAGGGAAAGAATGTCACAGCTCGTTGTAGAACATTTCCTGTGGATATCAGAGCTACTGTAGCTGTCTCTGAAGGTCACATCAGAGAAGAGCACAATCAGTGCTATCATTATACTGCAACATACAGCTTCAATAGTAATCATTAGTCTTTGACAGTGTAATGTTATCATTATACTGCAACATACAGCTTCAATAGTAATCATTAGTCTTTGAGTGTAATGTTATCATTATACTGCAACATACAGCTTCAATAGAAATCATTAGTCTTTGACAGTGTAATGTTATCATTATACTGCAACGTTCAGCTTCAATAGTAATCATTAGAGTCTTTGAGTGTAATGTTATCATTATACTGCAACGTACAGCTTCAATAGTAATCATTAGAGGCTTTGAGTGTAATGTTATCATTATACTGCAACATACATCTTCAGTAGTAATCATTAGAGTCTTTGAGTGTAATGTTATCATTATACTGCAACATACAGCTTCAATAGTAATCATTAGTCTTTGAGTGTAATGTTATCATTATACTGCAACATACAGCTTCAATAGTAATCATTAGTCTTTGAGTGTAATGTTATCATTATACTGCAACGTTCAGCTTCAATAGTAATCATTAGTCTTTGACAGTGTAATGTTATCATTATACTGCAACATACAGCTTCAATAGTAATCATTAGTCTTTGACAGTGTAATGTTATCATTATACTGCAACGTACAGCTTCAATAGTAATCATTAGTATTTCAGTGTAATGTTATCATTATACTGCAACATACAGCTTCAATAGTAATCATTGGTATTTGACAGTGTAATGTTATCATTATACTGCAACATACAGCTTCAATAGTAATCATTAGTATTTGACAGTGTAATGTTATCATTATACTGCAACGTACAGCTTCAATAGTAATCATTAGTATTTGACAGTGTAATGTTATCATTATACTGCAACATACAGCTTCAATAGTAATCATTAGTATTTGACAGTGTAATGTTATCATTATACTGCAACGTACAGCTTCAATAGTAATCATTAGTATTTGACAGTGTAATGTTATCATTATACTGCAACGTACAGCTTCAATAGTAATCATTAGTATTTGACAGTGTAATGTTATCATTATACTGCAACGTACAGCTTCAATAGTAATCATTAGAGTCTTTGAGTGTAATGTTATCATTATACTGCAACGTACAGCTTCAATAGTAATCATTAGAGTCTTTGAGTGTAATGTTATCATTATACTGCAACGTACAGCTTCAATAGTAATCATTAGTATTTGACAGTGTAATGTTATCATTGTACTGCAACATACAGCTTCAATAGTAATCATTAGTATTTCAGTGTAATGTTATCATTATACTGCAACGTACAGCTTCAATAGTAATCATTAGAGTCTTTGAGTGTAATGTTATCATTATACTGCAACGTACAGCTTCAATAGTAATCATTAGAGTCTTTGAGTGTAATGTTATCATTATACTGCAACGTACAGCTTCAATAGTAATCATTAGAGTCTTTGAGTGTAATGTTATCATTATACTGCAACGTACAGCTTCAATAGTAATCATTAGTATTTGACAGTGTAATGTTATCATTGTACTGCAACATACAGCTTCAATAGTAATCATTAGTATTTCAGTGTAATGTTATCATTATACTGCAACATACAGCTTCAATAGTAATCATTAGTATTTGACAGTGTAATGTTATCATTATACTGCAACGTACAGCTTCAATAGTAATCATTAGTATTTCAGTGTAATGCTGTTTTCTTATTTCTATGTTTCTTCATCCCCCTCACTCTTCCTCTCCCTCTCTCTCACCAGTGTGCCAGTAAGGTTAACGGTGGTGGGTTCTCAGGTTCTAAGGAGTTCCCTGATGAGGTTCTGCGTTTCATCCGTTCCCACTACGTCATGTCCAGCCCGGTCCTCCCCCTCCACAAGAAACCTGTCCTAGTGCAGACAGAGCCAGGAGGGAGGAGACTAACCCAGATTGCTGTAGACCGCGTCCAGGCCCAGGACGGACACTACCACGTTCTGTACATAGGCACAGGTACACACACTGACACTAAACTATTATCATCCAGTTATGTGTATCACCAGCGTTATGTAATTCTGTATGTGGCCCCCCACTGGTCACATACAGAATTACAGTCACAATCTACAGGACCGTAAGAAAGGCCTGCAGACAGATGTTTAGAGACAGGCACCGACGTCCCAAAACAGCCTTTGACTCTCTTCTATTCGGATGTCCTGGGTGGTTGCATTGGTGAAGGTGTGATATTTGCATCAGTTAATACTCTCTTCCATAGATGACTCTGTTGTGTTGAAAGTTATCACCATCTACAACAAAGATACAGACACCATAGAGGAAGTGCTACTGGAGGAACTGCAGGTGTTCAAGGTACTGTTGTTACAAAAGATGGCCATTGCAGAATTACACACTCTTGGCACTCAACAATTTGATTTGTTTGTGGAAGTTCAACATCTTTTCATATTACTTCTTTCTAGGTCCCTGTGCCAATAACTGAGATCCTCATATCCGCAAAACGAGTATGAAAACTATTTATCATGTTAAAATCTTAAGTTAATAACGTCGTTACAAGCGTTGTTTTGGAGCATGGTTGTTTAAAACCGCAGTATCCTCATCTGGCCACACGATGACAGTGTATTGATTATCTGAATGTTGGGGAAATGTAATGACATCTTGATATTTGTGTTGTTGTTGTCATAGCAACAGATGTATGTGGGTTCCGAGGTGGGTGTGGCTCAGGTGAGGCTCCATCAATGTGGCCTGTACGGGTCAGAGTGTGCCGACTGTTGCCTAGCCAGGGACCCTTACTGTGCCTGGGATGGACTCACCTGCTCACGATACTACCCTTCTGGGGTCTACACCAAGAGGTGAGACACAAACACACACCTCATACACAAACACATGTACAGTCACACACAGACACATGCAGAGGTGCATAGGCATCACATAGCGCCTCATCCAGCACCTCTATCCTCCCTAATCCCCTTCTTCTTTCACCCCCCCCCTCTTCCCTCTCTTCCGTTTGATGCCACTCTGTCCTTATCTCACTTTCCCAAATGCCCATCAAACACCCTCCTCTCTCTCAGCAGACGATTCAGACGACAGGATGTTCGCCATGGCAATGCAGTACAGCTGTGCAATGGGCTGCAGACTGATGGTCAGTCTGTGTGTGTGTGTGTGGGGGGGGGGGAGCTCAAGTCCATAAAAGCATTTACCTGTGGATGATAGAAAGTCATTACTCCTTGGCCAATGGCCTTTGGCCTGGCTGGGGTAACAGAAAGGTCACTGCTGAATTGAATTGTGTGTGTGTATGTGTGTGTGTTTGTTTGTGTGTGCATGCGTGTGTGTGTGTGTGTGTAGGAGAGAAGTACCAGGGTGTGGAGGAGAGGCAGGTGTATGGGGTAGAGAATAACAGTACTCTACTGGAGTGTACCCCTCGTTCTCTACAGGCCAGAGTTCTGTGGTACATACAGAGAGGTCCAGACAGAGAGGAGGTGAGACAGACAGACAGACAGACAGACACACCACTTTCCACCTTTCTTCCTTCCTCTCCCATCTCTCCTCACCTCCCCTCCCTCTTCTCTCCCTCCCCCCAGGTCAGAGGTGATGAGAGTGTAGTCATGACGACGCACGGGTTGTTGTTCCTGATTGTGCGGAGCGGGGACGCTGGCACGTACGTGTGTCAGACGGTAGAACATGGCTATGTCCACACCCTACTGAGGGTCACGCTACATGTGCTGGGAGGGGAGAGGGTCAGTGCTCTGATACACAGGACAGGGGAGGAAGGAGAGGGAGAAGGGGACACCACAGCAACCTCCTGTCACCTTCCCATAGATACCCCTCCAGGCCTCCACCCTGGTTCCAACTCTGACCCCACTTCCAGACAACCCGGAGCCCTACCAGGGTTCTCCCTAGCCCCTGCTCCAGCTCCAGCTGCAGGCCCTACCTACAGGCTGCCTGCCCCAGCCCCAGGATCAACCTCCAGGCTGCCTGCCCCAGCCCCAGGCCCTACCTCCAGGCTGTGGTACAAGGAGTTCCTCCAGCTGATAGGATATCGAGATACCCAGTGGCTGGAGGAGTACTGTGAGAGGGTCTGGTGCTCAGAGAAGAGATGCAGGAAGACCAAACGTAGATACACCCAGCCACCGGGAAGAGGTGAGAGGAAGGAAAGGGGGAGGGTCGAGCCACACAGAACCCCCAGACACACCTTGGACACCTGAGAGGAGGGAGAGAGAGGGCAGAACAACAAACACACACAATGGGCCAGTTTTTTGTTGTTCTAGAGAATACTACTTCCAACACTTATTTTTTTAGACTTTACCGTAATGTCTTCTTCCTTCTAATAACCATATTACATATTATGTTATATTGTGTTTTTTCCTTTCCTTGTTTCTGGTGGAAACCTTGCCACTGGTGCAAATACTGAGTGTCCGTCAGAGCGAAGGCAAGTAGAACAGTTGAACTGTTTGGAACGATGTGGCCTCTGATCTTAAGACCACAATACTGACAGCAGGCCTCTCTGAACGGACATAGCACAGAAGATAAACAGCCATGCCAGCTGAACCCACAGATTACGGACATTCAAATAGATTCCTCAATAAAACATTTCTAGAGATACACTTGAGCTGCTCGCGTTCAAAAAACCACTGGTTAGAGAATACACACTGTTTACACACATCAACTGGTAGGGATCCTTTCTAATGTGTCTTAAGGTAAATACATTATATTTCTAGGTTCCTGCTTTCAGTTTAGTAGTGGTTTAGATTAATTCAACTGGTAATGGTACTGTATTTGACAGTGTTTGACTGTAGATTTAGTAAATGGTACTGTATTATTGTTTGACTGTATAGTTAGTAAATGGTACTGTGTTATTGTTTGACTGTAGAGTTAGTAAATGGTACTGTATTATTGTTTGACTGTATAGTTAGTAAATGGTACTGTATTATTGTTTGACTGTATAGTTAGTAAATTGTACTGTATTATTGTTTGACTGTATAGTTAGTAAATGGTACTGTAATATTGTTTGACTGTAGAGTTAGTAAATGGTACTGTATTATTGTTTGACTGTAGAGTTAGTAAATGGTACTGTATTATTGTTTGACTGTATAGTTAGTAAATGGTACTGTATTATTGTTTGACTGTATAGTTAGTAAATGGTACTGTATTATTGTTTGACTGTATAGTTAGTAAATGGTACTGTATTATTGTTTGACTGTATAGTTAGTAAATGGTACTGTATTATTGTTTGACTGTATAGTTAGTACATGGTACTGTATTATTGTTTGACTGTAGAGTTAGTACATGGTACTGTATTATTGTTTGACTGTAGTTTGACTATAGTATGTGACATCTGACTATAGTATTTCATACTATATTTTAGTTTGACATGTCTGAGGTTGAGAAGATCTAGATAAGAACGCAAAACTGATGCGAGAATATCGCCCATAATAATTACCACTGAACTTAAAATGTTAAAACAATAATAATAATTTTCATAACGTACTATTGATGATGGAACAGGGATTATATAGCAATTTATAGATGTAACTCCTCAATAAAAGTTACAGATACTTGATCTGAGTCATTAGAAATCTAATTATATACACAGTATCTCAACAGATGCATTTTCTCTTCAATAAATGGCCATCTTTAATGTGAAGTGCAATCAACTGGTAGATATAGAGTTGATTGATTAGTATTCATGTCAGCTATCTATTTCTCTCTCTCTCTCTCTCTCTCTCTCTCTCTCTCTCTCTCTCTCTCTCTCTCTCTCTCTCTCTCTCTCTCTCTCTCTCTCTCTCTCTGCTGTCAGTAATGATGCTACAGATGGGGTTCATAATAACCATAGCAGAAGACAATCTATGTCACCATATTTTCCCTCCCAAATAAGGAAGAACGCCCCAGTGACCATCCAAGCATGTCATTGGCTAGACAGAGGAGCCTGTCTCATGAATATTCAAACTTAATGGAGGAAATATTCTGACAGCATAACATTCATCAGGTTTCCATTACAATCCCTCTTTTCTTCAAGTCTTTAAATTACATTATTCCTGCTCTCATCATCATCCTGAATGTTCTCTGACTAAGAGTTTTAGCACTGAACTAAAATATAAACATAACATGTAAAGTTTAGTCCCATGTTTCATGAGCTGAAATAAAAGATCCCAGAAATGTTCCATTCGCACAAAAAGCTTAATTCTCTCAAATGTTGTGCATAAATTAGTTTACATCCCTGTTAGTGAGGATTTCTCCTTTGCAAAGATAATCCATCCACCTGACAGGTGTGGCATATCAAGAAGTTGATTAAACAGCATGATTATTACACAGGTGCACCTTGTGCTGGGGACAATAAAAGTCAACTCTAAAATGTGCAAGTTTGTCACACAACACAATGCCACAGATGTCTCAAGTTTTAATGGAGCATGCAATTGGCAAGCTGAATGCGGGAATGTCCACCAGAGATGTTGCCAGAGAATGTCATGTTAATTTCTCTACCATAAGCTGCGTCCAACATTGTTTTAGAGAATTTGGCAGTACGTCCAACCGGCCTCACAGCTGCAGACCACTTGCAACCACGCCAGCCCAGGACCTCCACATCCATCTTCTTCACCTGCGAGATCGTCTAAGACGAGCCACCCGGACAGCTGATGAAACTGTGGGTTTGCACCAAGGTCTTGACATGAATGCAGTTCGATGTCGTAACCGACTTCAGTGTCCAAATGCTCAACTTTGATGGCCACTGGCACGCTGGAGAAGTGTGCTCTTCACGGATGAATGACGGTTTCAACTGTACCAGGCAGATGGCAGACGGCATGTATGTACCTTGTCAAGGTTGTGTACAGAGTGCCTCGTGGTGGTGGAGTTATGGTATGGGCAGGCATAAGGTACAGACAATGAACACAATTGCATTATATCGATGGCAATTTGAATGCAGAGAGATACCGTGACTAGATCCTGAGGTCCATTGTCGTGCCATTCATCAGCCTCCATAACCTCATGTTTTGGGGTGGCAGATAGCCTAGTGGTTAGACCGTTGGGCCAGTAACCGAAAGGTCTGCTGGTTCATATACCCGAGCCGACAAGGTGAAAAAACCTGTCTGTGTACTTGAGCAAGGCACTTAACCCTAATTTTCTCCAGGGGCTGATCCTGTAGGTAGGCCATCATTATTTGTTCTTAACTGACTTGCCTAGTTAGATAAAGGTAGAAAAATATATATAATAATGTAAGCATGATAAAGCCCGGCCCCATGTTGCTATGATCTGCACACAATTCCTGGGACAACATTTCACTGAGATGCTGGTCACACCATATACTGACTGGTTTTCTGATCCATGCCCCTACCTTTTTAAAAATCAAATCATTTATTTATAACCAGTCAGTCCTGAACTTAGTCACTGTTACTAGCTGGCTACCACCCGGTACTCAACCCTGCACCTTAGAAACTGCTACCCTATATACACAGCCATTGAATACTGGTCACTTTAATTATGTTTACATCATGTTTTACCCACTTCAGTGTATTCTCAATTCTGCCATTCTGATATTCTTTGTATTTTTTTGCGTTGAACTTCTTTTGTACGGAATCTTTCTGCCATCGTTTCCAAATACCAAAAATAACTTCTGGACATCAGAACAGTAATCACTAACTTTGACTTGGATGAAGACCTTTACTTCAATGAGTCGTTTTTCTTTGCATCGGCAGGACAGAACGGAAGCGTCAGGTAAGCTCAAGGGTGGAGGTGTGTGTCTCTTTGTTAACAACAGCTGGTGCTCGATCTCTAATGTTAAGATGGTCTCGAAGTCCTGCTCACCTGAATAAGAATACCTCATGATAAGCTGTAGACCTTACTATTTACCAACAGAGATTTCATCAGTTTTCAAACTGACACTGGTACCTAGATCACACTCAAAGAGCCGTTAGCAAATAAGAAAATGCTCATCTAGAGGCGGCGCTCCTAGTGGGCGGTGATGTTAATGCAGGAAAACTCAAACAGGAAACACCAGTGCAGAAGTGGTCTGATGAAGAGGATGCTAAACTACCGGACTGTTTCACTAGCACAGACTGGAATATGTTTTGGGACTCATCAGATGGGATTGAGGAGTTTACCACATCAGTCACTCTCGGAGGATGTGTTGGTACCATTCTTTATTCATGGCTGTGCTCTTAGGCAAAATTGTGAGTGAGCCCACTCCCTTGGCTGAGAAGCAACCCCATACATGAACGGTCTGAGGATGCTTTACCGTTGACATGACACAGGACTGATGGTAGCGCTCACCTTGTCTTCTCCGGACAAGGTGTTTTCCGGATGGCCCAATCAATCGGAAAGTGACTCTACCCCAGTCCTCAGCAGTCCAATCCCTGTACCTTTTGCAGAATATCAGTCTGTCCCTGATGTTTTCCCTGGAGAGAAGTGGCTTCTTTGCTGCCCTTCTTGACACCAGGCCATCCTCAAAAAGTCTTCGCACTCACACCTGCCTGCTGCCATTCCTGAGCAAGCTCTGCACTGGTGGTGCCCCGATCCCGCAGCTGAATCAACTTTAGGAGACGGTCCTGGCGCTTGCTGGACTTTCTTGGGCGCCCTGATGCCTTCTTCACAACAATTGAACCTCTCTCCTTGAAGTTCTTGATGATCCGATAAATGGTTGATTTAGGTGCAATCTTATCAGCAGCAATATCCTTGCCTGTCAAGCCCTTTTTGCCCTTTAATGAGACAATCACTGACATGATGGCAGCTGGTACTTTTGTGGCAGGGCTGAAATGCAGTGGAAATGTTTTTTGGGGATTAAGTTCATTTTCATGGCAAAGAGGGACTTTGCAATGAATTGCAATTCATCTGATCACTCTTCATGACATTCTGGAGTATATGAAAATTGCCATCATCAACACTGAGGCAGCAAACTTTGTGGAGACCAATACTTGTGTCATTCTCAAAACTTTTGGCCACGACTGTAGATAGCATCAGAGTTATCCTCAGTGAATAAGTTTCAGATAGATTCCAAACATGGATACTTTTATTCTATATTATTATTATATTATTCTATCACTCATTCAATTGTCAGTACTCTGGATACTATAACAGAGAGATACATTTTGGCCCCTCAGAGGGGGAAGGGCTGATTAGTCCTTGGGCTAATTGTCCTTTGTTTGTGTTCCATGCAGCTCCAGGTGGCAGAGAACACATTCATTAGAACAAATGGAATTCTACAGTATTTTAATAAAATGTTTCAAGGACAGTATCATCAATATTACTTTGAGGAATATATTTTTAGATTTTTATTAATATTTTTTTAATGTTCAGTTCACATAATATAATTTATGTACAAAAATGTATACATTAATAAATTACTTTTTGTAGCTTGCAAAATCTTTTTTACAATGCAGGAGGAGCACTAAAATGTCTGGGCGCTGGCTACAAAAGAGCGCCGCCTGTCAGTCATCTAGGGTTAATACATATCATTTGCAGTCGTTATTATATGCAATGCTAGTTCTGAATATTTCACAGGTATGTACATCAGAGCTTGAGGTGGGGAAAAAAAGGTGTTGGTACTGTTGTGAACTTGATATAGCGGGTATTTCTGTAAGAAGTACCAGTACTCAAACAGTAGAAAAGTAGAGTTTATCAGCAGCAGTCAGCACCTGTCCACATCCAGGGTTGTTTATTTACTATGAATTATAATTATTAAAGGGATTTGGCCAATAAAATCTACAGTAAATGATGTACTAATTATCAACCAGAGTCTGATGAACTGGTGGATACCATTTTCATGTCTCTGCATTCAGTATGAAGGAAGTTAGAGGAATCTTCTCAATGATATGATTGGAAGTCTACAGAATGCTAGCTGTTCCCATGCTAGCTGTTCCCATAGACTTCCAATCATTGTCATAACACTAGTTAGCAATTGCGCTAACGCTAGTTGGCAACTTCCTTCACACTGAACGCAAAAATGTTATCCACTACTTCATCTGACTCTAGGGAAGTAGATAAAGGGCTTCATTGACTTTAAGATTATCCTTTGTGATTCTGAAGTTTCTGTCCTGACAGCAGAGAGAGGGAGAGAGAGGGAGAGAGAGAGGGAGAGAGAGGGAGAGAGAGGGAGAGAGGGAGAGAGAGGGACAGAGAGAGAGAGAGAGAGGGAGAGAGAGAGAGGGGGGGGGGGCAAGTCATTCCCAGCTGCCTGTAACTCGATGTTATCACTGCATGAGTAATGAATGAAGGTTAAATCCCAAATACAGCTCTATCAAAATTCATCAGCAAGCAACAGAGACAGGAGAGAATGATCAGACAGACACTAGTCTCTCTCTCATATCAGTTCACACTAAGGATTAATGAGGAGACCTGTACAAACACACAGCTGTAAAACAATACATGCAGTCTAAACACCTACACTGTACAAACACACAGCTGTAAAACAATACATGCAGTCTAAACACCTACACTGTACAAACACACAGCTGTAAAACAATACATGCAGTCTAAACACCTACACTGTACAAACACACAGAGAATGAAAACACACACAGTATAAGACACAAACTGCACACACACACACAATAAAAACCCACCTACCCACACACACAGACCCACTTGGAGTTCTGTCTGTAGAGACACCTCTGACCCTGAGCACTCAAAACATCAATCCAATTTGGCCTTACTATGCCTTACAGTTCGCAATGACCCCAGTCTCTGCCTTGTGCGTGAGCGTGGTTGAGTATGGTACATGTCGATGTCACACTGAAACCTCTTACTCATAATGAGTCACTTAGTCGTGTGTGTGTGTGTGTGTGATTGTGTGTGTGTGTGTGTGTGGGTGTGTGTGTGAGGAATGTGAGAAAAACCCACGGTCCATCAACTGCACTGAGGTCCTCCCCACTTACACTCCTCATGACTCACGAGTGAGGGAGACAAAGATAGAGACAAAGAGAAAGAAAAACCGGAGGGTGAAGATCTTGTGACTCATTCCTAGATTACAATCCTTTCAAACAGAGAGCGGGTGGGATGAAGGCAATTCACAGAGCAAGATGAGAATGACTAAATTGGAGAGACACTACAACAAAGAGAGGAGAGCATTTGGTGAGATTCAGCGAGGGGAAGAGACTAGTAGCAAGTGATTCAGAGGTAGAGAGAGAGAGAGAGAGAGAGAGAGATGTGTGGGTGGGAGGAGAGAACAGAGGCCATGAGGCCGTGTTGAATTATTCTGTGTGTGAGAGCTATTCTGTCACACTGTGATATTTCTATTTCTAATGATGTGCAAATAGTTAAAGTACAAATGGGAAAATAGATAAACATAACCATAAGGGTTGTATTTACAAAGGTGTTTGTTCTTCACTGGTTGCCCTTTTCTTGTGGTAACAGGTCACACATCTTGTTGGTATGTTGGATTATATGTTCCTTTTGATGGCATAGAAGGCTCTCTCTCTCTCTCTCTCTCTCTCTCTCTCTCTCTCTAACTCGCTCTCTCTCTCTCTCTCTCTCTCTCTCTCCCCTCTCTCTCTCTCTCTCTAACTCGCTCTCTCTCTCTCTCTCTCCCCTCTCTCTCTCTCTCTCTCTCTCTCTCTCTCTCCCCTCTCTCTCTCTCTCTCGCTCTCTCTCTCTCCCCTCTCTCTCTCTCTCTCTCTCTCTCTCTAACTCTCTAACTCTCTCATGCCCCTGAGACCACAGGAGGTACAGCACTCTCTCTTAGAATGCACTGGCCTGAGGTTTACAGAGGCTGCTATTTGTAGATCTAGTGACTTTAATTTAGTAGCGGCAAGTTAACATCAGTACAGAACCAACCTGGACTCAGGAGTAGACGTAGCATAGTAAATTAAAGACTGGAACACTCAAATTAGTATGATATGTTACGAAGTGCAATTCGTAAAACATGTAACAAATTTTGCATACGTATGATTTGTTATGAATTCCAATTTTTTGTTGCTAAGGTTAGCTAGGTGGCTAGGTAGCTAACACTAACATTAGCTAGGTGCCACAAACACACACACACACACACACACACACACACACACACACACACACACACACACACACACACACACACACACACACACACACACACACACACACACACCCAGGGGTTAGTGTTATGGGTGTGTGTGTGTGTGTGTGTGTGTGTGTGTGTGTGTGTGTGTGTGTGTGTGTGTGTGTGTGTGTGTGTGTGTGTGTGTGTGTGTGTGTGTGTGTGTGTGTGTGTGTGTGTGTGTGTGTGTGGCTAACATTAGCTAGGCTAGGGGTTAGGGTTATGGGTTAAGGTTAGGGACCAGGTTAGAAGTTAGGTTAATGGGTTAAGTTGCTAATTAGCTAAAATGCTAAAGTTGTCCATGATTTGATTCAAACACGCAACTTCTCCATTGATAGGCGTTTGCGTTATAGGCCCACTCCGACGGATTCACAACAGGCCATAAAACACACACACACACAAATACACACATAGTGTTTACTGCTAGGCGGAACACAGTGAGACATAAATCAATAGTCTGTATGCTGAAGGATAAGACTAGCAACATGTTTATTCTGAATGTAGTCTGCCACTACTCGGTTTACCTCCAAAACCTTGAATATAAATGAAGGACTGGATGAAATATGAAATATGCATGTCTCACTGACGGACTCTCACCTTTATGCCCAGAGTGTGTCTGTACACCGTTTCAAACCAGTTCAGCCACACTTTCCCTCAGTAGGAATTTCATTAGAAAATAATATAAATGGATGAGCATGAATACCTCCAACAGCATGGATAGTGTTCAATGTCATGAATGTTATAGAATCATATGCAGATTAACTTTAACTGGGTTCAACAGGTGTCTTTCACTGAATATAGCTTAGTGATTGAAAAGGCTTTGTCTGTGTGTGTGTGTGTGTGTGTGTGTGTGTGTGTGTGTGTGTGTGTGTGTGTGTGTGTGTGTGTGTGTGTGTGTGTGTGTGTGTGTGTGTGTGTGTGTGTGTGTGTGTGTGTGTGTGTGTGTGTGTGTGTGTGTGTGTGTGTGTGTGTGTGTGTGTGTGTGTGTGTTTATTACAACAGCAGCTGGGAGGCTGAGGTTGCTGGTAAATATTTGATGAGAGAATGGATCCTCTCTTCTCTGTGAGCAGGTCAAGTACAGTAACACACACACACACACACACACACACACACACACACACACACACACACACACACACACACACACACACACACACACACACACACACACACACACACCCATGACTGTATTTGTAAGTAAAAGAGACATGATAGTTGAATTCGTCAATTTTTTGTCTTGTGGCCTTTACCAAGTGAGTTCCTAGGTGTATAATAATCAATCAAATTCAAGTCTTTTTGACAATACATTACATACTGTGTCATAAGGCCTTATGTTGAGGCCTAGTTGAACCCTAATACAGTGACCTGAAACTAAGGGTTTACAGGCCACACAAGGCCTGCATGAAGGCTTTCACAATTTCGGTAGCTTTCCCGAATTTAGAAAAAAACGTGGTTGAATCATTTCCTGCTTATTCCTTCCCATTTCCAGGAATCTTCCAACCGGGATTTCTGGAAAACCTGAAAAGTCACCAAAATTTAGCCACCCTACCTGCAAGTCACATTATGTTCGCATGGTGATTTCTGTTGGAATCCAGCCAGAGTTAGGATATCCAACAGTTGGAATTTTTATTCACCCGCAACCTGCACTCATATTGACTGTCAGGGATACAGAGCCTTCAGAAAGTATTCAGACCCCTTGACATATTCCACATTTTGTTGTGTTACAACTTTAATTCAAAATCAATTCAATTTAAATTTTTCAACAAACAATACCCCATAATGACAAAGTGAAAACAAGTTTTTAGAAATCTTTGCACATTTATTGAAAATGAAAATTGGAAATATCTCATTTACATACTGTAAGTATTCACACCCCTGAGTCAATACTTTGTAGAAGCACATTTGGCAGCGATTACAAAATTTGCCCATTGTTCTTTTCAAAATTATTCATAGATTTGGCCGGTGTAGGCAGTCATTGTAAATAAGAATTTGTTCACACACACACACACACACACACACACACACACACACACACACACACACACACACACACACACACACACACCTACTCAGCGGGTAGGAGCCAGTGAAGGTGATATAAAAGTACAACTGCCAGATGGCTCAACACATACACCCTTTAACGTTTTCCAAATGTTATTGTATGACAGCCTGAATATAAAATGTATTCAGTTGAGATATAGTGTCACTGACTTACACATAATACCCCATAATGTCAAAGTGGGATTTTGTAGAAATGTTTACAAATTAATTTAAAAAATTCAAAAAGCATTTAACCCCTTTGTCATGGCAACGTTCAGGAATAGAAATGGTCATAACTAACCATATAATAAATAGTGGTTAATAAAATGAGTTTTGAAAGACTCTGTCTGTACGATGTTTGTGTAAGGTTCCTCAGTCGAGTTGTATATTTTAAGCAGAGATTCATCCACAAAGACCAGGGATGTTTTCCAGCCTCACAAAGAAGGGCATTGATTGATAGATTGGTAAAAAAAAAAAAATCAGACATCAGACATTGAATATCTCTTTGAGCAAGGTGACGTTATTAATTACTGTAGGCTTTACTACACAATACTAACCTAATTGACAGAGTGAAAAGAACGAAGACTGTTAAGAATAAAAATATTCCAAAACATGCATCCTGTTTGCAACAAGGCACTAAACAATTAGTCCTGAATACAACGTCTTATGTTTGGGGCAAATCCAACACAACACATCCCTGGGTACCACTATCCGCATTTTCAAGCATGGTGCTGGCTGTGTCATGTTATGGGTATACTTGTCATCGGCAAGGACTGGGAGCTTTTCAGGATTAAAAAAAATGTAATGTAGCTATGCACAGACAAAATCATAGAGGAAAACCTTGTTCAGTCTGCTTTCCAACAGACACTGGGAAACAAATTCACCTTTAAGCAGGATGATAACCTATAACACAAGGCCAAACCTACATTAGAGTTGCTCACCAAGACGACATTGAAGGTTCCTGGGGGGCCTTGTTAAATTTTTGATTTAAATCTGCTTGAAAATCTATGGCAAGACATGGAAATGGATGTCTAGCAACGACCAAGAACCAACTTGACAGAGCTTGAAGAATTTTAAAAAGAATAAATATTGCACAATCCAGGTGTGCAACGCTCTTAAGAGACTTACTCCAAAAGACTCACAATCTGTAATCTTTGCCAAAAGTGTTTCTAACATGTATTGACTCAGGGGCTTGAATAGTTGAAGTCGGAAGTTTACATTTCACAATTCCTGACATTTAATCCTAGTAAACATTCCCTGTCTTAGGTCAGTTAGGATCACCACTTTATTTTAAGAATGTGAAATGTCATAATAATAGTAGAGAGAATTATTTATTTCAGCTTTTATTTCATTCCACATAATTTTCCTTCCTCATGATGCCATCTATTTTGTGAAGTGCACCAGTCCCTCCAGCAGCAAAGCACCCCCACTACATGATGCTGCCACCCCCGTGCTTCACGGTTGGGATGGTGTTCTTCAGCTTGCAAGCCTCCACCTTTTTCCTCCAAACATAACGATGGTAATTACGGCCAAACAGTTCTATTTTTGTTTCATCAGACCAGAGGACATTTCTGGTGTCCACATACTTTTTTATATACAGTGGGGAGAACAAGTATTTGATACACTGCCGATTTTGCAAATCCAGAAAATCACATTGTATGATTTTTAAATAATTAATTTGCATTTTAATGCATGACATAAGTATTTGCTCACCTACCAACCAGTAAGAATTCCGGCTCTCACAGACCTGTTAGTTTTTCTTTAAGAAGCCCTCCTGTTCTCCACTCATTACCTGTATTAACTGCACCTGTTTGAACTCGTTACCTGTATAAAAGACACCTGTCCACACACTCAATCAAACAGACTCCAACCTCTCCACAATGGCCAAGACCAGAGAGCTGTGTAAGGACATCAGGGATAAAATTGTAGACCTGCACAAGGCTGGGATGGGCTACAGGACAATAGGCAAGCAGCTTGGTGAGAAGGCAACAACTGTTGGCACAATTATTAGAAAATGGAAGAAGTTGAAGATGACGGTCAATCTCCCTCGGTCTGGGGCACCATGCAAGATCTCACCTCGTGGGGCATCAATGATCATGAGGAAGGTGAGGGATCAGCCCAGAACTACACGGTAGGACCTGGTCAATGACCTGAAGAGAGCTGGGACCACAGTCTCAAAGAAAACCATTAGTAACACACTACGCCGTCATGGATTAAAATCCTGCAGCGCACGCAAGGTCCCCCTGCTCAAGCCAGCGCATGTCCAGGCCCGTCTGAAGTTTGCCAATGACCATCTGGATGATCCAGAGGAGGAATGGGAGAAGGTCATGTGGTCTGATGAGACAAAAATAGAGCTTTTTGGTCTAAACTCCACTCGCCGTGTTTGGAGGAAGAAGAAGGATGAGTACAACCCCAAGAACACCATCCCAACCGTGAAGCATGGAGGTGGAAACATCATTCTATGGGGATGCTTTTCTGCAAAGGGGACAGGACGACTGCACCGTATTGAGGGGAGGATGGATGGGGCCATGTATTGCGAGATCTTGGCCAACAACCTCCTTCCCTCAGTAAGAGCATTGAAGATGGGTCGTGGCTGGGTCTTCCATCATGACAACGACCCAAAACACACAGCCAGGGCAACTAAGGAGTGGCTCCGTAAGAAGCATCTCAAGGTCCTGGAGTGGCCTAGCCAGTCTCCAGACCTGAACCCAATAGAAAATCTTTGGAGGGAACTGAAAGTCCGTATTGCCCAGCGACAGCCCCGAAACCTGAAGTATCTGGATAAGGTCTGTATGGAGGAGTGGGCCAAAATCCCTGCTGCAGTGTGTGCAAACCTTGTCAAGAACTACAGGAAACGTATGATCTCTGTAATTGCAAACAAAGGTTTCTGTACCAAATATTAAGTTCTGCTTTTCTGATGTATCAAATACTTATGTCATGCAATAAAATGCTAATTAATTACTTAAAAATCATACAATGTGATTTTCTGGATTTTTGTTTTAGATTCCGTTGAAGTGTACCTATGATAAAAATTACAGACTTCTACATGCTTTGTAAGTGGGAAAACCTGCAAAATCTGCAGTGTATCAAATACTTGTTCTCCCCACTGTAGATCCTGTATATATCTCGAGGAGACCAGAGAGGGCAAAATCCAAAATCCAATGTCAAGTAACAATAGAACTTTCTCTCATGTATGGTAGTTTTAGTTAGAATGTGTCCATCATCATCATCAGCCATATTTAGTTTCAATACTCTAATGTACTGTAAATTGATCAAGCTTATCAGTATTGTAAAACTATAATAACTAAGGAATGGCTGAGGACCTTATTCCCCTCAACCTATTAGTACAGTAAACAGCAGTGTTGGCAGCAACCTGAGAGAGATAGGCAGACCACAGAGTTTCAGCAGTCAGCCCTGAGGTAGCTATACTAAAACCTTGGGCAGCTTCTTTTACATCTCTTCAATTATATACAGCCTGTTGTCTAGAGTCTAGACCTGAACACTGAGCTATGGCTGACTCCTGTCTAGCTCCTCAGCATACAGCTACAACACACCACTACTGAGTCTGTTCTGTCAAACATTAGTAATAAATTATAATAATCAATAAAAAAAAAAATTCTCAGTTCCACACTATGAGCAGTTACTGCCTTTTTGCTTGGTAGGGCAGTATAGCAGGCCTGGGCAACTCCAGTCCTCGGGGGCCTGATTGGTGTCACACTTTTGCCCCATCCCTAGCAAACACAGCTGATTTAAACTAATTGCATTTTTAACTGAATATCATGATTAGTTTATTACTGGCCTATAGGCTGCAAAGTGCATGCTCAGAGAAGCACAGAGGAAAGTTATATGTCTTAGATAGCTACTGGAATGGTGAAATAAAAGTATGCTGCACTACATATCGCAATGGATAGTCCAACTCTGAGCCCTGGTCTGCACTTGCATGTTTTTGTGCTGCCTAACCAATGGCTGTGCTGTGTAGGCCTACGGTGGCAGTTCAGGAAGAGAGACAAAGGCCTATGTTCTGTTCTGTTCAGTTTGAGAAAGAGCTCGAAGATGATGATGATGCACGGGCCCCCTCCTTGTTAGCTTAAGATTTCAAAGAAAATAAAACGGATCCGATTATTAAAATGTATCTAACAGAGCTTTGGTCCGCGATGCATTATATGCTGGAAACAAAGACGTGACTCCGATTCATATGGGGATGTCATTGTTTCATTTCTTTGACATTCAGAAGCTGAGCTACAAACTTCTATAGCCAATGAGACAAAACATTTACTTTGCATGGGAAGTAATCTAATTCCTTTCACTATCAATTGATTAAGCTATTAACTTTCTGTACAATAGACAATGTTTAAACCCAGACAGCTTTTAGGGAAACACTTGTTGGGTTAAGCCAGGGAAGAAGAGCAGCAAGTAGTTAAATCTTACATTTTTCTGCGTCGATAGGTCTATTCTGTCTGGGGTGGAAAGGTAGGCCTAACTTTTGAAAGTACCATTCTCTGATTCCTAATGGCGTCTCAGATGTAATTATTTGTAAACAGGAACAGTTTCGTTACAAACAAGACACACTGATTTTGGCATCAGAGAAATATGATGAGATAAACAAACACATAGGCCCATCTCCACGGTGGTCTGCAAACCCACAACCTTCTGGCCCGCAGCCCTGTGTGCTATCAAAACTAATCCTGTGTTGTCATGTAAATGTTTACAGGACAAAGAACAGTCTATAAAACTGCATCACGAAGGCTCTGGTCTGTCTGGGCAGGGCTAGATTGTCGCCTGAGGAACCTTCACGCATTTAATGGCGATGGCAAAGTGTGTGTGATCAGGTTACTGTATTGATTACACAGTGACCCTGCTC
>CM042414.1:40888375-41030875 GCA_023634145.1 Thymallus thymallus | reverse complement strand
GTTTACCATCCTCAGCCTGCCTGGGTCAGCATGTTTAATCAGACTATTGTAAATGCTCTCTTTCCCTCACCCCACCTCCCCTTCCACACGTTCTCTCTCCCTTACCCCTTCTCTCTCTCGTTCTCAATTCGATTCAGTATACTTTATTGACATGGAAAGTAAACACTTACATTGTCAAATTAAACATAGCGAAGATGGCAACGACAGGAATATACTGGACTGTTTGTAATTAAGCATTAATATTGATAGTGATACTCATATTAACAGCAATTACAAGAAATAATAATAAAGAATATGCTAATATACTGTATATAATCACACAATACTTCTCACTGCCTGTCCCACATGTTGTGGTACGGGTCCACGAATTTGGCTGCTTACACACAGCATTTTGTTTTGCTGTCTCTATCACTTCCTGGGGGCAGCATGAACACAGCCTGTCCTCTCTGGGTTTTCCTGTGACGACTGGTCTCTGTGGCCAGGCTGTGTTCACTGAGTCTGTACATACAGTTGAAGTGGGAAGTTTACGTACACCTTAGCCAAATACATTTAAACTCAGTTTTTCACAATTCCTGACATTTAATCCTAGTAAAAATTCCCTGTCTTAGCTCAGTTAGGATCACCACTTCATTTTAAGAATGTGAAATGTCAGAATAATAGTATTTCTTTCATCACATTCCCAGTGGGTCAGAAGTTTACATACACTCAATTAGTATTTGGTAGCATTGCATTTCAATTGTTTTAACTTTGGTCAAATGTTTCGGCTAGCCTTCCACAAGCTTCCCACAATAAGTTGGGTGAATTTTGGCCCATTCCTCCTGGCAGAACTGGTGTAACTGAGTCAGGTTTGTAGGCCTCCTTGCTCGCACACGCTTTTTCAGTTCTGCCCACAAATGTTCTATAGGATTGAGGTCAGGGTTTTGTGATTATCACTCCAATACCTTAACTTTGTTGTCCTTAAGCCATTTTGCCACAACTTTTAAAGTATACTTGGGGTCATTGTCCATTTGGAAGACCCATTTGCGACCAAGCTATAACTTCCTGACTGATGTCTTGAGATGTTGCTTCAATATATCCACATAATTTTCCTTCCTCATGATCCATATATTTTGAGAAGTGCACCAGTCCCTCCTGCAGCAAAGCACCCCCACAACATGATGCTGCCACCCCCGTGCTTCACGGTTGGGATGGTGTTCTTCGGCTTGCAAGCTTCCCCCTTTTTCCTCCAAACATAACGATGGTCATTATGGCCAAACAGTTCTATTTTTGTTTCATCAGACCATTTCTCCAAAAAGTACGATCTTTGTCCCCATGTGCAGTTACAAACCGTAGTCTGGCTTTTTTATGGCGGTTTTGGAGCAGTGGCGTCTTCCTTGCTGAGTGGCCTTTCAGGTTATGTCAATATAGGACTTGTTTTACTGTGGATATAGATACTTTTGTACCTGTTTCCTCCAGCATCTTCACAATGTCCTTTGCTGTTGTTCTGGGATTGATTTGCATTTTTCGCACCAAAGTACGTTCATCTCTATGAGACAGAACGGGTCTCCTTCCTGAGCGGTATGATGGCTGCGTGTTTATCAGTCACAAGGGTCAGATAGTCTACCACCTTGTACTGTCTGTTTAGAGCAAAATAGCATTTGTTGGTGTTTTTTTTCCCAATAGTTGATATATTTTATTGTTGCTTTTTGAAAGTTTGGTTAGGTCCGATGTTCTATGTGCTGACCTGAGGCTTTGTTGGGTTGGTAGTGGTTAGTGAATTGAGCCTCAGGACAAGCTGGCTGAGAGGACTTTTCTATATGGTCACCTCTTGGCAGTTGAGGGCTTTGTAATGGTAGCAGTGGGGGGGGGGTCACTTGTTTTTAAATGACTACAACATTTAGTGGCTCTTTTTTGAATATTAATCAGAACAGAGAATTGGCCTAATTCTGCTCTGCATGTGTTGTTTGGAGGTTTTCTCTACTCTGAGAATGCTCTTACAGAAATCAGGGTTTCAATTGGGTGTTTGTCCCATTTATCAAATTATTGTTTTGTAAGCGGACCAACACTTTGCTGCCATATCGTGCAATTGGTTCTATTATTGATTAGAATATTTTGATCCTAATTTGATAGATATGTTAATGCTATATAGAAAGCCCTCTTTGCTTTGACCTTCAGTTTTATTCACGGCCAGGTTGAAGTTCCATGTGGAGCTGATTGTTTGTTCCGTATATGTGTTTGTGTGTGTTCTATAGGTGTGTGTAGTTGTGTGTTTCTCTCTCTCACACGGCGCTCTCTCTCCCTCACCCCCCTCCCTCTCTCTTTCTGTCACCTTCTCTCTTGTCTCTTTAGGAAGTCTGGTGTAGAAGCTGAACCAGAAGAGAGCCCAGGCAGCAGCAGTAGTAGCAGCGACAGCAGTAGTGGGGCGGTAGATGCCCTCCCCTCAGCCTCCGCCCCAGTTCCTCCCCAGGCCCCTGAAGGAGAGAAGAGAGAGGACAGTTCCTGCTTTGACAGCTCTGTAGACTCCAGCGAGGAAGAGCAGGACCCCGCCATGTTCTCTAACTTTCTAAGCGGGGCAAATCCCCTCAGCTCTGTCTCCTCTGCTGTCAGAGGAGGTCTTTTTGGGGACAATGGGGAGGTGGATAAACAGAAAGCAGGCTCTCAGCATCCTGGGTCAGTTCCTGGTCCTGGTCCTGGGAAGGACCCACAGCATCCTGGGTCAGTTCCTGTTCCTGGTCCTGGGAAGGCCCCACAGCAGCAACAGGGAGGACCCCAGCTGCAGGGGAATGGTCAGGCTGGTCAACAGGGAGGACCCCAGCTGCAGGGGAACGGTCAGGCTGGTCAAGCAGCCAAACCTAGCGGGCAGCAAGCCCACACAAAGAGTGGACCACAACAGCAAGTCCCTGCTAGGGGTGGACCACAACAGCAAGCCCCCCAACAGCAAGTCCCTGCTAGGGGTGGACCACAACAGCAAGCCCCCCAACAGCAAGTCCCTGCTAGGGGTGGACCACAACAGCAAGCCCCCCAACAGCAAGTCCCTGCTAGGGGTGGACCACAACAGCAAGCACCTGCTAAGAGTGGACCACAAGGGTCCCCTAAGGGTGGACCACAAGGGTCACCTAAAGTTGGAGCTCTGCCACAAGGGTCGCCTAAAGTTGGAACTCAGCCACAAGGGTCGCCTAAGGTTGGAACTCAGCCACAAGGGTCGCCTAAGGTTGGAGCTCAGCCACAAGGGTCGCCTAAGGTTGGAGCTCAGCCACAAGGGTCGCCTAAGGTTGGAGCTCAGCCACAAGGGTCGCCTAAGGTTGGAACTCAGCCACAAGGGTCACCTAAGGTTGGAGCTCAGCCACAAGGGTCGCCTAAGGTTGGAGCTCAGACACAAGGGTCGCCTAAGGTTGGAGCTCAGCCACAAGGGTCGCCTAAGGTTGGAGCTCAGCCACAAGGGTCCCCTAAGATTGGCACACAGCAGCAGGGCTCCCCCAGGACTACGACACAGCAGCAGGCCGCTAGTAAAGCTGAGCCTCAGTCTAAAGCTGGACCTATGGCTGGAGCTAAACCCCTGTGCCCAGTGTGTAACACTACTGGACTCAACCTGAACACCAAGGAGCCACCCAACCATAACACCTGCACACAGTGTAAAACTGTCGCCTGCAGCTTGTGTGGCTTCAGTCCTCCTGACTCGGGCGTAAGTAGAGCTTCATTCCAGAGAATACAGTATTTAATACTTTGTTATAAATTATATTTTTGACCTAAGATCACCTTGTAGCATTTGTATGAATCACGTTCTGTGTCAAATTAGTTTTGTATTTTTTTGTACAGTGGAGAATTGAGCATGCTGGTCCTGGCTAGTGTGGTTTGATAAGTCAAGTATTGACACTAGTTACCACTTACCAGGCTGCTTAAACAGAGTCATCTGATTTAGTGGCAGTTCATTCAGCATGTAGTCATTAACATACTACGAGGGTAGTGTAAAGGCAGTAGCAGTAGATAAAGACACAATGTTACTCTAATAGTCACATATTTTTTTTTACGTTAAGTCATAACCTTAATTATGTATGTATCTAGTATGGATTAAGGATTAAGAAAAAAAAATAATGAATAAACATAGATCATATTGATTGCATTGACAGTTTTTTTTTGTTAATCTGTGAGAAAACCAAAATATTTATATGATGCTAAAACTGTCATTTCTATTGCAGGATAAGGAGTGGCTGTGTCTGACCTGCCAGATGCAAAGAGCACTCGGAGGCTCTGACCCACCTGGAACCCCCAAGATGAAACCCCAGCCTTCACCCAACAAAGCATCTATATCTCCTGCACCACAGAAGAAAGACACCTCTACACAAGGCTCCATCCAGAGAAAACCTGCTACATCAGCAACACTGCCACCCAATGCAGAGGCTGCTAGAGCAGCAGACCCTCAGACACCGGCCAGCCCAGCGCCTGCTCAGAAGGCACCACAGGAGAACCGGAGAACATCAGGGCCTCAAAAACCACCAGAGCAGCCAGGCCAACCGGGGCATAAGCAGAGTAATGCAACCCCATCCACGCAGCAGGAGCCTGGGAAGCCTCAGCAAGAGTTTCCAAAGGATGGAGCTTCTCCTGCCAAAGCTGTGCCACAACTACAGGCCCAGCCTCCCAAGCAGGAGTCAGGGGGCTTCTTTGGCTTTGGTGGTCCTAAGTCTCAGCCTGTCACCTCAAAACCTGAAGAGTCAGTGTCTGGGAAGATGTTTGGCTTTGGCTCCTCCATTTTCAGCTCTGCATCCACTTTGATCACCTCAGCTGTTCAGGACGAGCCCCGCACCACACCGCCTGCTTCCCCCAAGGTGTCTGCAGCAGCCCAGGTCCCCACATCAGTACAGGCCAAAGTGGACAAACCCCCATCAGAGCCTCCTAAGGGAGCATCATCTTCCCAACCAGCTCCCAAAGCAGGCCAGTCCACCTGTCCACTCTGCAAGGTGGAACTCAACATGGACTCCAAGGACCCTCCCAATTACAACACCTGTACCGAATGCAAGAACACTGTCTGCAACCTCTGTGGATTTAACCCCATGCCAAATGTTACTGAGGTAAAATGGCTATATAATTTTAATTCCTCTGTGGCTGTATTTATTGATGAATATCAGAAAAATATGTTAATATCTACAGTTGTTCTATGCTCTGGCTTTATGTAGGATTTACAAGATGCTTTATGTAGACCCCTTGGTCACTGTAGGATTTACAAGATGCTAGACGTCTTCACGGATCCACCTGTACCCGAATACCCAGGACCCGGATCCAGAATTCTAAATAATGTCACGGTTCTTGGTCAGATCTGATAGGATTGTCACGGGTCTCGGGTATGTGTAACTTTAACTGACTTGTCCGGAAAGCCAATCAGAAGTCAATCAAAGTGGCAATAGGCTACAGTCATAGATCCTCTGTGTGTGTCAGATGTTAGGAGATATCTAATCAATGGAAGATGGAATTGAAAGTTAAAGGAGAAGGATGGGCTACAACGACCAAGAGCCAACAGTTAGGATGCTACTTAATATTCTGAATGGAGTTATTGTTGTTTGTAACTGTGTAAGACAAGAACCTTGATGCAGCCTCAATTAGCCTGGCTAGCTAGCTAGCTAGCTTAACTAGCTTCTCCTGGTTTGATGCAGTCAAGACCGCTACTACGTAATCATATTGGATGATAAATAACCTAGCTATGGCAGCTATTAGTCTACTATAGCGCAAGTCGGCTTGGTTGGTTGGTGTCGCTCCCTCTCTCCCTCCTACCTGCACCTGTGTCACTCGCTCACACTCACAGTAGCCTACACTCACACAGCACGACTCCTGTTAGTGTCACCTCTCTCCCTCACACTTTATCAGCTCCGCTTAATAAAATGTACTTTTCTGCTGCTTCCCTCACTCGGATTGGACCCGGTCTAGATCAGACCAGGTCTATACGGAACGGGTCTAATTGTCCTCAGGTCCGTTTGGAACGGGTCTCTATATTTTAAAAAATATATTTATGCATATCGGGTGGGAAAAGCCTCAGGTCCATTTTGTAACGGGTCCAACTCTTTAGACCCGTGAAGGCCTCTACAAGATGCTATTTCTCTGTTGTGCAATATAGTGCAATATAATGCTATGTAATATCAATTAGCTATCACTTTACTACACACAATTAAATCTTGAAATTTGATGCTGACAACTTATTAATTTGCATTGCAATCAATGCATTGAGCTGGAAACTGGATATCAGGAAGGATAATGTATACAGGCCACACATCACACTAAATTCAGATTTCTACAAAGTGATTAGTAGGTTATACCGACACTCCCACTCAGACTCACTCAACTAAGCTATTTTTAGGATATTATGATCTCTATGCGAGTTTTAATGAGCTTGCTTAAAGGGTCAATCTGCATTTGTAACATCAATATAAATAAATTCATGATATACAGTGCATTCGGAAAGTATTCAGAACCCTTTACTTTTTCCACATTTTGTTACGTTACAGTCTTATTCTAAAATGGATTAAATTAATATTTTCCCTCATCAATCTACACACAATACCCCATAATGACGAAGCTAAAACAGGTTTTTAGAAAATGTTCTAATAAAAATATAAACAAATTAATAAATATTACATTTACATAAGTACTACATAAGTACTTTATTAAGTATTCAGACCCTTTACTCAGTACTTTATTAAGTATTCAGACCCTTTACTCAGTACTTTATTAAGTATTCAGACCCTTTACTCAGTACTTTATTAAGTATTCAGACCCTTTACTCAGTACTTTATTAAGTATTCAGACACTTTACTCAGTACTTTGTTGAAGCACCTTTGGCAGTGATTACAGCCTTGAGTCTTCTTGGGTATGACAGGCTGTGTGCTTAGGGTTGTTGTCCTGTTGGAAGGTGAACCTTCGCCCCAGTCTGAGGTCCTGACCGCTCTGGAGCAGGTTTTCATCAAGGATCTCTCTGTACTTTGCTCCGTTCATCTTTCCCTCGATCCTGACTAGTCTCCCAGTCACAGTCAGCATGATGCTGCCACCACCATGCTTCACCGTAGGGATGGTGTTAAGTACTTAAGTACAAATACGTTAAAGTACTACTTAAGTAGTATTTTTGGGGTATCAGTACTTTACTTTACTATTTATATTTTTGACAACTTTTACTTTTACTTCACTACATTCCTAAAGAAAATAATGTACTATTTACTCCTTACATTTTCCCTGACACCCAAAAGTACTCGTTACATTTTGAATGCTTAGCAGAACAGAAAAGGTCAAACTTATCAAGAGAACGTCCTTTGTCATCCCTACTGCCTCTGATCTGGCAGACTCACTAAACACGTTTTTAAATGTCTGAGTGTTGGAGTGTGCCCCTGGCTGTCCAAAAATTATAATAATAAGGAAATCTTACCGTCTGGTTTGCTTAATACAAGGAATTTGATGTATACTTTTACTTTTTACTTTTACTCAATTATGACAATTGTGTGTTTTTTCCACCACTGTACTTAAGTACATTTCAAACCAGAATTTTACTCAAGTAGTATTTTATTGGGTTACTTTCACTTTTACCTGTGTCATTTTCTATTAAGGTATCTTTACTTTTACTCAAGTATGACAATTGAGTACTTTTTCCACCTCTGACTGTTTGGATGGTGCCAGGTTTCCTCCAGACATGACCATTGGCATTCAGGCCAAAGAGTTCCATTTTGGTTTCATCAAGCCAAAGAATCTTGTTTCTCATGGTCTGAGAGTCTTTTAGATGCCTTTTGGCAAAATCCAAGCAGGCTGTCATGTGCCTTTTACTGAGAAGTGGCTTCCATCTGGCCACTCTACCATAAAGGCCTGATTGGTGGATTGCTGCAGAGATGGTTGTCCTTCTGGAAGGTTTTCTCCACAGAGCTGGAGCTCTGTCAATTTTGAGTCTCATAGCAAAGGGTTTGGATACTTATGTAAATAAGGTATTTCCGTTTTTTATTTTAATAAATGTGCAAACATTTCCCCAAAACTATTTTTGCTTTGTCATTATGGGGTATTGTGTGTTTTTATAAATTTTACAATAAGGCTGTAACGTAACCAAATGTGGAAAAAGGGAAGGGGTCTGAATACTTTCCGAATGCTCTGTATGCTTAAATCATCAGTTATTTGTATGCTCTCTAGAGAACAACATATACTTAGTTTTACCTACATTCAATATTAATTTCAGGTCAATAAGGTTTTTCTGTAATACAATGAAGACAGACTAGTTTCGATAGAGCCTGGTCAACTGTTGGGGCGATAGTGACACAACAGTGTCATCGGCATACAAGTGCAGGTTACATTTGTTTTTACAGACAAGTTCATATTGTTCATGTAAACAGTAAAAAGTACACGACCCAGAATCCACCCCTGTGGGACACCTTTCGTAATATCCAGGAAATCTGATTTAACACCATCAGTAGATACACATTGAATTCTATCTGTCAAGTCATTTGTAAACCAGTTACATGCAGCCTGGTCTAGGCCAATTGAGGAAAGCCTCTGAATGTGATCAACAGCATTGAATGCCTTTGACAGGTCAATGAAGAGGGCAGCACAATGTTGCCTTTTATCCATACAGTTAACTACATAATTTATAACTAGGGATGCAGCAGAGATACTGCTATGACCTGGTCTAAAACCTAACTGAAAGATAAGATAGAAGTATGGCGATAATTATTTAGGTCACAAGGGTCATCACCTTTGTGAAGGGGGAGTACATGAGCCGCCTTCCAAACCTTGGGGATAGTAACAGAAATAATTGTCAGGTTTAGAATATGGGTTAATGAATCAGCGATCAGGGGCAGAGAGCTGCAACAGAAATGGATCCAGCATATCAGTCCAAGTTTTTTTTTAGTCAATCTTTAGCAAGGAATCTAGCACACCACAGATAGTAAATTGTTGAAATGAAAACAAAGATTCACTAGAAGTTGACGGGAGGACTTGTGAGGCGTCTGTTTCTCAAACTAGACACTCTAATGTACTTGTCCTCTTGCTCAGTTGTGCACCGGGGCCTCCCACTCCTCTTTCTATTCTGGTTAGAGCCAGTTTGCACTGTTGCGTGAAGGGAGTAGTACACAGCGTTGTACGAGATCTTCAGTTTCTTGGCAATTTCTCGCATGGAATAGACTGACGAGTTTTAGAAGATAGTACTTTGTTTCTGACCATTTTGAACCTGTAATCGAACCCACAAATGCTGATGCTCCAGATACTCAACTAGTCTAAACAAGGCCAGTTTTATTGCTTCTTTGATCAGTTATGTTTTCATCTATGCTAACATAATTACAAAAGGGTTTTCTAATGATCAATTAGCCTTTTAAATGTATAAACTTGGATTAGCTAACACAACGTGCCATTGGAACACAGGAGTGATGGTTGCTGATAATGGGCCTCTGTACGCCTATGTAGATATTCCATAAAAAATCGTCCATTTCCAGCTACAATAGTCATTTACAACATTAACAATGTCTACACTGTATTTCTGATCAATTTTCTATTATTTTAATGGACAAAAAATTTGCTTTTCTTTAAAAAACAAGGATCTTAATTAAACAAGGATTACTATTTTGCTGTTTCGTATCTCTAATACATACTATGGGTCAATGATCATATACAAACACTCCACTATACAAATATTTATGGGGCTTATTAGTAAGAATTAAATCAATCAATGAGGAGTTACACATTTTTCACATCTCACGTTTTGAGATCAATTGAGTCAGATTAAAATCAATATATATACTCTTAAATTGATCTGAGGCCGGGGATAGCCAATCCAGATTCAATCCCCTAAAATGACCAACTCTGACGACAAAAAAGGTGTTTAACAATCGGCGACAGCAACAATAGCATCCGTCATGGCAGCAGGGGGCGGAAGATCACAGCAACAAATACATGTCTATTCTGGTTTATGGACACATCTACAACCAGGAGCTCAAATGTCTTGGGAACAGAAATATTTAAAGATTCGGATGCCATGAAATTAGATTTTACATATATGGCCACTCCTCCCCCTTTCTGTAATCTGTCACATCTACATACAGTTGAAGTCGGAAGTTTACATACACTTAGGTTGAACTCATTTTTCTACCACTCCACAGATTTCATGTTAACAAACTATAGTTTTGACAAGTTGGTTAGGACATCTACTTTGTGCATGACACAAGTAATTCTTCCTAAAATTGTTTACAGTATCACAATTCCAGTTGGTAAGAAATGTACATGCACTAAGTTGACTGTGCCTTTAAAATTATGTTATGGCTTTAAAAGCTTGTGATAGGCTAAATTACATAATTTGAGTCAATTGGAGGTGTACCTGTGGATGTATTTCAAGGCCTACCTTCAAACTCTTTGCTCAACACCATGGGAAAATCAAAAGAAATCAGCCAAGACCTCAGAAAAACAATTGTAGACCTCCACAAGTCTGGTTCATCTTTGGGAGCAATTTCCAAACGCCTGAAGGTACCACGTTCATCTGTACAAACAATAGTACGCAAGTATAAACACCATGGGACCATGCAGCCGTCATACCGATCAGGAAGGAGACGCGTTCTGTCTCCTAGAGATGAATGTACTTTGGTGCGAAAAGTGCAAATCAATTCCAGAACAACAGCAAAGGACCTTGTGAAGATGCTGGAGGAAACAGGCACAAAAGTATCTATATCCACAGTAAAACGAGTCCTATATCGACAGGAAAGGCAGCTCAGCAAGGAAGAAGACAGTGCTCCAAAACCACCATAAAAAAGCCAGACTACGGTTTGCAACTGCACATGGGGACAAAGATCGTACTTTGCTGCAGGAGGGACTGGTGAACTTCACAAAATATATGGCATCATGCGGAAGGAAAATTATGTGGATATATTGAAACAACATCTCAAGACATCAGTCAGGAAGTTAAAGCTTGGTCGCAAATGGGTCTTCCAAATGGACAATGACCCCAAGCATACTTCCAATGTTGTGGCAAAATGGCTTAAGGACAACAAAGTCAAGGTATTGGAGTGGCCATCACAAAACTCTGACCTCAATCCTATAGAACATTTGTGGGCAGAACTGAAAAAGTGTGTGCGAGCAAGGAGGCCTACAAACCTGACTCAGTTACACAAGGCTACCCGAAACATTTGACCCAAGTTAAACAGTTTAAAGGCAATGCTACCAAATACTAATTGAGTGTATGTAAACTTCTGA
The DNA here is from genome assembly GCA_023634145.1 of Thymallus thymallus. Taxonomy (NCBI): domain Eukaryota; kingdom Metazoa; phylum Chordata; class Actinopteri; order Salmoniformes; family Salmonidae; genus Thymallus; species Thymallus thymallus. The sequence continues at coordinate 41,019,706 of CM042414.1, read as the reverse complement.
CCCACTGGGAATGTGATGAAAGAAATAAAAGCTGAAATAAATAATTCTCTCTACTATTATTCTGACATTTCACATTCTTAAAATGAAGTGGTGGTGATCCTAACTGACCTAAGACAGGGATTTTTTACTAGGATTAAATATCAGGAATTGTGAAAAACTGAGTTGAAATGTATTCGGCTAAGTAAACTTCTGACTTCAACTGTACATTGTAATTGTAATTTAATTCAATGTCTTTATCACATACAGAACCATTTAACCATGTTTCAGAAACAAAATGAATGTCAGGACACGAGTCCTGTACCCCAATTATCAATTGGTCAATTTTTTTAATCACACTTAGCACATTTAGCTGCATTAGGCTAAGCCCACTACAAGGTTTAAAGTCAGCGGGGGTGTTCAGCTCATTCCCATAAGAGCTAACAGGCATAGGGCAATCTGCAGCTATTTGTTGAGTGAGCTGAGACTTTACAGAAGGTCCATGGCCAACCACGTGAGAGCAGAGCAGACTGAGCATTTGACAGACCTCCCTCAAGTCACTGGATGAATGGGCTGGGGCGGGAACAAGGAAAGCAGTGTTGGCAGAGCTCAGTCCACCCTGATGAAGCTCCCGCCAAAGGAGTGGAGCTGCTGCAGGGGAGTGGAGCTGCTGCTAATGCTCCATTCTGTGTGTGCACAGGAGGCCTTGGTGTTGCAGGGTTGAGGCTGCCATGCCATGAATCATAAAATTATATAAACATGTACCTGTAATAGAGCATGCTGGGAAATATGATAATGATGGGCGTGGTTTTGGTTCAAAGTAATGTGTACCAGTTTCAGGCCTCGGTATTGGGAGGTAAAACTAGGCCCTCAACATATGGCCTCATGAAATACATAATAGGGTATTGTGTTAAAGATTATTCAATTTTGTATGATAACATATTCTCTTAGGTTCTCTGGACTTCACCAAGTGATATCCTATCGGTCACTAACAATTACAATTATGGGTGGTAACTCTACAATTTCCTCGAAAGGCAAGGCACTCTGGGAAGTATTTGAATAAGGCTTTACACTAAGCAGTAAGTGTGTTAATTTAACACTGTTCCAGTGTCTATATGGGTCCACAGACCCATCAAGATGGCCTGAACTAGATGGCCTGAACTAGTAATCCACAGAATGGAAAGCTTGCTATGTTTGTGAGTAGAGCAGGTTGATTATATAGACCCACTTATTTTATAGTGATTAAGATAATTCAGGTGTTCCATCTGACAGTCTATGCAACACAATAAGAGGAAGCTGGGAATAGTTTCACCTGTGACTTGGTTAACGACTCATGTTGTCATTGCATTATGCAGACCAGTGACTGCCTTACCATCACAGAGGCCTCGTATCATTACAAGAGGCAGAGGGTGGTATGGCTAACTGTTCCACAAGCTTTACTAATGGCCTTTTGTCTGATAGCCTGCATTATGTGCCTCCCTCAGGAGGGCTGTATCGCTATCAGAGAGCAGATGAACAGAATAAAACACAGAGTTCATGTATGTTTGGAGAACTGATGGTCCCCTGCCCATTTACAGTAGAGGCCATTCGAGTTGTGAGTGCAGGCGGCGAGTTGTAGGATACATAATTTATTTCAAGGCTGGTGTTCAGCTCCGTCCTAAGTGAGAGTGTGAGTGTCTCATAATAGCACAAAGGTATAGCATTTTACTATTGGCTAATGGCTACTGTATAATAATATCAAGCAATAATTTCTTAATAATCCAAAAAGGTGTAATTAGCGAACAATTTATTTGACATAATGGGTGAACGCTGTCCTCTCAGATAGTTAAATTCATACATACATTTCCTCTTAGCCTTGACACAACACAGTAGCAATATTCAGTTACCGATGTCTAGTGGCAACTTGAATTGTAAATCAGCTTGGGCTTCTCTACAAAGACTATCTCATGATGACAGGCACAGAAACACTGCTTTGTTTACTGATTATGTGGAACATGAAGTTCACATGTACCCATTATCACATTTGCAAGTATCGGTTGACAAAGGCATATTTAGTGTTGCTGATTGAAATCATGGTACTAAATAATATTTAACCGTGTCGGATAATGTGATTTGACCATCGTTATGCTGTTATTGTCTTTCAGTTGAAAGAATGGCTGTGTCTGAACTGCCAGATGAAGAGAATGGAACCCCCAGGACCTCCCATGATGAAACCCCAACCCTCTCCAAACAAAGGTTCTGCACCTCAGAAGGCCACTGTCACACCTATCGCCACCCAAAAGAAAGACACTCCAACACCAGCCTCCCCCCAGAAAAAAACAGCTACATCAGCAACACTGCCACTCCAGGCAGAGGCTGCTAGAGCAGCAGACCCTCAGACACAGGAGAACCGGAGAACATCAGGGCCTCAGAAACCACCAGAGCAGCCAGGCCAATCGGGGCGTAAGCAGAGTAATGCCACCCCGTCCACACAGAAGGAGCCTGAGAAGCCTCAGCAACAACCTCCAAAAGGTGGGACATCTCCTGCCAAGCAGGAGTCAGGGGGCTTATTCGGTGGTTTTGGTGGTCCTAAATCTCAGTCTACCTCAAAGCCTGAAGATTCAGTATCTGGGAAGATTTTTGGTTTTGGCTCCTCCATCTTCAGCTCTGCATCCACTATGATCACCTCAGCTGTTCAGGATGAGCGCCACACCACACCACCAGCTTCCCCCAAGGTGTCTGCAGCAGCCCAGGCCTCTCCCAAGATGCCCACTGCAAAGGATACCAAACAACCTGTTACTCAGAAAGCAGAGGAGAAGAAAGCAGAGCAACCCCAGCAGGCCGCAGTCCCCCCATCAGTACAGGCCAAAGTGGACAAACCCCCATCAGAGCCTCCAAAGGGAGCATCATCTTCCCAACCAGCTCCCAAAGCAGGCCAGTCCACCTGTCCACTCTGCAAGGTGGAACTCAACATGGGCTCCAAAGACCCTCCCAACTACAACACCTGTACCGAATGCAAGAACATGTTCTGCAACCTCTGTGGATTCAACCCCATGCCAAATGTTACTGAGGTAAGATAGACCAAATATCACTTAATTACTGTGTGTATAAATAATTACTGATGTATTATTATTTAGACAAAGATAACTTTATTTTATAGAATAGTTCAGAGAGCTAATTAATCTCTACACGAATAACCTTAGTCATTCTGAAATTATAATTAGACATTGCACCGTTGGTCGGTTAATTTCTTGTTCGTTCTCTCTTCGTACAAATAGAAACAACTCGTCTGACATGGTTGTAGACAGACTGCTATTTTACTTGACTGAAGAGAGACAATGCAAAGTCTCAACTGTAGTGTTTATGGCTATTTCCTTTCCTGACTTTTTCTTGACTCATATTAATTCTACCAACAGTTCAGATGGTTCAAATACGTATATTTTACGGTGTGCTTTACACATATGCAATACGCCTAATACTTAAACTGCAAGTCATGTTGAAGCTCAAAACAGCGACAATGATGCATCACAGAGTGCTGGATGATTTATGTCTCAGATGATATCACGGCAGAAACATTTGCTTGTGCTTTTTTCCATCATGCATATGTAGAGCTGTATATGAAATTGATTCAATTCTGTATTCCTCTCACAATGTAAACATGTTTTAGGTGAAGGAGTGGCTTTGTCTAAAGTGCCAGATGCACAGAGCACTTGGAGGAATGGAACCTCAAGGACCTACCATTATGAAACCCAAGCCTTCCCCCAACCAAGTCTCTACTCCTGCTGCTGCTCCTCAGAAGAGAGACACTCCAACACCCTCTGGTCCCCATAAAGTGTCCACTCCAACACCCTCTAGTCCCCATAAAGTGTCCACTCCAACACCCTCTGGTCCCCATAAAGTGTCCACCGCACCAGCCTCACCCAAAAAGGAGCCAGTTACTCCAGCCTCTCACCCTGTCACCTCAAAACCTGAAGAGTCCGTGTCTGGGAAGATGTTTGGCTTTGGTTCCTCCATTTTCAGCTCTGCATCCACTTTGATCACCTCAGCTGTTCAGGACGAGCCCCGCACCACAACGCCAGATTCCCCCAAGGTGTCTGCACCCGTTGCGCATCAAAAGAAGGAGACTCCCACACCAACTGGTGCCCAAAAAGGTGCATCAACACCAGCATCACCCAAAAAAGAGGCTCAAACACCAGCCACAGCCCCAAAGAAGGACACCCCAATACCAGGCTCCCCCCAGAGAAAGCCAGACTCCCCTGCAATGACTGCAAAGCAGGACCAGAAACCAGTAGGTTCTCTAAAACCAGGAGACCCACCAGGGGCTAAGCAGGGGAGTGCTGCACAACCACAGCAGAAGATTCCACAAGTCCAGCCTCAACAGATCCCAGTAAGTGCACCGAAAGCAGAGCCTAGGAAGACTCAGCAACAACCTCCTAAAGTTGGGACCTCTCCAGGACCTGGTCAGAAGGCACCACAGGAGAACCGGAGAACATCAGAACCTCAGAAACCACCACAGCAGCCCAGCCCTGGGCGTAGGCAGAGTAGTGTCATTCCATCCACACAGCAACACTCCAAGCAGGAGTCAGGAGGCTTATTTGGCTTTGGTGGTCCCAAATCTCAGTCTAACCCCTCAAAGCCTGACGAGTCAGTGTCTGGAAAGATGTTTGGCTTTGGCTCCTCCATCTTTAGCTCTGCATCCACTTTGATCACCTCAGCTGTTCAGGATGACCCCCACACCACGCCGCCAGCTTCCCCCAAGGTGTCTGCACCGGCCTCTCCCAAGATTCCCCCTACAAAGGAGACCAAACCACCTGCTGCTCAGAAAGCAGAGGAGAAGAAAGCAGAGCAACCCCAGCATGCTGCGGTCTCCCCATCAGTACAGGCCAATGTGGACAAACCCCAATCAGAGCCTCCAAAGGAAGCAGCATCCTCCCAACCAGCTCCCAAAGCAGGCCAGTCCACCTGTCCACTCTGCAAGGTGGAACTCAACATGGGCTCCAAAGACCCTCCCAACTACAACACCTGTACCGAATGCAAGAACACTGTCTGCAACCTCTGTGGATTTAACCCCATGCCAAGCGTTACTGAGGTAAGAAACTACAGTTCTGGTAATTAATTTCAACATAACACAATTATGACTACTCTGTCAAATTGCTTCTAGCTACCAATGTTTTATTCAGTTAAAAGTTTAAATAATAGGGACATTTAAGTTACTTGTATTGAGTGCTTTGGTTACACAAATTGTAAAATGTCTATTAAACTATAACTACTGTATAATATTCAAAGACACTTAGAGCAACAATTGGGCATGTTAAAGGCAGACTGGATATTCAGCATTATAAACTGGGTGGTTCGAGCCCTGAATGCTGGTATATCAGACCGTATACCACGGGTATGACAGAACATTTATTTTTACTGCTCTAGTTACGTTGGTAACCAGTTTATAATAGCAATAAGGCACCTCTGGGTTTGTGGTATATGGCCAACATACCACAGCTAAAGGCTGTGTCCAGGCACTCCGCATTCCGTCGGGCTTAAGAACAGCCCTTAGCCGTGGTGTATTGGCCATTTACTGTACCACACCCCCCCCGTGCCTTACTGCTTAAATATACAGTTTATTTTTTTATTTTTTTACAAATCGATACTTAGAGTCAAATATTGATATAATATCGTCCACAAATAATATTGTGATATGTAACTGTATCGATGTATTCCCCCATCACTAGTATACAGTATGTATCTAACACAACACTGCTCTTTCAGGTGAAGGAGTGGCTGTGCCTGAACTGCCAGATGCAGAGAGCTCCTGGAGGAATGGAACCCCCAGAACCACTTATGATGAAACCGTATCCTGACAAAGTTTTTTCACCTCAAACAGTCACTGTCAAACCCATTGCAGCCCAAAAGGACATGGCAACACCTGCTGCATCTGTGAAGAAAAACAGTCTAAACCCAAGCTCCCCTCAAAGGAAACCAGTTCTCCCTGCAGCTGAAGCTACTAAACCAGCGGACACTCAAAAGCTGGCAAGCCCAGCGCCAGCTCAGAAGGCACCACAAGGTAACCGGAGAGCATCACAACCTCAGACACCACCACAGCAGCCCAGCCAGCCTGGGCGTAGGCAGAGTAGTGCCATCCCATCCACACAGCAACACCCCAAGCAGGAGTCAGGTGGATTCTTTGGCTTTGGCGGTCCTAAATCTCAGTCTATCCCCTCAAAGCCTGATGAGTCAGTTTCTGGGAAGATGTTTGGCTTTGGCTCCTCCATCTTCAGCTCTGCATCCACTTTGATCACCTCAGCTGTTCAGGACGAGACCCTCACCACACCGCCAGCTTCCCCCAAGGTGTCTGCACCGGCCTCTCCCAAGATGCCCCCTGCAAAGGAGACCAAACCACCTGCTACTCAGAGAGCAGAGGAGACAAAAGCAGAGCAACCCCAGCAGGCTGCGGTCCCCCCATCAGTACAGGCCAAAGTGGAGAAACCCCCATCAGAGCCACCAAAGGGAGCAGCATCTTCCCAACCAGCTGCCAAAGCAGGCCAGTCCACCTGTCCACTCTGCAAGGTGGAACTCAACATGGACTCCAAGGACCCTCCCAACTACAACACCTGTACCGAATGCAAGAACACTGTCTGCAACCTCTGTGGATTTAACCCCATGCCACATGGTACAGAGGTAAATTAAATTGCAATCATTATAGCAAGCAAGTGGTATTCTATGTTCTTGTTTACTTAAATATTTTCAGAACACAGTCTGTTATTTTCAGTTTGATTATCATAGTTTACACTTATATTTTTTCAGGTGAAGGAATGGCTGTGTCTGAACTGCCAGATGCAGAGAGCACTTGGGGGAATGGAACCCCAAGAACCTCCCATGATGAAACCCCGACCCTTGCTCAGCAAAGTTTCTACACCTGTTTCACCTCAAAAGGAGACTCTGGCATCTCAAAAGGTAAAGGAGACTCCCATACCTGCTGTAACTCAGAAGAAGGCCACCTCTACACTCCAAAAAGAGGAGAGAACCACACTTACTGCACCACAAAAGGAGACTCCATTACCAGCCTCATCCAAAATGGAGGAGACACCAGTTACATCATTAAAGCAGGACAATCCAACACCAGAGTCACCACAAAAGAAAAAGCATCCTACACCACCAGGTGTGTCTGTAACAGATGAGGTCCCAACCACAGCTTTACCTGTCAAGAAGGAAGTTTCTGCCTCTGCCCTTATCAAGGAGGAACCAACTCCTGCCTCAGCTCTCACCAAGGAGGTCCCTGCTTCACCTCTCACTAAGGAGGCACCAGCTCCAGCCTCATCTCAAAATAATAAGGAACCTATACTGCCATGTTCAACCCAAGATAACACGGCTGTACAATCAGGTTTACCTCTGAAGAAGGAAGCACCACCTTCGACAGCAGTAGAGACTAAAGAGGTCCAACTTCCAGCTGCAATACAAAGCAACCAAGCACCCGTTCCAGATTCACTCAAAACAAAAGAGACTACAACAGTTGACTCCGCACTGAAAAAAGATGCTTCATCTACTAAGATCTCAATTGACAACCAGAAACCTGCAATTGTTCAAAGGTCGGTGGAGCCACCAGCCACACCTACAAACAAGCAGAACGAGGCTCTTCAACCCTTACAGCAGCCAGAAAAGCAAATGCCTGCACAGGAACAGCCAGCTACACAGCCTCCGGCACAAGTACAGCCCCAGGAAGCTCCAAAGCCAGACCCCAAAATCACTACCACAAAGCAGGAGCTTGGGAAACCAGCCAGTCCAGTACCTGCTCAGAAGGCACCAGAGAACCGGAGAACATCAGAACCTCAGACACCACCACAGCAAGCCATCCAGCCTGGGCGTAGGCAGAGTAGTGCCGTCCCTTTCACACAGCAACACCCCAAGCAGGAGTCAGGAGGCTTATTTGGCTTTGGTGGTCCCAAATCTCAGTCTACCCCTTCAAAGCCTGAAGAGTCAGTGTCTGGGAAGATGTTTGGCTTTGGCTCCTCCATCTTCAGCTCTGCATCCACTTTGATCACCTCAGCTGTTCAGGACGAGCCTCGCACCACTCCGCCAACTTCCCCAAAGGTGTCTGCACCGCCCAAGATGCCCCCTGCAAAGGAGACCAAACCATCTGCTGTTCAGAAAGCACAGGAGAAGAAAGCAGAGCAACCCCAGCATGCTGCGGTCTCCCCATCAGTACAGGCCAATGTGGACAAACCCCCATCAGAGCCTCCAAAGGAAGCAGCTTCCTCCCAACCAGCTCCCAAAGCAGGCCAGTCCACCTGTCCACTCTGCAAGGTGGAACTCAACATGGACTCCAAGGACCCTCCCAACTACAACACCTGTACCGAATGCAAGAACACTGTCTGCAACCTCTGTGGATTTAACCCCATGTCACATGAAACAGAGGTAAGTAAATAGTCTATTTTTCATCAAAGTAATTTGGCTATTCTAACATGCATGTTATGCTTTATTTTAGAACAGTTGGTTAAGAATACTAACTATGCATTGACAATGTCTATTGTTGCCAGTCGTCTTTAATGGGAGTTGTAAGAGGGCATAACAAGATGCTGTGATGCATGCTCTTTTTACTACTATTTGCTTTTCTCCAAATTGTCTAATATTTGTTTATGATCTTCCTGGAAACAAATTGTAATCTGACAGCATTGTATCTCTGTATCTTGGCAAGGTTATGGCATTCATGTTCATCTGCTACTGATCACACGTTGCATGACTTTTGTCTGAAAGGGATTGGAGTACATAGTGCCTGCCAATATTCTACAGAATATGCAACAGACTATGTCCTATTAAAATTAGGTTCACAAACAATGAGAGGAGAAACTATGAGGATTGTAGGTCCATGAACACATTCACACTGTCGGTAGATGTTGTTATCTAATGTTAGATCTTGAAGAATTGTATTGTGTTGCATCTATACCTGACCCAGATTCGGCTCTGAACCACATCTTAAATGTTTTCAATTGTATTGTAGATAAACATGCTCCCTTTAAAAAAACGGAGAATAAAAAATGGGTCTTGCCCTTGGTTCAGTCCAGAGCTATCTGAAGTAATACACAACAGAGTTGCTGCCTGCGACGAAGCTAGAATCACAGACTCGGGCCCAGACTGGCAGTCTTTCAGGCGATTTGAGAAATCTGTGTGTAAAACTAGTTAAAAAAGCAAAATCAGATTATTATGTTAATACTCTATCTGAATGTACTGTGAACCTAGCTACATTTTGGAAAACTGTTAAATCACTGAAGGGTTGTGTCTCCTCTTCTCTCACCCAATAAATTAATTTAGATTCTGACAAAATGATATCATTAATGCATTTAATCAAAACAAATTCTCTGCAGGCTTTTTATTTGAATGTATTTTCAAAGCCAGTTCTTGGAAATGCTGGAAATTCACTGATAAAGAAGTCCTGGATGCTTTGTTAACATTAGACGAAAAAGCAAATCCACAGGAGCTGATCATTTGGAGCCTGGCCTTATTGCTCAGTAGCTCAAATGTTTTATTTAACACTGTTAACAGGAAGTATTCATAAAGCATTGTTTAGATTGTTGAACACTTAGTTAATGTAGAACTTTGTTCCTTTTTATCTGATTGTATTCTTAATATAAGCCAATCAGGGTTTAGGCCTGGGCAATAGTACCACCACAGCAACCACGCTAGTTGTTAATGATCTAGTCAATGCCTTGGATGGTAACTAGAGCTGTACTTCCTTGTTTATTGACCTGTCAGAGGCGTTCCACACTGTCGATCATTCTGTTGTGATGAAGACGTTATCAAGAGTAGGACTGGGATAAACAGCCTGTTTATGGTTTCACAATTATCTTATCGACAGAACTCAGGCCATCTTGATAGATGGGGTTAAATCTGAATTTCTTGAGATTCAAAAAGGTGTTCCTCAGGGTTCAATTTTGGGTCCATTATTGTTCACTTTGTATATTAATGACATAGGAAACACTGTTAATACTTGTAACATTCATCGCGGAAGACACATTTCAGTTGAATGCATTCAGTTGTACAACTGATTAGCATCCCCCTTCCCATTCCCTTTCATCTCTATGCAGATGACAGGTTTGTATTCCTGTTCCACCTCAGTGCAGCAGGCCATTCATGAACTTCAGCATGACTTTGATTCAATTCACTTACAGACCTTAAATTAATGTTGAATACAAGTAAAACCAAGCTGATGCTGTTCTCTAGGTCACGAAATGTTGACCCTGAGGACCTGCATATTTTCACTATAAATGGAGCAATACGTTTTAACACAGGGGACAAGTTTTGGACTCATCATTGTAGTGTGGGATGGACATCTCTGTCTGCATTCTCTTTTATTTATGTATAAAGCAATCTTACAGAAACTCCCTCTATATGTAAATTCATTAGTTAAGAGCTATAAGGTACCAAACCCGTTCACAGGAATTGGGAAAATCTGAGTTTTGTTTTTTTGCCCCTCACTGCTGCTAGATGTGCTGGTGCCACTCAGGCAGTTTACAGTATTGATTGAATGTGATTGCTTTTATTAAATGTTTATTTATGTTTATTGTTCTGAATTAATACAGTCTGATATAAATTATTCATTTCATTTAACGTCTTCAGATTTAGAGCATTATGGCAGTAGTTTTGCTTATTGTTTGTAACATGTAGTATGACGCATTTAAATAGCAAGACTGTTTTGTTTTAAAAGAAATTCAGCACTGTTATTAAATTTGTATTTTATTTTATTTCAGGTAAAGGAATGGCTGTGTCTGAACTGCCAGATGCAGAGAGCACTTGGAGGAATGGAATCCCCAGGACCGCCGATGATTAAACCACAACCCTTGCCCAACAAAGTCTCCACACCTGCTGCATCTCAAAAGCTGACCCCAGCACCAGCTAAACCCCAAAAGGCGAAGATTCCAGTACCTGCGGCTGCCCAAAAAGAGATAACTCCACCCACTGTACCTCAGGAGACATCAATACCCGCTAGAACCCCATCAACAGCTGCAGTCAAAAAGGAGGAGACCCCAGCACCAGGATCCCCACCTGCTGTGGCTGCGAAGGACAACCAGGAACCTATAATTGTTCAGAAACCAGTGGACCAAACAATTCCAGCGACACCCAAACCCAGTGTAGCTGCTACACCTGCACAGCAGCCAGAAAAGCAAACTCCTCCACTGCAACAGCCTGCTGCAAAGCCCCCACCACAAGTACAGCCCCAGCAAGCTCAAAAGCCAGACCCCAAAACGGATCCCCTAAAGCAGAAGCCTGGAAAGCCTCAACAACAGCTTCCAAAAGGTGGGACCTCTCCTGCCAAAGCTGTACCGCAACCACAGGCCCAGCCCCCAAAGCAGTCAGGGGGCTTCTTTGGCTTTGGTGGTGCTAAATCTCAGCCTGCTCCGTCAAAGCCTGAAGAGACAGTGTCTGGCAAGATGTTTGGCTTTGGCTCCTCCATCTTCAGCTCTGCATCTACTTTGATGACCTCAGCTGTTCAGGACGAGACCCTCACCACACCACCTGCTTCCCCCAAGGCGTCTGCACTGGCCTCTCACAAGTTGCCCCCTGCAATGGAGACCAAACCACCTGCAGCTCAGAAAGCAGAGGAGAAGAAAGCAGAGCACCCCCAGCAGGCCGCAGTCCCCCCATCAGTACAGGTCAAAGTGGACAAACCCCCATCAGAACCTCCAAAGGGAGCATCATCTTCCCAACCAGCTCCCAAAGCAGGCCAGTCCACCTGTCCACTCTGCAAGGTGGAACTCAACATGGACTCCAAGGACCCTCCCAACTACAACACCTGTACCGAATGCAAGAACACTGTCTGCAACCTCTGTGGATTTAACCCCATGACACATGAAACAGAGGTAAGACTGTGAAAATATGTTAATTACATTTGATTATGTGTGTATGAAACAAACCTCTCAGAGTTGCTATGGATGTTTCAAGGCCTCTGTAATCCCCAATGTCACTTTGAGCAGGTGTAATTTCTCGAGCAGTTCACAGAAAATGCTAACCCCAAGGTTGATGGTGCTTTAATCACTAAACTGTTTTATTATCCAGCCTTAGACTAGTTATGTTACTTCTAGAGGAGCCAGGTCTTATAGTTTTGAAATGGTTTTAGCTCAAATCAAGGTACAGACTATCCAGACCAAATTTGGATTTACATTTGCTACAGAGGTATTCTTATTGTCTTACATTGGATGAAAATGTGTCAGTGGTAAAGCACCATTGTTTTATATGGCTCCCTTTGCTTGTGCTGTGATACGTTGTAGTAGGCTGTGATACGCTGTAGTCTACTCAATGTTTCCTGATACAGTGACTCAGTAACAGTGTAGGTCATTACAGGGTGATTTTACATGATGAAAACAGGCCTTGGCTTTCTGTTCAGATAGCTCACAGAAGTTCACCCAGCTGCTGGGGATGGATTGAGGGACATAGATGGTAACATAGATGCTCTCTGCTCTATTCAGCTAACCTCCATTATCACAGCCCTGTTTTCAGTGCTGCTGTGTTTCACTCAAGACTTTCTAAAGGCTTAGTGGGTAAAGGGCCAATAAAAACATTAGTGGCACAACTTTCAAGAACCTTGAAATGCTAATTGATTGGTCCATTCCAGCCAAACAGATTTGTGTTTAAAAAACCTCTGGCGATATCATTAAATGTGCTGATGAGTTCATTCTTCCTTGGGGCAGAACAGATTTGACAAAATATAGCATTTTCACCTCCTCCATGTTTTGTGAGATGGATTTCAAAGTATGAGACCTCTTTACAGTGCCTTCGGAAAGTATTCAGACCCCTTTACTTTTTCTACATTTTGTTACGTTACGGCCTTATTCTAAAATGGATGAAATCCTAAAAAATCCTCTGCAATCTACACACAATACCCCATAATGACAAAGCGAAAAATCCATAAGTATTCAGACCCTTTGCTATGAGACTCGAAATTGAGCTCAGGTGCATCCTGTTTCCATTGATCATCCTTGAGATGTTTATACAACTTGATTGGAGTCCACCTGTGGTAAATTCAATTGATTGGACGTGATTTTGAAAGGCACACACCTGTCTATATAAGGTCCCACCGTTGACAGTGCATGTCAGAGCAAATACCAAGCCATGAAGTCAAAGGAATTGTCCGTAGAGCTCTGAGACAGGATTGTGTCGAGGCACAGATCTGGGGAAGGGTACCAAAATAATTCTGCAGCATAGAAGGTCCCCAACAACACAGTGGCCTCCATCATTCTTAAATGGAAGAAGTTTGGATCCACCAAGACTCTTCCTAGAGCTGGCCTCCAGGCCAAACTGAGCAATCGGGGGAGAAGGGCCTTGGTCAGGGAGGTGACCAAGAACCCAATGGTCACTCTGACAGAGCTCTAGAGTTCCTCTGTGGAGATTGGAGAATCTTTGCAGCACTTCACCAATCAGGCCTTTATGGTAGAGTGGCCACTCCTCAGTAAAAGGCACATGACAGCCCACTTGGAGTTTGCCAAAAGGCACCTAAATACTCTCAGACCATGAGAAACAAGATTCTCTGTTCTGATTAAACCAAGATTGAACTCTTTGGCCTGAATGCCAAGCGTCACGTCTGGAGGAAACCTGGCGCCATCCCTACGGTGAAGCATGGTGGTGGCAGCATCATGCTGTGGGGGTGTTTTTCCGCGGCAGTAACTGGGAGACTAGTCAGGATCGAGGCACAGATGAATGGAGCAAAGTACAGAGAGATGCTTGATGAAAACCTGCTCCAGAGCGCTCAGGACCTCAGACTGGGGCGAAGGTTCACCTTCCAACAGGACAACGACCCTAAGCACACAGCCAAGACAATGCAGGAGTGGCTTCGGGACAAGTCCCTGAATGTCCTTGAGTGGTCCAGCCAGAGCCCGGACTTGAACCTGATCGAACATCTCTGGAGAGACCTGAAAATAGCTGTGAAGCAACGCTCCCCATCCAACCTGACAGAGCTTGAGAAGATCTGCAGAGAAGAAAGGGAGAAACTCCCCAAATACAGGTGTGCCAAGCTTGTAGCGTCCTACCCAAGAAGACTTGAGGCTGTTATTGCTGCCAAAGGTGATTCAACAACTAAAGGGTCTGAATACTTATGTAAATGTGACATTTCTGTTGTCTTTTTTTGCTAAATTGCTTTGTCATTATGGGTTATTGTGTGTAGATTGATTAGGGGGAAAACATTTTTTATTCAATTTTCAAATGAGGCTGTAACTTAACAAAATGTGGAAAAAGTCAAGGGGTCTGAATACTTTCCGAAGGCACTGTAGATGGGAGACTGTGTGGAAAGAGGATTGCCTGGAGAGCTGCCCAGACAATGCATTAGCACTGAGGTCTAAGTACAATGGTTCTATGTAATCTTTTGAGGGGCCTCAAACAGTATTAAAACCATAGCCAAATGCACTCTGTGTGGGCAATGGCTGCCTGCCTCTCCCTGGGACATCCCTCTCATGGTTCGGTCTCAGTGGATGTGACATTACATAACGGCTCATGCGAGGCGTGCCTCAGCCTCGGCGGTCCGGCATCACTGAAACTGTATTAAAGTGATTAAGAGTTGTGCAACAGCATTAGTGAGATGGGATCTGCTGCTGCCGCTGGGTGTGGAGACTCCAGCCCCCGTGAGAGATGGCAGGGCCCTGTGATATGCTAATAGGCAGAGGTGAGCTGCAGCACAGCAGCAGCATGTTGCCCCTGCGGCCATCTGTTCCCCTCACAGATCACTTGCTCCCTGCACTTCAACAGTTTCCTTTAACCTATACTCCACACACGTGTGTGTTGATTTTCTGTCACCAACACACTGACGCGGGCTGGCATGTTGGGTGCTGCTCTCGCCTCTCGGTCACCTCTGGGTTAATTGAAGTAAGCTAGTGTTAATTAGGGAACTCCCTATTTCCAGGCTGGCAATGAAGAGTACTTCCATTACAGCTAGCATTACAGTGTTTCCCATTGGTGGTTTAACTCTCAGGTGTGTGAGTATGCGATAGCATAATGTGATTGAATGACTGAGTCAAAACCCGGCACTCAAACATGAGTACGTCCCAAAGGGTAATGAGATGCATTATTATTATTATTATTGTTGGATCCTCAAATTATAGCCATATCATTTCAAGGTGCAGTATTATTTTTGTTTCCTCATATTATCATTTCAATAGCGTAACCTACTCTCCACAGGGGCCAAATGGCAACACTCCGATATCAGTCCATACAGTGGGCTAGCTAGCCGATACACCAGGGTGCCAATGTAATAACATATCTTAGTCACACAACTAGAGGCCTTTTCTAAAGGTCATCTTTTGATGCTAATGCCTTTGTAATAAGATGGTGGGTTATTTTGCGTTAGCCTCCACAGGCGGGACCAAAATAGCACCAGATTAAAACCTGAAAGCACCCAGCATTGAATGGAAACTCAAAGATTTATGTAGCCTATTTAAAATATATTTTTGCAATGGTTGCATTCTAGGTAATATAGGATTATCAGTAATTGTCAATATTTGTTGCGGGTGATATACTGCATTAGTATTTGTGTGCTAGTTGAAAACCCTGTTCCTTCATATGTCTCTGCATGTTGAATCTCACTAACAGGGCTCTGAGAGTAGACCTCTCTGTCGTGTCATGTTGAATCTCACTAACAGGGCTCTGAGAGTAGACCTCTCTGTCGTGTCATGTTGAATCTCACTAACAGGGCTCTGAGAGTAGACCTCTCTGTCGTGTCATGTTGAATCTCACTAACAGGGCTCTGAGAGTAGACCTCTCTGTCGTGTCATGTTGAATCTCACTAACAGGGCTCTGAGAGTAGACCTCTCTGTCGTGTCATGTTGAATCTCACTAACAGGGCTCTGAGAGTAGACCTCTCTGTCGTGTCATGTTGAATCTCACTAACAGGGCTCTGAGAGTAGACCTCTCTGTCGTGTCATGTTGAATCTCACTAACAGGGCTATGAGAGTAGACCTCTCTGTCGTGTCATGTTGAATCTCACTAACAGGGCTCTGAGAGTAGACCTCTCTGTCGTGTCATGTTGAATCTCACTAACAGGGCTCTGAGAGTAGACCTCTCTGTCGTGTCATGTTGAATCTCACTAACAGGGCTATGAGAGTAGACCTCTCTGTCGTGTCATGTTGAATCTCATGCTGTGGTGCTGCCATTATGCAGAATAATGTTCCATCTGATGAGGCAGAATAATGCTCCATATGATGAGGCAGAATAATGCTCCATATGATGAGGCAGAATAATGCTCCATATGATGAGGCAGAATAATGTTCCATCTGATGAGGCAGAATAATGTTCCATCTGATGAGGCAGAATAATGCTCCATATGATGAGGCAGAATAATGCTCCATCTGATGAGGCAGAATAATGTTCCATCTGATGAGGCAGAATAATGCTCCATATGATGAGGCAGAATAATGCTCCATATGATGAGGCAGAATAATGCTCCATATGATGAGGCAGAATAATTCTCAGAGGCTCTTACATAATCCACTCTCCTCCTCAAATCTTTCATGGAGAGCAGACAATGCAGCCTGAGGTAGGGGTTGTGGGATACAGGGGCACTGGCTACTATGTACACCACTCAACACACGCCTGTGTAAAGGCAGAGAGCGGCAGAAAATAACTTGGCCTTAACACTGAAGGACGATGGCTGGGAATGTGTCACTGCAGGGGCAGCTGACCTCCACATTGTCATACTGCATTGTGCTTTTCTTGAACTTCAGATGTATTTTTTTCAGATTGACAGACATGCTGCCAAAGCCTTTTTATTCTCTACAAAAAAAGCAGTGTTATGGTTAGAAGAGAAGGGAGGAGAGGAGAGGAGAGGAGAGGAGAGGAGAGGAGAGGAGAGGAGAGGAGAGGAGAGGAGAGGAGAGGAGAGGAGAGGAGAGGAGAGGAGAGGTGATGGGAGGGGGGAGGGGAGGGGAGAGGAGAGGAGAGGAGAGGAGAGGAGAGGAGAGGAGAGGAGAGGAGAGGAGAGGAGATGGGAGGGGGGAGGGGAGGGAGAGGAGAGGAGAGGAGAGGAGAGGAGAGGAGAGGAGAGGAGAGGAGAGGAGAGGAGAGGAGAGGAGAGGAGAGGAGAGGAGAGGAGAGGAGAATCCAGCAGCAAGTCTGTTAATTTCTCCTCCTCTCTCTCTTTCTACCCCAGCTGATCTTACCAAAAGGCTGAGTGAATGTTTTCTGTTATCTAGGACACCCGTGTTCCCTCCCTCAGGTCTATTTACAGCTGTTTGCTATTGGACCACTATACTGGCTGCTTAGTTATAATGTTCCATACAGGGTAATAATGAGAGAAGCATTACTGCTGGTTAGCAGTCTCATAGTACAGATGTGCTGGCACCAACAATAGGCTTTGTATAAAAGAACATATAACTTGTGTTATAACTTGTTATTTTCTAAAATAAAAATGAATCCCGAAGGATGTAAACAACCAAAAAAGGTGTGAGTCGTTGTCCACGGCTACCTCATAATCTTTATGCCTAGCTGTAGATCATCACACCCACCTCCAAATCAAATCAAATGTTATTTATCACATGCTTCATAAACAACAGGTGTAGATTAACGGTGAAATGCTCCAAAGTTATTAACCAAGGTCATTAGCTTAAACTGTGGGACATTTGCTGTACTCTGAATGTTGAGATGTGTTCCACTGTAGGCCCTGCCCTGGCCCAGGCTGTTGCCGCGGTGATAAGGAGAAACCCCTTGGTGCACCGAGCGACTGCATCCTTTCAGCTCTTCTTCACAGACTGTGTGTTTCACAGGGTTCTAGCCAAGCTCTTTCATGTAGGGTTTATAACCATAGCACTTTATTTTTCAGTGTGTTTGTTCCAAAGATCAAGATGTGGTATTATTTAATTTTTACTTCAGAGGCTGTATGTTTGAAAGGATAGGATAGTCAGCAGAGCCAATCAGATTTAAATGTGCGACCTTGAGATGCCTTGGACCTGGTATTCCTTGTAAAAGACAGTTTAAATGATACTAACCTTGATACAGTTAGGGCTATGTAGAATTTCACTGCTGTAGCTTTGACTATTGATTATTTTACGGCAGTTGAGGGGTATGTTGTGCATAGGAGCAGTTCCTAGCTGTGAGGTGCATCCTTTAAGCTAAAATATCCCTTTCTTTCTTTCTTTCTTTCTTTCTTTATATTTACGCCTCTCCTCTTCATATCCTCTCCCCTTATCTCTCTCTCTTCCTCTCTCCCCTCTCTCATTCTTTTCCTCTCTCTGTCTGTCTTCAAAGGAAAGTTTGTTGATGTGTCATTCATCAGATTTGAGAGAGCAGGGCCTGGGCTCCTGTCTTTAGAATGAAGCACTCTGCTTTATTGCAGATTAGTGGGTCAACACGCTCTATTATCAGAGGGCCAGCAGTGGGAGCACTTTGGGGGCTGCTGAAAGCACACTATATTAGCCAGCTACAGCCGTTGCCAAAGGCGAGTGCCAGGAAATCAATAAGGAACCTACCAGCACGAGCTTCTATAAGAATAGATTTTCTCTGATGGCCTGAAATATACAGCTACTAACACAACCCACAGACCTTTTATTCAATCCACCTCTCAGATGAGATGATATCAGATGGAAATCTCCAGTATTTCTGTACGCCTGCTGCCAGGGTCCTTGGCTGGCACACTGTGTGCTTGTGAATAGAGTAATACAGCCAAGCTATTGGTGTTGTTGTGTTAATGTGAACATGTTTACAACAGCAGTGTGTTGGACCTACAGGCTCTCTGGTTTCACATTTGTTTTAAAGAGTATTCTTTGCTGACTTGCACACTTGTGTTATTTGATATCGATGCCTATGTTGTAGCTGAATAAGATGAATGCCTCTTGTCATTCAAGCCACTGATGCTGTAAAGATTGTCACACAGCGGCGGAATGTGTGATTTAGTGTAGTGTTCAGCAGATACGCAGTGGTGTGGTTCTAGCTCTGGCTGGCATGGGGTCCCTGTGTGTCAGAATAGTAGCTTCCTTAGGGCTGTCACTGTAAAGGCCTTGTTAATCCAGCTCTGTGTCTAATCACAATTGACGCCTGGCTCCCCTGCTCCTCCTGCACTTCTCCCCCGCTCCCTCTGCTCTCAGCACATAGCTCCTGCTCAAACTTATTTCATTAAAGGAAGGGATGATGGTAAGCCCAGGAGTCAGGGGTCTCTACTGGAGTGGAAACCTAGTAACAGCCATATCATTGAAGGTTGACCTCTGGAAACATTGTGTCTTCGACTCTGACACACATACAGTTGAAGTCGGAAGTTTACATACACCTTAGCCAAATACATTTAAACTCAGTGTTTCACAATTCCTGACATTTAATCCTAGTAAAAATTCCCTGTCTTAGGTCAGTTAGGATCACCACTTTATTTTAAGGATGTGAAATGTCAGAATAATAGTAGAGTTAATGATTTATTTCAGCTTTTATTTCTTTCATCACATTCCCAGTGGGTCAGAAGTTTACATATACTCAATTAGTATTTGGTAGCATTGCCTTTAAATTGTTTAACTTGGGTCAAACGTTTTGGGTAGCCTTCCACAAGCTTTCCACAATAAGTTGGGTGACTTTTGACCCATTCCTCCTGACAGAACTGGTACAACTGAGTCAGGTTTGTAGGCCTCCTTGCTCACACACGCTTTTTCAGTTCTGCCCACACATTTTCTATAGGATTGAGGTCAGGGTTTTGTGATTATCACTCCAATACCTTGACTTTGTTGTCCTTAAGCCATTTTGCCACAACTTTGGAAGTATGCTTGGGGTCATTGTCCATTTGGAAGACCCATTTGCGACCAAGCTATAACTTCCTGACTGATGTCTTGAGATGTTGCTTCAATATATCCACATAATTTTCCTTCCTCATGATCCATATATTTTGTGAAGTTCACCAGTCACTCCTGCAGCAAAGCACCCACACAACATGATGCTGCCACCCCCGTGCTTCATGGTTGGGATGGTGTTCTTCGGCTTGCAAGCCTCACCCTTTTTCCTCCAAACATAACGATGGTCATTATGGCCAAACAGTTCTATTTTTGTTTCATCAGACCAGAGGACATTTCTACAAAAAGTACGATCTTTGTCCCCATGTGCAGTTGCAAACCGTAGTCTGGCTTTTTTATGGCGGTTTTGGAGCAGTGGCTTCTTCCTTGCTGAGCGGCCTTTCAGGTTATGTCGATATAGGACTTGTTTTACTGTGGATATAGATACTTTTGTACCTGTTTCCTCCAGCATCTTCACAAGGTCCTTTGCTGCTGTTCTGGGATTGATTTGCACTTTTTGTACCAAAGTACGTTCATCTCTAGGAGACAGAACGCGTCTCCTTCCTGATCGGTATGACGGCTGCGTGCTCCCATGGTGTTTATACTTGCGTACTATTGTTTGTACAGATGAACGTGGTACCTTTATGCATTTGGAAATTGCTCCCAAGGATGAACCAGACTTGTGGAGGTCTTCAATTTGTTTTTCTGAGGTCTTGGCTGATTTCCTTAGATTTTCCCATGATGTCGAGCAAAGAGGCACTGAGTTTGAAGGTAGGCCTTGAAATACATCCACAGGTACAGCTGCAATTGACTCAAATTATGTCAATTAGCCTATCAGAAGCTTCTAAAGCCATGCCATAATTTTCTGGAATTTTCCAAGCTGTTTAAAGACACAGTCAACTTAGTGTATGTAAACTTCTGACCCACTGGAATTGTGATATAGTGAATTATAAGTGAAATAATAATTAATTAATTATAAGTGAGATACTGTAGATATGCTGTTCATGGTAATGTAGATACTGTAGATATGCTGTTCAGGGTAATGTAGGTACTGTAGATATGCTGTTCAGGGTAATGTAGATATGCTGTTCAGGGTAATGTAGGTACTGTAGATATGCTGTTCAGGGTAATGTAGATATGCTGTTCAGGGTAATGTGGATACTGTAGATATGCTGTTCAGGGTAATGTAGATACTGTAGATATGCTGTTCAGGGTAATGTAGATACTGTAGATATGCTGTTCAGGGTAATGTAGATACTGTAGATATGCTGTTCAGGGTAATGTGGATACTGTAGATATGCTGTTCAGGGTAATGTAGATACTGTAGATATGCTGTTCAGGGTAATGTAGATACTGTAGATATGCTGTTCAGGGTAATATGCTGTTCAGGGTAATGTAGATACTGTAGATATGCTGTTCAGGGTAATATGCTGTTCAGGGTAATGTAGATACTGTAGATATGCTGTTCAGGGTAATGTAGATACTGTAGATATGCTGTTCAGGGTAATGTAGATACTGTAGATATGCTGTTCAGGGTAATGTAGATACTGTAGATATGCTGTTCAGGGTAATGTAGGTACTGTAGATATGCTGTTCAGGGTACCTCTGAGTGAGCTGTTGTTTTATCTTCCTCCAATGTTTCATCCACAACCCCTGCCAAGTTGAACATTATCCGTTTTTAACGAGTTATGCAAATTACTTTGTGTTGTAGTTCATTTACATTTACAATGAAATCTCAATCTAAGAGGTAATTCTTTGGTGGGAATAAAACAAGTAAACATAAACATTATGATTTGGTCTTGAATTGAATCATGTTGTGGGTGAAGACAATCATGTTGTGGGTAATTGAACATCTAATTAAACACTTAATGAGAGCCCCTGGCATTCAAAGTTTGAGCTGAATATGATAATGTAAAGTGCTGCCCTACCCTGGCAAGGACACTCAGGTGAAGCCATTGAATACAATTAATTACAAGGAAATAAAGCTTTTTGGCTTTTGAACCTGTTTTAAACATGCTATAGACTTACATTTTGACCCTGTATAGTTTGGACTATCCTTTTCGTAACGTATGAGACATCAAAACATTATAGAAAAACCTTGCGCGCTATCACAACAGCTGTTCACTTTACTGTCATTCTGAAAACTATTTTCTGAATCAGTTGATGATTGTTGAAATGCAATAGGGCTACATCTCGTTTCACACTGCGTCCCCATGTGTCACAGTGTACCGGGAAATGTGACGGTATTGTAGCCTCACCCAGACTAAACCGTAGCGGAGGAAGGCGTTTGCTTCTGCTGCAGGGCTCGCGGGAAAATATTACGCGTTGCTGCGGTGCTTCGTCGTTTTATAGAGTCATTCTTTGACTGACTATAGCCTTATAATTGAGTTATAATTTAGTAGGTCTATATACCCATAACATCTGCTCGTGTTCCACCTTGACATCCCCGATCTACTTGCCTCAATAAATGAATGCTAAAACATTGGTCGCCAGGATGAACTATTTGTATCTAGTCTCTTAATAATTTCATAATACTCCACATTTGACATGCTCATTATAGTCACACTAAGTGGTGACTCAAGGCTCGCTACCTTGACTAGATCTAGAGACACGCAGGGCCTGTTGCATTTATTCACATAATATTGGAGTCAGATTGATAAATGTAGTTTATTATATATGCAACATAATTCCTACATAATGGTTGGATAATTTCCATCCAACTGTAAATGGTGACCACTTCTCAGTTATGGGGATTTCTATATCCAACTACAACCATACATAAAATCAACTATACAATAAGCATAGGAAGAATGACAGGAAACATAAAACAGCTAGGCTACTTACTCAGTGTAAATAATAGGGAATTCCATATATGGTGGAGGCTTTTTTAAATGTTGTTTCATTCTGTATGGTTTCAGCATAGCCAAGTGGTGGGTGGTATGTGATAAAGCCTGAGCTGTTGTCTTGCAGTGAAGCTAGCCACAAGTTAGCCACAGTGTGAGGTCAGAAAGAGAGCATTTTCCATTTCAGTATCTGACAAAAGCACCTAATGGATCTGCTGCTATCATAATTAACTTATTTTTTATTCTGTGCTGACCTTGCTCTGTGACCACATGCTCTCTGAAGTGTTAAATGACGTTGTCACCCCTGTTGAGAGATGTTATGGAAACATGTATAAACCCTTTATTTTAAATCAGAGTGCATATGGAGATATTGTTCTATGTATTAGGCTATGTAGCAAAGGCTTTTTCATTAGTTCTGACCCCTGACCCCAAATGTTCACACGGCAAGGGTGTGGTAGTGGAGGTATTTTGGGCTTGTTTCTGGGAACACACATGGGATCCCTAGCACAGCTGTGTGTGGTTTGGACTACATGCCTAAGCTTTGGCATGACAGAGAGTGGGTTACATCACTTGCTAAAGCTCCCATCAGCATGTGACATTCCCATTAAATATTATTCATTTACGTCACTGGTCTCTGAACCAGCACTAATCCCCTTTGAGAAAGTGTGTGTGTGCGTGTGTGTCTCACCTAGGGTTGCAAAGGGTCGGAAACTTTCCTGTACATTTCCGGAATTTTTCTGGACATATTCCATGGGAAGTTAAGAATTTGGGGGATTTTGCTTAAATTCATAAAAAAAGTTAGCTTATAACAGTGAACCTTTTTTGTGGGATACACATACGGCAATTCTAGGTCTTGTGGCATATTTTGGTTAATCTATCCCCAATTCAATGGAATTGCAACCCTCTGCATGCACAGCGCATTCATCCATCACATGTACAGCTGATTCTCAAGATCATGCACACTAATGAGATGCTATTGAGCCCACACTACTACACTGTCTGAGCCAAGGACTACATGCTATCTGGTACGTTTTGATTACAATACTGGGTGGGGTGAATATATTTTATATGACATACATGATTTTTTGTTCACTAGTAAATAGTAGACTACAGCAAAGTACATCATTTCAACTTGTTAACATTTTCTGCTTGTTAGTTTTTGCTACCATGTAGGTTTTAGCTTGCTTGAGCCTGCTAACTGAGTGTTAATTCACCTGTTTCCATACTTTAAATTTAAAACATTTATCTTACAAAGGAGTTGTTTAATCTAACTGCTTAACTATTTATCTGTACATGGAATTGTATTTTTTTTTACAAATGTTTTTCTAATCTTTACAGGAAAATGCAACAGGCACTATCTGATGTGTGGAGACATTTCACTGCAGCTAATGTAGAAGGAAAAGCTGTATACATTTGCAAATACTGTGACAAATCATATGTGAAGAATGCAACAAAGATGCAGAATCATCTGGCCAAGTGCATAAAGTTTCCTCAGTGCTCACAACAAGCAACCTCTGACAAAAGTCCATCTACTTCTATTCAAGGTGATAATTATGAATCAGACACCTTATCAATAGCAACAGCTCATGGTCCTCCTGGAATCAGAAGTTTGTTGGACTCAATGGAGGAACGTAGTCAGTGAAATGCTGATGAATGTCTTGCTCAAGCTGTGTATGCAACTGGTTCACCTCATATGCTTACAGGCAATGAGTATTGGAAGAGATTTCTGAATGTTCTTCGCCCAGCATACACCCCTCCAACCAGACATGCTTTATCTACTCATTTGCTGGATGCAGAGTTCAACAGAGTTCAAGTGAAGGTCAAGCAAATCATAGAGAAAGCAGACTGTATTGCAATCATCTCTGATGGGTGGTAGAATATTTGTGGGCAAGAAATAATGAACTACATAATCTCCACCCCTCAACCAGTATTGTACAAGAGCACAGGCTCACCCATTGGCTGTGCTGCTCATGCATTGAATCTGCTCCTCAAGGACGTCATTGCACTGAAAACAATGGATACACTCTACAAGAGAGCCAAGGAAATGGTTATGTATGTGAAGGGTCATCAAGTTATAGCAGCAATCTACCTCACCAAGCAAAGTGAGAAGAATAAGAGCATCACATTGAAGCTGCCCAGTAACACACATTAGGGTGGTGTTGTCATCCTGGAGGGGAAGGAGTCTCTCCAAGATATGGCCATATCACAGTCTTCCGATATGGACAGCCCCATCAAGAGTAGCCATTTTACGGATTGAGGGAGACAATGCCATCCTGTCTGATGTTCAGCTTGCAGATGTAAGAGAAGAAATCCGTACTGCCCTGCCCACTTCACTGTTGCTCCAAGCAGAGGAAACTGCAGTTCTGAAATACATAAAAAAGCATGAAGACTTTTGCCCGAAGCCTATACACGCTGCAGTGTACATGTTGGAACCCAAGTATGCTGGCAAGAGCATCCTGTCTGGTGCAGAGATCAACAAGGACTATGGTGTCATCACTACCGTGTATCGCCACCTTGGCCTGGATGAGGGCAAGGTTCTTGGCAGTCTGGCAAAGTACACTTCCAAGCAAGGGCTTTGGGATGGAGATGCAATATGGCAGTCGTGCCAACATATCTCATCAGCCACCTGGTGGAAGGAACTTTGTGGATCTGAGGATCCACATAAAGAGAACACCACTGCCGTTCTCTTCTCTGGGCAGAGTTGACTAAAAAAAAGTTTTCTCAAAATAAATTGAGCAAAAAGCTGCTGTGTTGAGTGATTTCATGTAAATATCATTAAGATTGCCTGTAAGATATAATTTGATTTCTGGAAAGGTAAGCAATTTTTATATGCTACCTGACAAGCGTGTGATATGCTTGTTCATGAAGGTTTTCTATGCTTGAGGCTGAGGAACTCTATAAGCAGATTAGTTTATCTGGTGTAATGTAAAATATATTCAACACTGGTAGAATACATTTAACTACTGTATGGATGGTGTTACGGTTCACTATGACTTCTAGTGTTTATAACTGCGTAATGCCCAGTTCTGGCTGTACCAGTGTTCATTCTCCATCATTGCTGTCCTCAGGATTTAAATTCCACTACAGAACACTTCACAGTACCACTGAGTATGGAGTAACATTAAAGTATGTTGCTGCTTTTGTATCGCTGATGAATGCTGTTGAAAAATCAATATTATGAAGGGTGAATGATTTTTCCTCCATTGTGTTTGGAACTCCTCTTGGAATGAAGCCATGTGTTGGCTTGGAATAATGCCAACATGGTCTGTACTAAGCACTTGCCACCTGTGTGTTGTCCCCTCTATTGACAGAATAGCTGTGTCTGAACTGACTACTAACTACTGTGTGTTGTTTTCTGTGTTGACAAAAGGAATGGCTGTGTCTGAACTGCCAGACACAGAGAGCTCTGTCTGGTCAGATGGGAGACATGGGGAAGATGGTCCAGTCACAACACACTAAGACTAGTGCCCAGCCCACACCACGGCCTGCAGCCACTTCCACCAAGACAGAGCTCCAGCCTCCAGCAGCAACCACAACCAAGGCCCAGGCTGTTCCCCTCGCATCAGAGCCCATTCTGCCTACACCAACACCTGCCCTTGCACAAAAGGAGCTGGAGCCAAAGGTAGAAGTCCCAGAGGCTGAGGCTCCAAAGACGGAAGTTCTGAAGGTGAAGATGGCAGAAATTCCTACAACTGAGCTGCCCAAACCTGTACCACCTAAATCTGAACCATCCAAGACTGAGGCTCCAGCAGTAGATTCTATTGTTGTCTCAGTCCCAGTGACTGAGGCCATGACTGCTCCTGCTCCTCTAGCCACCACAGTTTCTACTGCCATTGCTGTCACTCCAGCCACTGTGGAGGAGAAGCCAGAGGCTAAGGCTCAACAAGCAGAGCTTCCTAAACCAGCAGAGGAGAAGGTTGAGAAGCCACTGAAGCAACAGGAACCACTACCTATCACAGTGTCTGAGAGGGTAACTCCACAACCAGTCCCAACAGCTGATACTATCAAGGAAGTGGCCGCTCCGTTGGTTGGAAAGGTGGATGATGTCCTTCCTGAACCTCAGCAGATTTTCACTGAGAAGGAGACTGTGGAGGCAAGCGTTTGTTTAACAGTTTGAATCTATGTATTGTTGTTTGTATTTGTTGTTAACATAATTCTTATCATCTTTAGTCATGATTGTGATTCCATACAAATATAGATTGGTGCCATAGTTGTTAACTGTTCACACAAATATCATAGATGTTAACTGTTCACATAGTTGTTAACTGTTCACACAAATATCATAGATGTTAACTGTTCACATAGTTGTTAACTGTTCACACACATATCACAGTTGTTAACTGTTCACATAGTTGTTAACTGTTCACACAAATATCATAGTTGTTAACTGTTCACATAGTTGTTAACTGTTCACATAGTTGTTAACTGTTCACACAAACATCATTTTCTCCAGCAGCCATAAACTAAAATAGACAGCAAAGTGTATAAGACATATGTTTTTATTTATCTATGCATAGGACAAGTAGATTTTAATCTGATGCTTTTTTTCATTTTCAGGAGGAGCCACCTGCAGCCTCCCTCCTAGCAGACCGGGTAGTAGTTGAGGTACCGTCCAGCCCAACCAGTCCATTTGAGGAAGACACCAATACTGAGGAGCATAGTAACAAGTCCCAGGATGGACCAGATATACTTCCCATCTCACAGGGCTCCTACACCTCAGAGGAGGAGCTGAAGGAGGTGCAGACAGTCAGAAAGGAAGAGGTGAATGGGGAGAAGAGGCGTCTGAATTACGTGCCGATGGAGGAGAGCAGTGGAAGTGAACCCTCTCCCTCGCCCCAGCTCCAGGGACAGAGGTTAAGTGCGGTAGCGGTCAGCGCGGCAGCTTCATCCAGCAGTGAGGACTACAAAGCAGACAGCCCAGCAGACAGCCCAGCAGACAGCCCAGCAGACAGCCCAGCAGACAGCCCAGCAGACAGCCCAGCAGACAGCCCAGCAGACAGCCCAGACTCGTCTGTGGATGAGGAGGAGTTCATCCGCAGGCAGATCATGGGGATGACAGGAGAGGAGATGTCTCTCTCAGAGGAGGAAAAAGAGAAGAAAGAGAGCAGAGAGGAGGAGGTCAAGGTGGATAACACATCAGGCAAATCCAAACCTCTGCTAAAGAAAGGCAGTATGGATAATGAAGACAGCCCAACCAGGAGACCATCTCTTCCAGGATCTGAGGCTAAAACCACTGCAGATAGTACTGAACTCACTGAGCTCACCACTGTGTTTAAGAAATCCATGAAGTGGCAGAGAACAAGGAGCACTGGCAATGGGGATGCTGAGGTGGAGAGCATCACAGAGTCTCTGGAGGACAAGTCCAAAGGTGAGGGGTCATCCAGTGTCCAGGTGTCCAGCTTCACCCCTGGAACCTCCCCCACCTCAGCCTCTTCTCTGGAGGAGGACAGCGACAGCAGCCCCAGCCACAAGAGGAGCGGGGAGGTGAAACAGCACCGCAAGGCCAAGCACCGGCAGGCTGGCCAGTCCCTCCCCACCATTGAGGACTCGTCAGAGGAGGAGGAGCTCGGGGAAGATGAAGATCACCTAAGGGAGCAGGAGAAACAGAAGGTATCAGACCAGCAGCAGGGGAAGAGGAGCTCTAAGAAGTCCAAGAGGGATAAAGATGAACTACGGACTCAGAAGAAATGGGATCACCCTGTAACCTCGCCCAGTAACCTGTCTCCTATTGAAAACGCCTCGTCCACTGAGGAGGTGAGGCAGGCTAGAGAGATGGAAGTGCTTCACAAATCCTCAGGCTCTGACTATTCTCCTAGCATGGAGTCTGATTCAGAAGCGTTTCACACAGAGGCCAAGATTGCTGTCCCAAAAGGACAGTTCAGTACTGCAACGGCATATGAGGAGATGCTTCAGAAAGCTAGATCTCTTAAAGAAGAGACAGAGCCAGTCCCTGAGATAGAGCCACTCTACGGAGGCATGGCCATAGAGGACTACCTCTATGAGTCCCTCGTGGAGGAGCCTGAAGTTAAACGTAGTTCAGCCCAACCGGAGCAGGCCATTAAAGACCCTGCTAAAGAGCCAGGGAAGAAAGGTTTAAGGTCTCCTGAAGAGGTGTATGAGGAGATGATGCAGAAAAAGAAGGAACTGATGTTGATAGAGCAGGAGTTTCAGAGGGCTCAGTCAGCTATGGACACTCCAAATCCAGAGATACATGTGACTGCACCATCCAGTGCTGCAGCTGAAAGCTGCAAAGTTGGTGAGGCAGAGGGAGAGAAGCCTATGTTAGATGCTGATTCGACCTACGTTAAGAGGAAGAAACGTCCTGCTCCACCTCGGCCCTCTGAACCTCCTAAACGGCCTGAGGTCAACGTTGCCAAGCCAACAGTTCCTCAGGATATGACTATGAGGAGGGATCTTTTCCCCATACCGGACTTGAAGATCACCCAGTGTTCCTCTGGAGAGGATGAGACGGACGATAGTATTATAGAGGAGTATGGAGTGGGAGTGTCCTCTGATATTACCCCTAGTGATGAGTCTGAGAGTAAAGAACAGGTAGAGTCCACTCCAACAACAGAGGCAGCTGAGATTGAACCCATCACTGTAGTGTGTGAGGTTCCCCAGGCGAAACCTACTCCAGTTCCTGCCTCTGCCCCTGAGACAGTTCTAGCCACCAGTACGACCACCACACCATCACCAATCTCTCCAGTATCACCGCCCACCTCACCAGCGACTCCAGACTCAAGTCAAGCCTCCAATGCTACATCCTCCTCCTCTTTCCAAGCTCCAAGTCCTCTCTCCTCCGACTCTACTCCAGTGTCCACTCCAACACCAGACCTTGCCAAAGCAGCAGCTCCTTTCGCAGCCCAGCCGCCTGCTGATATCTCCCCTCCTTCTATTGCACCCATTATGGCTCTTTCTCCAACCACAGTTTTGGTCACAATTCCAGATGTGGTGACAGATCCAACCCAAGCACCAACACCAGCTACAACTACAGTCCATGCTACTGCTCCACCAGCCCAACCCCAAGCCCCTGCCCCAGTCCCTGCCTCAGTTGTGGTGCAGATACCTGATCCAGTTGTAGTCCAAATGCCAGACCTGGTTACATCTCCATCCCAGATGTCTGATCAGGGTCCACCTTATGTGCAGATCACAGCACCAACTCCAGTACCAAGCCCAGTACCTTCTGAAGCCCCATCTCCAGTCCCAGCTGCTCTCAGTGCAGTGCCAACTCCAGCCCCAGCTCCAGTTGTAGTCCAAATGCCAGACCTGATCACCATCACTTCTCCAGTTCCACCCCAAGCCCCACTACCTGTGTCAGCCTCAGCTGCTGCCCAAGCTACAGTGATGCATTCAGTCCCTGTCCAGACTGCTGCCCCACCTCCAACCCCAGTAGTAGTCCCAGCCGTAGGGATACGCCGAATCCAGAGACAAGCCTCCACCAAAAAAGCCCCACCTCCTCCTCCACCTCGGTCTACATCAGTCTCCCTGCCCCAGACTTCAGCAGAGCCTACCTCTATCAGGGCCACCCATTATGTCTCCCCGACCATGACCACCACTATAGCCACGGGAGCAGCTCTGCCTGGCCAACCCATACAGTCTGTGGTGGTGGATGTACAGCCGCGAGTGGAGGACGTCCGGCCAGAAGGGGTTGATGGTTCTCAGGTCATGATGACCCCAACCAGACAGGGGCATGTGGTCATCATAGTCCCCAATTTGGAGAACATGTCAGTGCTTGGCCAGACGACCCAAGACCTTGTGGCAATAACTACCACCTCTGCTGTGGTTGAAGGCAGTAGTCAGATAGCAGCAAGGCCTGTGGTTGTCAGTGTTTCTCCTTTACATACTGCTCCCTCTGTTCCCCCTGTACCCAGCTCAGACACATATATACCTGTGGCAGATACCCCACAACCTCATCTGCCTCCTCCATCTGTTTATCCCAAAAAGCCTTCCGTTTCCATCCCATCTTCAGTCCCAACAGCAGTGCCGATCTCAGCTGCTTTGACAATGGCACAGGCAGCTGTAACAACCATAGGCCCCAGTCCAGTACACAAGGCCTCTGCACCCCCTCCAGTCCCCCCGAAGCCTGTGTCCATCCCTGCAGGGCTGGTGTTCAGCCACCGACCAGGGGAGAGCGTCAAACCTCCAGTGGTTCCCACCGCCAGCCACACACTTCCCAGGACCAGAGAAGTGGTTCCGAAAGCCAGCTTAGCACAGCCATTCACAGCCACAATGCTGTCCAGGACCAGAGAACCTCCCAATGCCCTGTCTCTGAGTCTGACCACCCCAGTGGAGTCTAAGATGAGTGCTACCTCACCCAGGTCCCCTCTTTCTCCAAGGAACGCCAAGTGTCTGGAGACTTATGTTGTGATAACCCTGCCCTCAGAGCCTGGCACACCCACAGAGGGTATCACTGTCCAAGCTCCCATCAGAAGAGGGTCCATCCCCTCCTCTAAGCAGATAGGCCCGGGGGTTAGGACCACACCGTCAGAACAGCAGTCACCCATAGAGGCCTTCTCAGCCCAGGCCACTGTCAGGAGAGCATCAGTTCCCTCATTGAGGCAGCCGCCACCACCAACAACAGCAATAGTACCAGTCGAATTAGCAGCACCCCTCACTGTTCAACCAACAGCAAGGCGGCCTTCCATACCATCAGCTATGCAGCATCCTTACGGTATGGCTGAGGTGGTAACAGTTTCAGCAGGGTCGGAGATGCCTATTCAGGTACACAATGTCCCAGCTACAATCAAGAAACCGTATATACCTCCAGCAGCCAAGCCACCGCAGACAGTGTCTGAGGTTATGACGATGCCTTCAGAGCCACAGTTTCCTGTAGAAGTGTCTGCAACTCAAGCCTCTGGTAGAAGGGCATCAATACCTGCTGTACCTCAGCAGCCACAATATGTGGCTGAAGTAATGGCTTTACCAGCAGAGCAGGGCATACCTATAGAGGTGGTTTCAACTAAGGCCATGTCTGGAAGAGCAACAATACCATCAGAAATGCAGCAACTACAAACCATGGCAGAGGTATCAGCAATGCCCTTAGAAGCTATACCCTCGACTATGCATCAGTCACCATCACTAATAGAGATCGTTTTCAGAGCATCAATACCATTAGAAATGCAGCAACCACAAACCATGGCAGAGGTAATGTCATTACAGCAGGAAATACCAACTGAAACTATGGCCACTCGAGTCCATGTAGAAGCTACACCCTCAACCATGCATCAGTCACCATCTCTGATAGAGGTGGTTTCAACTGATGCTATCTTTAGAAGAGCATCAATACCATTAGAAATGCAGCAACCACAAACCATGGCAGAGGTAATGCCATTACAGCAGGAGATACCGTCAATACGATCAGCTGCACAACAGTCACAAGCAGTGGCCGAAGTGATGACTTTGCCTTCAGAGTATGAAATCCCTACGGAGGTTATAACAACTGAGGCCACTACTACTAGAAGGACATCCATATCCTCTGTAGCACAACGACCATACACATTTTCTGAAGTAATGACTTACCCATCAGAATATGAAACACCCATCCAGGTGGTTACAACTGAGGCTATTTCCACTACAAGAAGAGCGTCTATAACCATGCAGCAGCTTCTAACTATGGCCCAGGTTATCACCATGCCTGCAGAGACAGAGGTTCCTCTAGAGGCATATGCTGCCCAAGTCCCATACAGGACAGGATCCATTCCCCCAGCAGTGCAACCGCCACAGGCAGTATCAGAGGTCCTGAGTTACTCATCAGAGTATGAGACCCCCCTGGAGGTCATTACGACTGAAGCCTACACCAGGAGAATGTCAGTTCCCTCTGGCCAGGAGATTCCCCAGACTGTCCCCGTGGCTCCAGTCACCATCACCAGGAAGTTCCACCAGGAGTCGATAGAGAGCCAGGAAATCCGTGGGCCTGAGAAGGTGGTGTCCAGCCTGAGCCACGTGTACTCCTCCTCTATCTCTACCTCAGCCCAGCCCCCGGAGAGCCTGCTCAGCCTGGTCACTCAGGTGGTCACCACTGAGGTTCAGAGAACCACTGTGTCTGTGGTCCATGAGAGGCTGCCCCAGATTCCTGCGTCAGACGCATTGGCCATCCCTATCCAGCCAGACCTGGCTAAAGTCCAGCCCTCACCCAAACAGAACGGGAAGATATTTTCCGGTGATGCCATTGACCTCCGCACCATTAAGGTTGGTGTAAAGATGACCGACTCAGGGATGGACTTGACGCCTCAGGAATCGAGTCGCCAGTTCGTCTGTAGCAACTCTAGTGGCCGACATACGGCAGTGCAGCCAGAGATAGTGAACCTGAGCGCTGAGATCACCCCTTCCACCACGCTGTCCGTTGTCACTGATAGCATCACTATCGTCACCTGTTCAGCCACCATTGCCTCCTACACCAGCGAGCCATCAGAAAAGCCTTTAGATCTGCAGGGTTATGTTGCTTCTATGCCCCTCCCTCTCACCACATACAAACCATTTGAGCCTCTGGCACAGATAGTATACAGGCGGGTAGACTCTCCGCCTATCTTCAGCACGGTGACAGCCACAGACACAGAGACACCAATCAACCTGTCCTATGGAGAATGCACAGTAGATAGCAGGATTCCAGTGACCCCAGCTATCAGCAATGGGGGGACCATGCTCTCAGAGCTGGCAGGGGCTGTGGACCTGTCCACCACCAGACCCCTTAGGGCCATGGTGGCTCTGTCCGGCACCAGCCCTGGTGTGGTGACCACGGTCGTAGAGGATGATGGGACGCCCATAGATCTGACAGCTGGGAGAAATGTGTGCTGTGATGTCATCTACAAGCTACCCTTCACAGGGAGCTGTAGGACCCAGCCACCGGTTATTACCCAGCCTGACAATCACTTTGGCTACAGAGACGACTACTACCAGTATGATCATGCTGGGGTCTATGGCATCAAGGTCTTGAACGGCAAGGCCATGTCTGAGACCAACCTGGCTGATGCAGGACTTTTCCTCTATAATGGAAAGACCAGATATGACTATAACAGAGCCTCGGACAGTGCAATAGACCTGACAGCTGCTAATATATCCACAGGTTGGTATGGTAGAAATACAGCACCTTTGCTAGGTTTTGTGTTCTTTTTTACTTTTTACCTGCTTGAATTTGATTTCTGAATGGAAACCTGTTTCTCTGAACGTTGTTTTACCTCAATTATCATTGTTTGTTTTCCATTATGATTTTAATTAGCATTTATTGTACTTTTGCATGATTTATGAAATTATCTTGATGTTCATCCATGTTCTGTTCATTTTGTCTTTTCTTTCTTTTTACACAGATGCATGCGTATGCCTGCGTGTCCTCCCACAATATTTTGGCTTTGCATCATGCTAGCTGGACAGACTGGAGATACTTGCATGCTTAGTGCTATGATCTCCCCAAATCAAATCCGCATGGCCTTTATTTTGTACAGAACATGTATATATACAGTATGAAGTTTTAATCATTGACTTAAACCTACATTTCTGGACCCATCATGACAGGTGAAGCTCTAGACTACACTAGTAAAGCTGCTGGGGCGTATACTGGGATATCTACTGCTCCATATTCCCAGGTCCCTGCTTACAGTGTCCTTAGACCGTCAGACGGAATGGTATACTCCTCCATAGCAGCCCCTGTTCCTTCTACATATGCCATTACCACCCAGCCAGGGTCCATCTTTAGCACCACCCTACCCTCTACCACCACCCTCCAGGAACAGCCAGCCCCAGCTCCATACCCTTACGGCTTCATCCCCACGACCGACCCTGGTCACCAGATCATCAGCCTGGACACTGGCCAGCCCAAGGATCTGCTGCCCAGCGCTCTGGCTGACATCATGACTGGCTTCCCTGCCCTGTACTCTGACCAGACCCTGGAGGCAATCGCAGCCTCTCTGGAGGCTCTGGCCTCGTCGCCCATGTTCCCTGGCCTGGACGACAGCAAGATCACCCAGTATCAGATGGAGAGGGAGTTCCTGCAGCTGGAGAAGCTGAAGCAACTGTGTTTAGCAGAGGAGCTGGAATGGGAGAGGCAGGAGATCCAGCGCTACCGCGAGCAGGAGCAGATCATGGTGCAGAGGGAGCTGGAGGAGCTACAGGTATGAATGTGTGTGTATATGTCTCCTGTTCTAATGTATGGTGAGATGTGTCGTGGTCACTGTTCATGCTCACTGTTTTTAATGT
Source organism: Thymallus thymallus (assembly GCA_023634145.1). Classification (NCBI taxonomy): domain Eukaryota; kingdom Metazoa; phylum Chordata; class Actinopteri; order Salmoniformes; family Salmonidae; genus Thymallus; species Thymallus thymallus. Next base: position 40,985,010 of record CM042414.1, on the reverse strand, counting down.
GTTTGTAATCTGTTACTGTAAGTGGATGGGCAATTGGCTGGACAACAATGTTATTCTTATCTTTTATATTCTATTCTATTATATTCTATTGTACAGGCTCTGAAACAGAAGCTGCTAATGCAACAGGAAGAGGAGCACCAGGCACACCTTGTAGCACAGCAGGAGACCTACAACCAGCAGAGGGAACAGCTAGAGCAGATCCAACAGCTCCAGGTGCAGCTACAGCACCAACTAGAGGAGCACTACGGTACCACAGGGTCCTCAGACAACCTGCTAGAGGCACAGTATGCAGGGGTGGGGGATAACGGTCAATACTGGCCTGTTAGGGATGAGTCCACCACCTCATCCACTGTCAACCAGCTAGAGGGTGGGGTGCAGTATATGACCAGCGAGGGTCACAGAGAGGGTGGAGGTCAGGACCAGCTGCAGCTCAGTAGGAAACAGCCAGCAGGATCTAAGCAGCCTGGTGACCAGGGGTATGGTACAGGGGTGGTAGGGAAGAGGATAGTGGACAGTGGGGTCCAGACAGACGATGAGGACTCAGTAGACAGGACGTATATGGGGAGGAGGAAGAGGAACAACAGGAGGGGTGTAGACAGCAGTATTCAGACTGATGATGAGGAGGACCGGGAGGAAGAGTGGGACATGCCAACCAGGTCGAGGCGGCGCTCCCGCTCCAGCAAGCACAGCGGCGAGGGGAAACACGGTGGCTCTAAGGTCTCCAGCATCGCCATCCAGACTGTGGCAGAGATCTCTGTCCAGACCGATCACTCTGGGAGCATCAAATGCCCCGGCATCCAGATCGACACTAAGGTGGAGATCGTCAAACACATCTCAGCCCCAGAGAACTCTCAGAGAGGAGGCAGCCTGAGCTGCCAGACAGACACAGACCGCAGGCGCCAGTCGCCCGTAGAGGTGGGCTACAGCGCCTACCTGAAGGCAGACCTCACCCACAAGTCCCCCAAGGTGCTCTACTCTCCCGTGTCCCCCCTCTCCCCGAGTAAGGCCATGGAGGGAGGGCAGAAGAGGCTGACCACTGACCCGTCCAGGTTTTCCTCCGGCCCTAGGATGCTGAAGCCTGGACCGAAGTCTCTGCCTGACCCCAAGTCTCTCAGCCCCACCACTGAGGACAGGATAGGCTACCACTACTCAGACAGCTACTCTGTAAGTCACTCTAGTAAGAATACTGGTAACATAGTGTTAAATATGACCACGTTAAAATAAACCTGGCAATAATATGAAGTACCCAATCTTATCTCTTATCTCATTGCTTTTTCCTCTGTCCTAGGGCAAGGGCTCTCCGTCAGGCACTGGAAAGAAGGTGAAGAGGACCCTTCCCAACCCTCCCCCGGAGGATGACCCTCTGACTGGCCCGTCAGGCTACAGCACCAACTCAGCGCGCCGACGGCTCGGCCGTCACACCACCATGGCCCGGGCCAAGATCCTGCAGGACATCGACAAGGAGCTGGACCTGGTGGAGAGAGAGTCCTCCAAGCTCCGCAGGAAACAGGCCGAGCTAGACGAGGAGGAGAAAGAGATTGACGCCAAGCTGAGGTAATTTATTCATTCAAACATTTGTGAACCAGGCAAGTCAATATAAAACCAGTTCTGATTTACAATAACATGCTTTAGATGAGTAGAACACATTGGTGTGTATGAAGTGATTCCACATTTTGGAAAGCACCATATAAATCCAATCCCATCTTCTCCTTCTAACAGGTACCTAGAGATGGGCATCAACCGTCGCAAGGATGCCCTGCTGCAAGAGAGGGAGAAGAGGGAAAGGGCCTACCTGCAGGGTGTGGCTGAGGAGAGAGACTACATGTCGGACAGTGAGGTCAGCAACATCAGGGAGACCAGAGGGAGTAGCCACGGCCTGGAGAGACCCAGGACAGCTCCCCAGTCAGAGTTCGACCAGTTCATTCCCCCTCAAACTGAGGCTGACTCCCAGTACTCCACTCTGACCAGTCCCTACTCCCACTACACCCAGTATGTCCCCCAGACACAGGCCACCAGCCACTACCCCCAACAGACCCTGTACCAGCAGCAGGCCCTCTACCAGCAGCACCCCTACCAGAGTCAGTCAGTCTACTCCTCTGTGCCCAGCCTGTCCTACCCCCAGGCCTCCCACTCCCACCAGCAGACCCAGTCCTCAGGCTACCAATCCAAGAACACCACCAACTACGAGGTGATCCGGAACCAGCCCATGATCATTGTACCCTCCTCCAGCGAGGGGGGGTATGGGGTGGGGAAGTATGGCAGCCTGGAACTGAGGATGGGTCTGGAGGAGAGGAGCATGGCCTCCAGCCCCATGTCTAGTATATCTGCTGAGTCTTTCTACGCTGACATCGACCACCACAATGCCAGAAACTATGTTCTGATAGAGGACATAGAGCAGCTGACTAAAGGCTCTACAGCGCTGGGCTCTGCAGGGCTGGGCTCAGGGTTCAGTCTGCCTGATAAGGACCTGTCTAAGGCTGACAGGCTGCTCCGGGCCGCTCAGGCCAGGCGCACTGCAGAGGTAACAGATATGGAAACAGTGTGGCATGTGGGTTTTCTTACATTGTATGTCAGTATGTTTTGCTCTGTTTTTTTTTTCTCTGTATTTTGCTATACCGCATTTGCCTGTTCACTTGGGTGTTGTGATGATGATGGTGATGATGATGATGATGATAAGTTATTGTATTGCCTTTGTTTAGGTTGCGGAGTTCCTTGGTAACTCGCGTCTGCACAGCTACGGTAAAGGAGAGGAGGACTCTATGGAGGAGCCCTATGAGCTGAAGCTCCTGAAGCAACAGATAAAGCAGGAGTTTAGACGAGGGACGGAGGGTCTGGAGCACCTCTCAGGCCTGGGCATGCCCCAGTACCTCCCCACTGACCCCGGCTACAGACACTTCCCTAAGGCTGAGAAGTACAGCATCAGCCGGCTGACTCTGGAGAAACAGGCTGCCAAGCAGCTCCCTGCCTCCGTGCTCTACCAGAAACATATCAAGAACCAGAAGAAGACAGCCCTGTTGGACCCCAAGATAACCAAGTTCTCCTCCATCCAGGAGAGCAGAGACATGGAGCCGGACTACAGCAGCTTCCTGGGCTCTGGAGCATCATCTGTCACCAACCTGTCCACGCGAGCCAGACTGCTCCAGGATGAGATCACCTTTGGCCTGAGGAAGAACCTGTCTGAGCAGCAGAAGTACTTGGACTCCTCCCTGGGATCTAACCTGGCTGGCTCTCTGGGCCAGAACCTGGGCCAGTCCCTTGGCCTGGGGGGACCCACCATGAGGTCTACACTACAGGACGACACCACCTACCCCAGCGGCACGCGCTCTCGCCCCTCCTCCCGCCCCAACTCCCGCCCAACTTCTGTCTATGGCCTGGATCTGTCCATCAAACGGGACCTTTCCAGCTCCTCTCTCAGGCTGAAGAGCGAGGGAGAAGCATTGGACACAGCTTTCAACTCGGGGGTGGCCAGGACCAAGCCCAACAGCCTACCTATCAGCCAGAGCCGGGGGCGCATCCCCATCGTGGCCCAGAACTCAGAGGAGGAGAGCCCTCTGAGCCCTGTGGGTGAGCCCATGGGCATGGCCAGAGCCTCAGCCGGCCCTCTACCACCCATCTCAGCTGACTCCAGAGACCAGTTTGGCTCCAGCCACTCCTTGCCGGAGGTCCAGCAGCACATGAGGGAGGAGTCCAAAGCTACACGGGGACATAGTGGGGTCTACGATAGAGACATAGCCTTCATCATGGACGACCTGGGGGGAGCCATGTCTGACAGCGAAGGTAAATGGCTCCTGTGGCTGTCACAGCACCCTGACTCCCTGGACATGCAGCTACCGCATGCTCCTGACTGTTTATGTCTGCCTGAGAAGGCTCCTTATCACTTATTATTTCACTTGTGTTTGTGTTCTGTTCTGGTTCTGTTCTGGTTGTGTTTGTGTTCTGTTCTGGTTCTGTTCTGGTTGTGTTTGTGTTCTGTTCTGGTTGATGTTTCTGTTTTGTTTGATGTCTGCATGCAACACTATTTATTTTCTTCACTGATACATAATACTGTTGTTGTTATGTATGAGACAGCATGTCTGTGTTGTTATTAGCATGCTCCAGTTGGCTTCTCTTCTTTTCTGCTTGCATCACTGACCAAATGTGTATTATGGGATACAGGGCTTCTTTAAACCTTACAGAATAGTGGATAAATAACACACACTTTAAGTGCCTCTGAGTACTGCTTGTAAAGAGAAAGACAAGAGAGTGTTAATATATTTGAATGAGTGGGAGACTAATGAATATGCAACAGTATTTGGTAAGCTGTTGCTACCATCTGGGTGCTGTCTATAGTCTATAGGCACCTTCATCACCACACCTTCATCACCACACCTTCGTCTACACCACACCTTCGTCTACACCATACCTTCGTCTACACCACACCTCCTTTTTCTTCTCCTTTCTCCTCTTCTTCTCCAGACAGGAAATGTTATCTGGCTCTTGCAGGAAGTATGTCAGGCCTTTCGATAGACATACAGCATATTTACTTTTCCGAGCACCCTTGGAGCTATTGTGGAGCAAAGGCCCAATGCTGAATCACAATGTGTGGGTCTGGGTCTACGAAGCAGTCAGCTATATATATATAGAGTGCTTCGTCTCCTGGCCAGCAATACACACATTCACTATTACAGCAGTAATAATACAGAGAGCATTATACTCACATTGATATTGCAATGCAATTACATTTTTTCCATAAGGATTATGTAGTTGTAGATTATTTGTTTGTGTATTTGAGTTTATGATTTTAACCCATGTTGATAGTAGACACCACATATACAGTTGAAGTCGGAAGTTTACATACACCTTAGCCAAATACATTTAAACTCAGTTTTTCACAATTCCTGACATTTAATCCTAGTAAAAATTCCCTGTCTTAGGTCAGTTAGGATCACCACTTTATTAAGAATGTGAAATGTCAGAATAATAGTAGAGAGAATTATTTATTTCAGCTTGTATTTCTTTCATCACATTCCCAGTGGGTCAGAAGTTTACATACACTCAATTAGTATTTGGTAGCATTGCCTTTCAATTGTTTAACTTGGGTCAAATGTTTCGGGTAGCCTTCCACAAACTTCCCACATTAAGTTGGGTGAATTTTGGCCCATTCCTCCTGACAGAACTGGTGCAACTGAGTCAGGTTTGTAGGCCTCCTTGCTCGCACACGCTATTTCAGTTCTGCCCACAAATGTTCTATAGGATTGAGGTCAGGGCTTTGTGATGGCCACTCCAATACCTTGACTTTGTTGTCCTTAAGCTATTTTGCCACAACTATGGGAGTATGCTTGGGGTCATTGTCCATTTGGAAGACCCATTTGTGACCAAGCTTTAACTTCCTGACTGATGTTCTTGAGATGTTGCTTCAATATATCCACATAATTTTCCTTCCGCATGATGCCATCAATTTTGTGAAGTGCACCAGTCTCTCCTGCAGCAAAGCTCTCCCACAACATAGATAGATAGATAGATAGATAGATAGATAGATAGATAGATAGATAGATAGATAGATAGATAGATAGATAGAGAGATAGATAGATAGATAGATAGATAGATAGATAGATAGATAGATAGATAGATAGATAGATAGATAGATAGATAGATAGATAGATAGATAGATAGATAGATAGATAGATAGATAGATAGATAGATAGATAGATAGATAGATAGATAGATAGATAGATAGATAGATAGATAGATAGATAGATAGATAGATAGATAGATAGATAGATAGGTACTTTATTTATCCCCCGGGGGGGAAATTTCATTGTCAAGCAGCTACAACAAGGTGCTGCCACCCCCGTGCTTCACGGTTGGGATGGTAAGTACGTTCATCTTTAGGAGACAGAATGTGTATCCTTCCTGAGCGGTATGACAGCTGCGTGGTCCCATGGTGTTTATACTTGCGTACTATCGTTTGTACAGATGAACGTAGTACCTTCAGGCGTTTGGAAATTGCTCCCAAGGATGAACCAGACTTGTGGAGGTCTACAATTTCTTTCTGAGGTCTTGGCTGATTTCTTTTGATTATCCCATGATGTCAAGCAAAGAGGCACTGAGTTTGAAAGTAGGCCTTGAAATACATCCACAGGTAGACCTCCAATTGACTCAAATGATGTCAATTAGCCTATCAGAAGCTTCTAAAGCCATTACATAATTTTCTGGAATTTTCCAAGCTGTTTAAAGTCACTGTCAACTTAGTGTATGTAAACTTCTGACCCACTGGAATTGTGATATAGTGAATTATAAGTGAAATAATCTGTCTGTAAACAATTGTTGGAAGAATTACTCGTGTCATGCACAAAGTAGATGTCCTAACCGACTTGCCAAAACTATAGTTTGTTAACATGAAATCTGTGGAGTGGTTGAAAAATCAGTTTTAATGACTTCAACCTAAGTGTATGTAAACTTCCGACTTCAACTATATATATATATATATATACATATACAGTACCAGTCAAACGTTTGGACACACGTACTCATTCCAGGGTTTTTCTTTATTTTTACTATTTTTACATAATAGTGAAGACATCAAAACTATGAAATAACAAGAATCATGTAGTAACCCAAAAAGTTTTTAAAAAATCCATGTCAACTGCGTTTATTTTTCATCAAACTTAACATATGTAAATATTTGTATGAACATAACAAGATTCAACAACTGAGACATAAACTGTACAAGTTCCACAGACATGTGACTAACAGAAATGTAATAATGTGTCCCTGAACAAAGGGGGGGTCAAAATCAAAAGAAACAGTCAGTATCTGGTGTGGCCACCAGCTGCATTAAGTACTGCAGTGCATCTCCTCCTCATGAACTGCACCAGATTTGCCAGTTGTTGCTGTGAGCACTGATGGAGGGATTGTGTGTTCCTGGTGTAACTCGGGCAGTTGTTGTTGTCATCCTGTACCTGTCCCGCAGGTGTGATGTTCGGATGTAACGATCCTGTGCAGGGGTTGTTACACGTGGTCTGCTACTGCGAGGACGATCAGCTGTCCGTCCTGTCTCCCTGTAGCTCAGTCTTAGGCGTCTCACAGTACGGACATTGCAATTTATTGCCCTGGTCACATCTGCAGTCCTCATGCCTCCTTGCAGCATGCCTAAGGCAAGTTCACGCAGATGAGCAGGGACCCTGGGAAATCTTTCTTTTGGTGTTTTTCAGAGTTAGTAGAAAGGCCTCTTTAGTGTCCTAAGTTTTCATAACTGTGACCTTAATTGCATTGAACAAGCATGGGAAACAGTGTTTAACCCCTTTACAATGAAGATCTGTGAAGTTATTTGGATTTCTAGGAATCTTTGAAAGACAGGGTCATTTGAAAGACAGTTTCTTTTTTTTGCTGAGTTTTAGTTATTTATAGTGTATTCATCCCTGTCCATCTTGGGTATTTTTAATTTTGTATTCATGCATGTTGTTGTGAGATAAAATGTATTTGATTTTCCATTTCAATAAAGCTTTAAATCAGCTTTTGCATGATGCTGGTTGCTGGGAATGTTGGTTGCTGTGAATGTTGGTTGCTGTGAATGTTGGTTGCTGTGAATGTTTCTAAGGGACTGTAAATGTGCATGCTCTCTTCTGATTGGCAGCATATGAATGTGTTCTCTCCCCATCTCCTCCTGGGGAGTAAGTGTAAAATTACAGCTGTCCTTCATTCTATCTTAAAGGGATACTTCGGGATTTTGGCAATGAAGCCCTTTAACAACTTCACTAGAGTCAGATGAACTCATGGATAACATTTTTATGCCTCGGCCTCCAGTATGAAGGAAGTTAGATGTAGTTTCGCAAGCCAATGCTAACTAGCATTAGCGCAATGACTGGAAGCATGCTAGCAGTTACCATAGACTTCCAGTCAACAGTAGTTAGCAATTGCGCTAATGTTAGTTAGCAACTGCTTGACATAAAGACATAAAAAAAGGTATCCAAGAGTTCATCTGACTCTGGGGAAGTAGATAAAGGACCTCGTTGCCAAAATCCTGAAGTATCCCTTTAAGTGTTCACTAACCAGGACCACACTCTTAAAATATGCCCCTATGACCACATGAGACTAGATGACCCCAATGACAGACTGTACTAGTTAATCAGTAGATAAATATGAGTGTCTATCTGCCTTGGTTCCAGCCCTAACTGACTCCACGCTGACACTGAACAGAGATGATCCCAGAATCTTTCATGAGAGTATCAGACACGGTAGAGTATTCTGGTTCAGTTCCTCACTACCGTCCCTGCTGCCTGCCTTCCACTAATACAGCGGCACCATGTTAAAGGAACACTCCGCAATATGATATCCAGCCGTGCCTCAAGTAAAGGCGCCAATTGGCAAGAACAAATAAGTCGCCCTACTGTGATGTCATGTAGTTGAGTTCACCTTTAATATTTAGACTGCATTAGTTCCTGTATGACTTCTCAGGATCTAACCCAATGATGGTATGTTATTAAATACCCATGTATTTGTGATAAATCATTTTAACAATTATTCTACAATCGCTCTGTTATGACATACGTCTTTCATGCACTTCGCTTCAGAAATGCAAACTCCCTGAAAGTCTATAATCGTATAAGATGTATTCATTTGCTTACAAAGCATGTGCTGACTTAGATTTATTTCAGTGCATGTGATATGCAGTATAAGTGGATGGAGACATAGACCTACTGAATAAGTCTTAGATTCATTGACGTTGTGTTGTAGCCGTTTCTAAAACGTATAACTTTACACCCCAGCCGGAGGCCCCAACTGGAACATAGAAGGTGAGAGCTGCAGTGTGAATGGTCTAATCCAGACCACATCCCAACCCTGTGTAGCTTTAGACAATGTCTGCCTCCACCCCTCCACCCCACGTCCCATGGTGCTCAATGACCAGATGTAGATGGTATCGTGCACACAAACATATCAGACCCATTTCTGGAATGACCCATATTAGGATGGTACTTTACACATATCAAACACATCATGGAATGACACATATCTCGATGGCAATGTACTGTAAACATATCATATACTGTAGTGGTTAACCAATCCATATCTGGAATGACCCACATTTTAATGGTTCTGTACATACACTACATGACCAAAAGTATGTGGACACCTGCTCGTCGAACATCTCATTCAAAATTCATGGGCATTAATATGGAGTTGGTCCCCCCGTTGCTGCTATAACAGCCTCCACTCTTCTGGGAAGACATTCCACTATATGTTGGAACATTGTTGCAGGGACTTGCTTCCATTCAGCCACAAAAGCATTAGTGAGGTTGGGCACTGATTTTGGGCGATTAGGCCTGGCTCATCCCAAAGGTGTTTGATGAGGTTGAAGTTCTTCCACACCAATCTTGACAAACCATTTATGTATGGACCTCGCTTTGTGAATTGTTGTATTTTCTTGGTGAAACAGGAAAGGGCCTTCCCCAAACTGTTGCCACAAAGTTTTAAGGACATCGTCTAGAATATGATTGTAGCGTTAAGATTTCCTTTCACTGGAATAAAGGAGCCTACAGTTGGCACTATGCATTGGGGCAGGTAGCATTCTCCTGGCATCTGCCAAACCCAGATTCGTCTGTCAGAATGCCAGATTGTGAAGCGTGATTAATCACTCCAGAGAACGCGTTTCCACTGCTCCAGAGTCCAATGGCGGTCAGATTTACACCACTCGAGGCAACGCTTGGCATTGCGCATGGTGATCTTAGGCTTGTGTGCGGCTGCTCGGCCATGGAAACCCATTTCATGAAGCTCCCGACCAACAGTTCTTGTGCTGATGTTGCTTCCAGAGGCAGTTTGGAACTCGGTAGTGAGTGTTGCAGCAGCGGACAGACATTTTTTACTCTCTACGTGCTTCAGCACTCATTCTGTGAGCTGAGCCGTTGTTGATCCTAGAAGTTTCCACTTCACAATAACAGCACTTACAGTTGACCGGGGCAGCTCTAGCAACGCAGACATTTGGCGAACTGACTTGTTGGAAAGGTGGCATCCTATGACGGTGCCAAATTGAAAGTCACTGAGCTCTTCAGTAAGGCCATTCTACTGCCAATGTTTGTCTATGGAGATTGCATGGCTGTGTGCTCGATTTTATACACCTGTCAACAACGGGTGTGGCTAAAATAGCCAAATCCATTAATTTGAAGGGGTGTCCACTTACTTTTGTATATATAGTGTATATCAAACCCATTTCTGGAATTCATGTTCATGCACTATTGCAAGGTCGCTCAGATACGACTCACATTTGCATTACATACGTGTTACCACAACAGTGGTATGTCTGAATACTACGTAAGTATGTGTCGAGGGTCTTTTAGGCAATGATAGATGCAACACTGGTCATGCTGTTAGATCTCCCTGATAACACCCTGCACTACCTCACTGTCTCAGGGCAAAGGGAACTGTACTGTGACTGTGGAAGACAATCTCCTCCCCTGTCTACTGTGGCCCTGACTCACTGTGGAGATGTTTCACTCTCTCTATGCATGACCTGTTAATCTACACACACATACACACAAACACATGCACACACACACACACACTCACACACTCACACACACACACACAAACACACACACAGCGGACCTCTGCATGCCAATGTGCGCATGCCATACCTAGTTCAAATACATCCATCCCCATCTAGTCTCTAAAATGGTCACTGATCTGATAGTACTGGGGATGGGACAGTAGCTGGCTTTCTGCCACGCTGCCTTCACCTCTCCAGACAGTTCTGATCACTGATCACCTAGGAGCAGTAGACATGGAGCGAAGGATGTGTTTATAAAGTATTGTGAGGGGGAGACACTTACGCTCATGCACATCTCGTAGACTTCGCTATCTAGATCTACTTTAAGTGTATATATGCCCCCGTCTCCGTCCCTGTGCAGCTTACCATCTGAGGAGGGAGGACACCGACTGGTTTGATAAGCCTGCAGAGAGACATCGGGAAAACGGACAGGCTCTGGACAGGAGACAGGTGACAGGAGCTGGATACGATCTAAACTATATTTAATAAATAAACTGCTATATCCATCTTCCCCTCAGTAAATATACGTTGATAGTGCCTGTTTTAAATATACGTTGATAGTGCCTGTTTTAAATATACGTTGATAGTGCCTGTTTTAAATATACGTTGATAGTGCCTGTTTTAAATATACGTTGATAGTGCCTGTTGTCTTTAGCTGAGTTGTACTTTATGTACTGTATCATGACAGTTGTCTGTGTGCCTCCCTCAGATTAAGCTGATCCACTATGTGTTTCCTCACACCCGCATCAAACTACAGAGAGACCCCAAGGACACCAGTGTCTCAGGTAGACCTGAATACAGCAAGCATTCTCTAATATGTAGATATCTGCTCATTGATGACAATAATAGGATCATCCCATGGATTTCCAATATGGCCATTGATATATTGTTATACAGTATATTGACCATTGATATATGTGTGTTCCCTGCAGGGAATGGCCTGGGGATCCGTGTGGTGGGAGGAAAGGAGATTCCTGGGAGTCGTGGCGAGATAGGAGCCTACATCGCCAAGGTTACGCCCGGAGGAGTGGCCGAACAGACAGGGAAAGTGGTGGAAGGTAAGTGTGTGTGCACATGTGCTTGTGTAAGGTATAAGTGGAGCAAGGGGAATATGAGAGAAGAAGAGATGAGTCATCTTCTCTGTTCATACAGGGACACAGTCTGATTTAAGGTCATCTTCTCTGTTCATACAGGGACACAGTCTGATTTAAGGTCATCTTCTCTGTTCATACAGGGACACAGTATGATTTAAGGTCATCATCTCTGTTCAAACAAGGAAACCCTCTGATTTAAGGTCATCTTCTCTGTTCATACAGGGACACAGTCTGATTTAAGGTCATCTTCTCTGTTCATACAGGGACGCAGTCTGATTTAAGGTCATCTTCTCTGTTCATACAGGGACACAGTCTGATTTAAGGTCATCTTCTCTGTTCATACAGGGACGCAGTCTGATTTAAGGTCATCTTCTCTGTTCATACAGGGACACAGTCTGATTTAAAGTTGAGAAAATTCTGTGGGCTATAACTGATGGGAATGTCATTTTAGTGGGATGTTAATCCGTGCGGAAAGAAAATGAAAGTGACATTTGGGGGAAAAAAACTATGATTAACATTCTTATACGGCAATAACTCATAAGCGCATGTTGTATGTATTTCAATTTGTCTGAGTTAAGCTGGATGAGGTATACTGATTATCTCACATGTGTTCTGGACGAGATAGACTTCTCAATGTCAGATTTGAGCTCTGTGCAGATTAGCTACTGGTTTAAGCAGAAATCTATTATTATATGAATAATATCAGGCCACTGTCAGCTCACTGTGAATGTCTTTGCCAAACTCTCTGAGCGCCAGAGCGAGATGAGAGGGTGTTTGTTTGTTTGTGTTTGTCATGTCTGTCAACTCACTCTGCCCCTTCGCAATGCAGCAACGGATTAGCCATTATGCTGTATTTAGCACACAAACAGTAACTCTCTCTCTCTCTCTCTCTCTCTCTCTCTCTCTCTCTCTCTCTCTCTCTCTCTCTCTCTCTCTCTCTCTCTCTCTCTCTCTCTCTCTCGAAGCAGCAGAATCTTACCTCTTTCAAGCACTTTCAAAGTTTGGAAAAGTAACATAGACTTTTATTATGAAAGCAACAATAGCCGAGGAGCCCCCGGAGACTTCTAATCTTCCCAGACTCCTCTGCGCTTCTTATACACATTCGTGGTCACATAGCATACATAGCCCCTCCCTCACGGGCAGGCTCATTACCACCTCTAACAGTCGTGGTTTCAAAACCTTTCAACTCTGGTTCGTCTACCCCCTCTTCCTGCCAGCAGTTAAACCTTCAAAATGTAAAACACTCCCCCCATAGCAATAAAACTTCAAGATACGAAACTGTGAAACCATAATAGCGACCCCTTAGTAATGGTAATGGTGCAAAGATAAACACATTCACCCATGAAGGCAACCAGACACACACTCATAAATCTTAACATACATGGACCCTAATTCTTAGTGCCTGTTCCAACCTGGTACAACCACAGCACAATACAGACACTGTCTCTATTCAACTATTCTAGTCCTTCATATATTATAGCTAATGTGTGTCTAAATGTACCCTATAAAACCATATCTTCTCTTGGGCTTCACTGACTGCTCTAACTATTACTGACTACTCTAACTATTACTGACTACTCTAACTATTACTGACTACTAACTATTACTGACTACTCTAACTATTGCTGACTACTCTAACTATTACTAACTACTAACTATTACTGACTACTAACTATTACTGACTACTAACTATTACTGACTACTAACTATTACTGACTACTAACTATTACTGACTACTCTAACTATTGCTGACTACTCTAACTATTACTAACTACTAACTATTACTGACTACTCTAACTATTACTAACTACTAACTATTACTGACTACTAACTATTACTGACTACTCTAACTATTACTAACTACTAACTATTACTAACTACTAACTATTACTAACTACTAACTATTACTGACTACTAACTATTACTGACTACTCTAACTATTGGCCTTTACTGGCTGCTCTATCTCCATCCTGTTGCTATCCTATGCCATTCTATAGTTTGCTGAGTAACCTATTGTGGTTTCTAACCTTCCTATTCTGTTCTTTAAATCATAGTCCTAAAAATATTGAACAAAATATTGAACAAAATATTGAACAAAAGCTTAAAATATTAATCTCTCTCTCTCTCTCTCTCTCTCTCTCTCTCTCTCTCTCTCTCTCACACACACACACACAGAAACACTGATACACCCACACCAGATCAAATTGTATTCGTCACATGCTTCGTAAACAACAGACTAACAGTGAAATCCCTACAATGCAGAGAGAAAGATAAATAATAGAAAAGTAATAACACGTAATAATAAAAGTAATAATAAGTACACAGTGACTATGTAGATGGGTACCAGTACTGAGTCCATGTGCAGGAGTACGAGGTATGTAGATGGGTACCAGTACTGAGTCCATGTGCAGGAGTACGAGGTATGTAGATGGGTACCAGTACTGAGTCCATGTGCAGGAGTACGAGGTATGTAGATGGATACCAGTGCTGAGTCCATGTGCAGGAGTACGAGGTATGTAGATGGGTACCAGTACTGAGTCCATGTGCAGGAGTACGAGGTATGTAGATGAGTACCAGTACTGAGTCCATGTGCAGGAGTACGAGGTATGTAGATGGGTACCAGTACTGAGTCCATGTGCAGGAGTACGAGGTATGTAGATGGATACCAGTACTGAGTCCATGTGCAGGAGTACGAGGTATGTAGATGGGTACCAGTACTGAGTCCATGTGCAGGAGTACGAGGTATGTAGATGGGTACCAGTACTGAGTCCATGTGCAGGAGTACGAGGTATGTAGATGAGTACCAGTACTGAGTCCATGTGCAGGAGTACGAGGTATGTAGATGGGTACCAGTACTGAGTCCATGTGCAGGAGTACGAGGTCATTGAGGTAGACATGTACATAGAACAAGGAATAAAGAGACCGATAGTAAACAGTAGGAGCAGCGTTTGTGATGAGTAAAGATAAATACAGATAGTCCAAGTAGCTATTTGGTTGACTATTTAACTAACTATTTAGCATTCTTATGACTAAGGGGTAGAAGCTGTTTAGAGTCCTGTACACACACACACACACACACACTTTCAGCTTCGTTCCATCATATTACTGTTAAACCCTCCTTTCTGAAGCATAGAGACTAGTACAGTCTACAGGCAGAATGTAACAATCTATAAGAGACTTCAGAACACACCACTGTAATTACCAGACATCCTGAACAATGTGTAGGACAGTAGCATTCTCCCACTGATAGATTTCAGGGATTTACTCTCACATGTAGGATGTGTCTCTGCATCCAGCCCTCCTGGGTTAAACCAGAGGGAAAGCCTGGTTCTTTATGGTTCTATAGAGTAATCCACTGCAGTTAGGGATGTTTCTGAGGATGAGACAGGGTTAATCTACTCCCTCTTGCTGTCACACTCAGTTCAGACACGGTGACGTCACACCCTGGTTGTGACACTAGCGACACGGGACCGCCTTGACCTTTCTGAGAGAAGAGTTTGAAGGACACACACACACACTTTCTCTCTGTGCATATGCCATCTCCCTAAAATCCCCTACAGTTTATAATTGTATTTAGCTTTATACAGATTGTGGAGATAATTATGTAGATAAAGTAAGTATCTCCGTGTTAATTAATAATCTAATTATAACAGAATGTTTATTTGTTTGTGTTTGTCTAACATATAAAGTACCAGTCAAAAGTTTGGACTCATTCAAGGGTGGCTACTTTGAAGAATCTGAAACATAAAATACTTTTTTGGTTACTACATGATTCTTGTTTTTCATAGTTTTGATGTCTAAAAATATAGAAAAACCCTGGAATGTGTCCAAACTTTTTACTGGTACATTTCCCATTCTTTATTTTAAGGATGTGAAATGTCAGAATAATAGTAGAGAGAATAATTTATTTCAGCTTGTATTTCTTTCATCACATTCCCAGTCGGTCAGAAGTTTACATACACTCAGTTAGTATTTGGTAGCATTGCCTTTAAATTGTTTAACTTGGGTCAAATGTTTCAGGTAGCCTTCCACAAGCTTCCCACAATAAGTTGGGTGAATTTTGGCCCATTCCTCCTGACAGAACTGGTGTAACTGAGTCAGGTTTGTAGGCCTCCTTGCTCGCACACGCTTTTTCAGTTCTGCCCACAAATTTTCTAAAGGATTGAGGTCAGGGCTTTGTGATAGCCACTCCAGCCGCTATGCCACAACTTTGGATGTATGCTTGGGGTCATTGTCCATTTGGAAGACCCGTTTGCGACCAAGCTTTAACTTCCTGACTGATGTCTTGAGATGTTGTTTCAATATATCCACATAATTTTCCTTCCTCATGATGCCATATATTTTGTGAAGTGCACCAGTCCCTCCTGCAGCAAAGAACCACAACATGATGCTGCCACCCTCCTGCAGCCTCCCCCTTTTTCCTCCAAACATAACGATGGTCATTATGGCCAAACAGTTCTATTTTTGTTTCATCAGACCAGAGGACATTTCTCCCCAAAAATAATCTTTGCCCCCATGTGCAGTTGCAAACCGTAGTCTGGCTTTTTTATGGCGGTTTTGGAGCAGTGGCGGGATGAACGTGGTACCTTCAGGCGTTTGGAAATTGCTCCCAAGGATAAACCAGACTTGTGGAGGTCTACAATTTTATTTCTGAGGTCTTGGCTGATTTCTTTAGATTTTCCCATGATTTCGAGCAAAGAGGCAATGAGTTTGAAAGTAGGCCTTGAAATACATCCGCAGGTAGACCTCCAATTGACTCAAATGATGTCAATTAGCCTATCAGAAGCTTCTAAAGCCATGACATCATTTTCTGGAATTTTCCAAGCTGTTTAAAGGCATAGTCAACTTAGTGTATGTAAACTTCTGACCCACTGGAATTTGGATATAGTGAATTATAAGTGAAATAATCTGTCTGTAAACAATTGTTGGAAGAATTACTTGTGTCATGCACAAAGTAGATGTCCTAACTGACTTGGACAAAACTATAGTTTGTTAACATGAAATCTGTGGAGTGGATGAAAAATGAGTTTTAATGACTTCAACCTGTGTATGTATACTTCAAATTTGGATTAAATGCCTTGCTCAAGGACACAGATGTTTCGGCTAGAGTATTCGAAGCAGCAACCATTCGGTTACTGGCCCAACGCTCTAACCGCTAGGCTACCTGCCGCCCTGTTACACAGTAACCCTCCTAGGAATGGAAGCAACCATTGGACCGTTATGTTGTGTGGTCTTATGTTGTGGTTTTATCTGACTTTCTCCCAAGGACTAAATTGCTTTCATGCAAATGCTATGTTTAGACTTTAGTGAAAGAGACCGTGGAACTGAACACTTGTACCCTCAGGTGCAACGAGAGAGAGAATGGGGGGATGAGAGACAGAGAGGAGAGATAGATAGAGAGAGACAGAGATGATGAGATAGAGAAAGAGAGGGAGAGATTAGGAGTGCAGAAATGATAGAGGTAAAGAGAGTGCACATATTCCAATGTTCTTGTGGATTTGACTCTCTAACATACAGAGAGAGAGAGATATGTTAATTCAATCTTTTGTTGTCACAGCAGCTGGCGAGTTACTTCGTAAGCAAAAGCCTTATCTGAAGACAAGGTTTAATTTGTGTAAGTGCAGCCACGGCGCCGAAGCTGGCATGCGTTTGAGTTTACTGTGCCCTTTCTCCCTCTCTGTTTCCATCTTACAGCTCTTACTGCTATATACTCTCTGTCATGCTCTCTAAGTCTTGTCTGCTGTGTGAACCAGAACCTGAAAACAAACTACTCTAGTCTAGTGGTTCCCAACCAGGGGTACTATGGCCCTCTGGGGATACTTGGCCTATCCACGGCGGGTACTTAAGAAGACCCATGAGACCATACGGTTACTGGTAAAATGCACAAGGGGGGTACTTATGGTGTACCCCAGGCAGAGCGAAATTCAGTAGATGGAAGAGCAAGCAAAAAAGGTTGGGAACCACTGCTCTAGTCAATGAAATGAAAGGCGGTGGTATTTTTAAAAGAGGTAGAACCTACTCTTTAGAAGGCGTAAGACATTTCTGCCTGAGCTAACCTTGGTTGGGTTGTGTTTTGTGTTCTGAGATGCGTTCAGACCAAGGTGTCTGTAGTCTGAGCTTGTCTCAAGACCCTGACTGCAGGATCGAGAATCGATCTGTGGTGCCATAGCAGTTTGAATCGTGTGTCATAAACAGACATAAACCAAATTAAGTAGAGATAAGCGTGATATTAGGGTTAAGTGTTGTTACATTATCTTACTGACATCAATGTGCTCTCAGATGACTCTCTCTCTCTCTCTCTGTAGGAATGCAGGTGTTGGAGTGGAACGGAGTTCCTCTGATGGGGAAGACTTACGAGGAGGTGCAGTGCATTATGGGTCAGCCGTGTGCAGAGGCTGAGCTCTGTGTGAGAATGTGAGTCAAAATGTTACTCCTCTACTCATCCTTCTCTCTCCTTTCTCATCCCCCTCTCCTCTCATCACCACTTAATTCAGACGAGTTTGACCGAATTTGACCTTCCTGTCTCTCTCTCAGTGACCTGAACATGCTGTCTGATCCTGAGCATCCCCAGGCCCTGGAGAACCATGCCCAGCTGAAGCCTGGTACACCTACTACATTGTTATAATGCTTCATAATGTAACTTTATAATGTATCATTGTGAATGTAACTCTGTGTGTGTATGTGTGTATGTGTGTGTGTGTGTGTGTGTGTGTGTGTGTGTGTGTTTGTGTGTGTTTGTGTGTGTGTGTGTGTAGGTGACAGACAGTGTTCTCCAGGAGTGGACCCTAAGCAGCTGGCTGCAGAGCTGCAGAAGGTGTCCCAACAGCGGGCACCTGGGATGGGGGTGGGGGGACCAGGAGGAGTAGGGGTCCTCTCTGCCCTGGACCGCTCAGCTCTGTTACACTCAGGCAATGCATCGGCCAGCTCTAGTGCCGTCCCCAGCCCCGGCCAGCCTGCCTCCCCAGCCATCAGTAAGAAACAACGCCACAGCGCCAAGGTACTGCCTTCACTAGTAGTACATTGTGATATTGAGAGCCCATAGTTCCCTGTAGAGTGTGTTATTACAGCCATAGGGCTGGTGAGTTCATCATTAATAATTAACGTGTGTGTGTGTGTGTGTGTGTGGTGATCCTTTACTAGGATTAAATGTCAGGAATTGTGAAAAACTGAGTTTAAACGTATTCGGCTAAGGTGTATGTAAACGTCTGACTTCAACTGTAGATTATGTAATATACTGCATCTCAGTTAACTGAATTAACCTTTTCTGAATGATTTTTCCAGTTTGTTAGTCCTAGACCTAGGGTCTAATAGAGTCCAGTCAGGAAGCTCTACTCAGCATCTCCAGGACAAGGACAGGTCCTTGATCTGTCATCTGACCATAGCTATCCTACACAGGGACCCCAGCCAACCTACTGCTACTTAAAACCATAGTATGATGGACACAATAACTGAACTTTTCAGGCAGACCAGAGGCCATAGTATAAGCAGGGCTTCTCGTGGCAGTGTGTTTTTTAATGTAGAGTTTGTGTGAACATGTATCAGTGAGACTGATATCGGTATAACCAGTGTATAATCAATACTTGTGTTTGTTTTTCAGTCGGCAGCAGATGTGCTAAAGCCTCAGCCTCATCCTATAACAGGAGAAATACAGGTAGGCCTGCTCAGGGGCGGCACCAGCGGAGGGGCATGGGGTGGCACCAGCCACCCCTCATATATGACTGGCCATCCATTCTCATTGGGTCAGAGAGCTGTCAATCTGGCTCAGATCCGTTTGTTCAGGTAATTTATTGTGACTTGCTTTTGGATCATGCGGATGCCTTGTAGTGGGCGCAAAGGCTGTGATTGGCTGGTTGGCTTTAAGACTATGGAGAGCACGGCTACAGTGAGGGAACACTGAACAGTGCAATCTCTCTCAATTGATTTGTGGAAAGCAGAGTAGGAAGGTGGCTAGGTAACTGCTGGTTGAGATGTTAGGAAACTCAACTAAAGTTTTTAATCCCGGTGCTGAGCTAGTGTGTAGCAGCTATCAGGCCAACAGCCTCATTCCATCAATACTGCGTAATAAATTCTGCAGTCAAAGTTTTTTCATTATGTAAACCAACATTTTAGTAGATTTGTGTGCAACAAAAGTTCAACATTCACCTTTTGCTGCTATTTCTGTGAAGTCAAGGCATACAGTTTGATGCGTACAGTGGATAAATCCAATGTATTTACCACACAGAACACAGAACACACTGCAACTGCCTCTGCAACGCAATGCTGCGTTCCCTTGGAAACGATTGAACTTCTGGTGAAGCTACAGCAGTCTGGGTTAGAATGGAGCTACAGCAGCTGAGGTTAGAATGGAGCTACAGCAGCTGAGGTTAGAATGAAGCTACAGCAGCCGAGGTTAGAATGAAGCTACAGCAGCCGAGGTTAGAATGAAGCTACAGCAGCCGAGGTTAGAATGAAGCTACAGCAGCCGAGGTTAGAATGGAGCTACAGCAGCCGAGGTTAGAATGGAGCTACAGCAGCCGAGGTTAGAATGGAGCTACAGCAGCCGAGGTTAGAATGAAGCTACAGCAGCCGAGGTTAGAATGAAGCTACAGCAGCCGAAGTTAGAATGAAGCTACAGCAGCCGAGGTTAGAATGAAGCTACAGCAGCCGAGGTTAGAATGAAGCTACAGCAGCCGAGGTTAGAATGAAGCTACAGCAGCCGAGGTTAGAATGAAGCTACAGCAGCCGAGGTTAGAATGGAGCTACAGCAGCTGAGGTTAGAATGAAGCTACAGCAGCTGAGGTTAGAATGGCTGGAGGCATTTTTTGAGCTTTTAAATTGTGTAGAAATACTGTAGGCCTAAATCAGCTTGAAAAAAATATATTCCTTGTAGGGGGTTACCACTGAACTTGTATCTAACTTGAATATTTTCCCTATGTGTGATAGTGTGGAGATGAAGGGAGCCAGGCACAGGATATGGTGTGGAGGAAACAGAGTATTTATTAGGTCTCCAATTAGATCCACAATAACAGGCAAAACAGAGCCAGCTGACACAACCGTGCCAGTACAAAACCCAAGGTGCTGGAATAACCAGGCAACCGCCAGGCGCACAAATACACGGGCGAAACCCGAATAAACAATGTACACGAGTAGAAATAAACTCTGAGTACAAATCGCACTAAAGGCAGAACACATACACAATGAACAATAACCGACAAGGACCTGAGAGAACAGAGGGAACATAGAACATGATGTAGTGGAGGAATGAGAACCAGGTGTGTTTAATGACAAGACAAAACCAATGGATAATGAAAGAGGGAGCGGCAGTGGCTAGAAAGCCGGTGACGAAGAGCGCCAAAGCACGGCCGAACAAGGGGAGGAGGCAACTTCAGAGGGAGTCGTGACGCTATGTTAATTTTCAAATGGATTTATTTAAATAAATTAGGGCAGTTGCAAATAAACACTTATTCAATACGCATAGTAGTTTTAGCCAATTTGCAACACTATTTGTGATTCAATTTGACTGGTTCTTGGCCCCCCCCTTGGCCCCCCCTGCCTCACACCTACTCTGATGTTTGCTGCTGACCCCCCCCCCCTGGTCTAAATGCCTGTAAAACCTAGTTGAACATACTGCATGTCTCCCTCTCTCCACTCTGCCTCCTCCAGCTCCAGATCCACTATGACAGGAACCTGGGGAACCTGATAGTGCATGTCCTCCAGGCCAGGAACCTGGCTCAGAGAGACCCCAACGGATACTCTGACCCCTTCGTCAAGGTCTACCTCCTACCAGGGAGAGGGTGAGATACTTTCACAACGCTTTTTACTCCTTCCGGACTGCTTTCTCTCTCTCTTTCTCTCTGCCTTTTACATGCTTTGCAAGAAGAACGATTTCCCTAATAATCCTGTTTACATGGACGCATCTGAAATCAGGCGACCTGATGGCTGTAGAAAATCGCCAATCAAAAATAAATGTTCTACCACAGTTATTTTTGGGAAGCATATTTGGTTCTGAGTTCGGACATATAAAGTTTGTATGTGAAAACGAATTCTAAGACGCATACATTCAGTTGTAATCATACTCCGATTAAGGCGTTTACATCTCCTAATAATGCAAAAGGGTGCTCGTTTAATCCGTGTATGCTTACTTCGATTTTGACCAGAGTAAGGTGTTTACATGACTATTGTATAATCTGCCTACTGCCATAATCAGTTTAATATCAAATTATTACTGTGCATGTAAACATACTCATTGACAGATATCACAACTTAATATGAAACCCTGTTTTGTCAGTGTATCAAAGCATTTACTCTTAAGACATTCTCTAGAATACTGATATTGTGTGTGTGTGTGTGTGTGTGTGTGTGGGTGTGGGTGTGGGTGTGTGTGTGTGTGGTTCCTATATCGGCTGCAGTGTTCTCTTCCTGAGTGCTCTGATGTAATTGTGTAGTAAGGTTCAACCGTCCCACGAGACAGCGGTTATCAGTTTATCAGCATCAGTTGAGCGTGTCCCTCTCTCCTCCCCGCCCCATCACTGTCTCCATCCCTCTCTTCCTGTGAAAATGCAGAGAGATCGATAGTCTTTATCTGACCTATAACACTATCTGCTTTCTACTAATGGCCCTATCAGCCCTGTTCATGGGATTATATACAGTACGGCGCCAGAGACTCCACCCTGATTTCTGATTGGACCAGAGATTCAGAGACTGTACCCGGATTGGATAGAGACTGCCAGCACACACACACACACACACACACACACACACACACACACACACACACACACACACACACACATTCCTCTAGCTCAGTATATAGGGTCTGTTTGATATGTATTTAAACAGTAGACAGTAAGCAGTAAATAAACCGTCTTTCTGTTCTGTTGTCTTCCTTCATTCCCTTTCCATTATGTCTGTTTCTCTGACCATCCCTTATGTCTGTTTCTCTGACCATCCCTTATGTCTGTTTCTCTGACCATCCCTTATGTCTGTTTCTCTGACCATCCCTTATGTCTGTTTCTCTGACCATCCCTTATGTCTGTTTCTCTGACCATCCCTTATGTCTGTTTCTCTGACCATCCCTTATGTCTGTTTCTCTGACCATTTCTTTCTTTTTGCTGTTCTTGTTGTCTGTTGTCTGTTGTCTGTTGTCTGTTGTCTCTACCCTCCTCTCCCTCCCCTGGATTCTCAGACAAGTCATGGTAGTCCAGAACGCAAGGTAGTGTAGCGCTTCTCTGCTTCTCTCCTTCTCTCTGTTTCTCCTTCTCTCCTTCTCCTTCACTCCTTCTTTCCTTCTCTGCTTCTCTCCTTCTCTCCTTCTCTCTGTTTCTCCTTCTCTCCTTCACTCCTTCTTTCCTTCTCTGCTTCTCTCCTTCTCTCCTTCTCCACTTCTCTGTCTCTCTCCTTCTCTCCTTCTCTCCTTCCCCCCTTCTCCCCTTCTCTGTCTCTCTCCTTCTCTCCTTCTCCACTTCTCCCATTCACCCCTTCTCTGTCTCTCTCCTTCTCTCCTTCTCCCCTTCTCCCCTTCTCTGTCTCTCTCCTTCTCTCCTTCTCTCCTTCCCCCCTTCTCCCCTTCTCTGTCTCTCTCCTTCTCTCCTCCTTCTCCCCTTCTCCCCTTCTCTGTCTCTTTCCTTCTCCCCTTCTCCCCTTCTCTGTCTCTCTCCTTCTCTCCTTCTCTGTCTCTCTCCTTCTCTCCTTCTCCCCTTCTCCCCTTCTCTGTCTCTTTCCTTCTCCCCTTCTCTGTCTCTTTCCTTCTCTCCTTCTCCCCTTATCCTACTTCTCTCCTTCTCTCCTCCTTCTCTCCTTCTCCCCTTCTCTGTCTCTCTCCTTCTCTCCTTCTCTGTCTCTCTCCTTCTCTCCTCCTTCTCTCCTTCTCTGTCTCTCTCCTTCTCTGCCCCTCTGTCTCTCTCCTTCTCTCCTTCTCTGTCTCTCTCCTTCTCTCCTTCTCTGTCTCTCTCCTTCTCTACCCCTCTGTCTCTCTCCTTCTCTCCTTCTCTGTCTCTCTCCTTCTCTGTCTCTCTCCTTCTCTGTCTCTCTCCTTCTCTGTCTCTCTCCTTCTCTCCTTCTCTGTCTCTCTCCTTCTCTCCTTCTCTGTCTCTCTCCTTCTCTGTCTCTCTCCTTCTCTCCTCCTTCTCTCCTTCTCTGTCTCTCTCCTTCTCTGCCCCTCTGTCTCTCTCCTTCTCTGTCTCTCTCCTTCTCTCCTCCTTCTCTCCTTCTCTGTCTCTCTCCTACTTTCCTTCCCTCCCTCCCTCTCTTTTTCTCTCGTTCTTTTCTTCTGACTCTCTAATTATCTCTCCTCCTCTTTCTCTCATTCTCTGCCTCTCTGCTTTCAGTCTGTGTTTTTCCCCTGCGTTAATGTGCAATGTGATTGTCTGATTGTGTAAAGAACATTGCCGGGTTGAAATCAAGGTTGAAAATGTGAATTCATTCCATGAGTCAGATGTGTTTTTCACCTCACCCCTTATCCTCTCTGCTACAGGAGTGGAGCTGTGCCTTACAGTCAAACATTGATTAAACCAGACATACATAGATCACTATTTGTTTTTCTTGTGTCATGTTGTCATCCGTCTAGCCAGTGTGTGTAAACGTTTATATGATGATATAATTATATTGAATCAGATATTCAATTATCGACATCCTGCTATATCATCTTTATATCTATCATCAAATGTCATTTGGCAAAATCTCCAATAAAATATTAACATACAAAGACCACGCCTGAGACTAAATACGTCCCTTTGTTATGGCATCATAGTGCTGAGAACAAGAGGAGGACCAAGTACGTCCAGAGGAGTCTGAACCCAGAGTGGAACCAGACAGTCATCTACAAGAACATACACCTGGAACAGGTAGGAACACACACGCACACAAACACACACAAACACAAATCCATGCACATCTACATTGAAAATTATTTTGAATTCATTTTAATGTTAGGCCTCAGATCATGTTCGAGCCTCTGATTGGACAGTGAAACACACGTGCTCAGATCATGTTCGAGCCTCTGATTGGACAGTGAAACACACATGCTCTCACCTGCAGATGTTTCATTTCTCTCATGACGTCATGGCTGAAGCCTGCGCAAATTCCTACTATTTATGTGTCCAGGTTAAACGTGGGACGGCCCTCTTTATTATCAAACAGTCGGTTAAATGCATGGTTACTGCATCATTTTCAGATAACCGAAAGGTTGCTGGATTAGTTCCTCGAGCTGACAAGGTAAACACCTGAACAGGGCAGTTAACCTACTGTTCCCCGGGAGCCGAAGACGTGGATGTTGATTAAGGCAGCCCCCCCGCACCTCTCTGATTCAGGGGATTGGGTTCAATGCGGAAGACACATTTCAGTTGAATACATTCATTTGTACAACTGACTAGTATCCCCCCTTTCCCTATTAGAAGTGATTAATAGATGAAACAACAATGTCATTGAACCAGAGATCAAGGCATTCATCAGCGAAGATGCAGTGCAAGCTGATAGTATTTTGGACGACCAAATTGAAGTAATAATGATTTATGAAATTGAAGTGTGTCAGCTGAATGGTGATTTGCGATTCATAACCTACATTTTACCGGTACCGCCAGTAGTAGTTGGCCAACCGATAACACCACGACGGAATGCGTTTGAAGTGATGATGCGCCGCCGAGAACAGCTAGCAGGTCCAGCAAAATGCATCACCAGTGGCAACGCACACACTTCGTGCAGATCAGCAGCTCCACAATGATGCGATCGACTGTCTCCAAGGTGGGGGCTTTTTCGGGGCAGCCAGACGAGACAATCGATGGAGGATGCGGTGAGCAAAGTTACTGGGCTCGAATTTAGTCACGCTTGCTCTACTGTATATAGATTGATGCTTCTAATTGTGCATGTTATTAACACAAAAAATTATGTTAATGATGATAGGTTAGACTCTATGGCTGGATTTATGTATTTATTCCAATGCTACATTCATTGGTCAGACCTAACTTGATTGACCCTCTTTCTACAAGGCCTAGTCTATGAGACGCCGAATCATACTTGTATGAATATGTTGTTAAAGCCTATAGACTATAGAGATGCATTCGGATAATGATCTCATTATTATGCATCAACATTTTAATTTGATTACAATTATTTATTG
This sequence comes from Thymallus thymallus, assembly GCA_023634145.1. NCBI lineage: Eukaryota > Metazoa > Chordata > Actinopteri > Salmoniformes > Salmonidae > Thymallus > Thymallus thymallus. The sequence goes on along the minus strand of CM042414.1, from coordinate 40,959,302 downwards.
TCAATCATTCTTGAATTTGTTTGGCTTTACAATTACGTAGATTAATGAACTGATAATACATTCATTCATTACTTTTTTTCCCCAATTATTTTTATATGATAGAATAGTGCATTCTATTATACATCCTATGTGAATAATGTTCATGAATGTTAATTTGTGTATTAATAATAATAATCTGTAATTTAATATTTCTCCTATTGTTCATGTCCATATATCCTAGGACAATGTAAAGTATCCACTTAATGTATTTTTTATTTTGTTTTTTTTTGCTCGCTCACCTCACTTTTCTGAGTGGAAAATCGGTTAAACAGTGAATCAATTTTGTCTGGTCTTGTTTCTAGTTGAATTGGCAGTTCTAAATCCTTGTGGGTGTTCTGACTGTCCTTCTGCAGCCTCAGTTCCCATTACCCACTCCTCTGAAGCCCATAGCACCACTCCCCTGGCTAGGTTTAACAACCCTATCCACCCGTCAGTCCGAGCCCTTACAGAATACTAATCACCAGCAAGAGAAGGAGAGAGACAGAGACATCTTCATTCAACCTAACAGTAGCCCTTAGCTGCAATTCAGACCACGTAAGATGAGTGCAGTCTATCCATACAGCGCTATCTCTCAGTGGACAGTAGCATCTCTAGTCTAGTGGCTCTTCTGAGACTCTTCTCTCTATTCTGCCCAATGAGGTTGCAAACGCTGCTCTATCACCCACTCACTCACTCACTCACTCACTCACTCACTCACTCACTCACTCACTCACTCACTCACTCACTCACTCACTCACCCACTCACTCACTCACTCACTCACTCACTCACTCACTCACTCACTCACTCACTCACTCACTCACTCACTCACCCACTTCTCTGTCAAGCACGCACACACACATACACACACACACAGGCTGGTGGAATGAGATTGGTCTGCGTGGGTGTTGTTCTAGGCATAACTTGTTTAAATGCATTTGTTCATTTAAATATCTCTCTCTTGCCCTCTATCTCTGTCTCACTCTCTCTCATTCCCTCCCATCCCCTCTTTTCTCTCATCCCTCTCTCCCTCTCTCTTCCCTCCTATCCCACTCTCTCTCAGTTGAAGAAGAAGACTCTGGAGGTGACAGTGTGGGATTATGACAAATCTACCTCCAATGACTTCCTGGGAGAAGTGAGTGTCTCCAGAATCAGACACACTCTGATTGGACCGTTACATACATTCTCTTCTGTTGTCCCTTACCTGATGTTTTTAAATGTTCTCCAGCCAACAGATGCTTATAATATCAGCTTACCCTTCCCAATAAGACTTTATTCACAGGTAGTTTTGTCAGTCTGTAGAATGAATCCCATTGATCCTCTGCTAAATGGACAAGGAGACTCATTATTTATAAAGCATTATGATGGTGTGTTACAACATCACAGAACCCCATGTCTGAAAACTCTTTACTGTGTTTATGTACGTATATATGTTTTTGATTACATATGCCTACCTTTGGCTACTCTCTACCCCCCTCTCTTTCTCTCTTTCTCTCTCTCTCTATGTCTGTCTGTCTCGCTGTCTCGCTCTCTCTCTCACTCTCTCGCTCTCCAGGTGTTGATAGATCTGTCTAACACATCCCAGCTGGACAACACTCCTCGCTGGCTGCCTCTGAAGGAGCAGAGTGAGAGCATTGAGCATAGCAGAGCTCACCACACCGCCCAGGGGCCTGGGGGGCCAGGAGCAGGGGCAGGGCCGGGACAGGGGCCCATAGCGGAGCAAGGACAAGGCAAGAACATGGGGCCAGGGATAGGACAAGGACAAGGCCTAATGCAAGGACAGGGACAGGGGCAGGGGCAGGTACTGTACAGTGTTCATTGTCTACTAGCTATCCTTTTCATAATTGATTGTATCTTTCTATACACTCTTAGAAAACATGGTTCCAAAAGGGTTCTTTGCGGAGGGATAGTGTTCTACCATGAACCATTTTGATCAGAAGAACTCCCGATAGGCGCAGCGGTCTAAGGCATTACATCTCAGTGCAAGAGGTGTCACTGCAGTCCCTGGTTCAAATCCAGGCTGCATCACATCCGGCCGTGATTGGGAGTCCCATAGGGCGGCGCAGGTTTGGCCGGGTTTGGCCGTCATTGTAAATAATAATTTGTTTTTAACTGACTTGCCTAGTTAAATAAAGGTTAAATTAGGCAAAGGGTTTTCCCTTTAACGTTTAACATCCTAAGAACTGTTTTGAGAAGAAAGGGTTCTTTGATGATTCTTTGGAAGGCAAGAAGGGTTCTACATAGAACCATAAACAGTTTAATATTTTCCAGCAGGGAGATTTTTAAGAAATTGTTTCTTTTACTTTAATATATGTTTGTGCATGTAGATTGATTGGTTGATTAAAGTTATGCTACACAAAGATAAATAACATACAGTTTTGAAACCTAATCGAATCTGTTAGTAATTGTATTTATTGCACCCGTTACTGAGATGGCTGTTCCAGTGTATATGATTGAGGTAGTATTCAATCTTCCCTCCCCTGGCAGTCATTCTGAATCTACTTGTTGCATAACCTAACTCTGGCTGGATTTCAATAGGAATATAACATCACTTTGCAAGCCAGCATAATGTGACTTGCAGGCCTGATGTGGCCTGTAAACCAGGAGATTCCTAACATCACTGTGTTAGAGTATAACTAGGCCCTCAAAGAAAGGCCTTATCATATACATGTATGTAATGTATTGTCACAAACAATACAATTTTAAAGGCTAATAAGGCTGGTGGAACTCTTCATAGAGGGTTCTAGGAAGAACCCTCCAAAGAGAAAAGGGTTCTCGGTTGAACCCTTCATAGACGGTTCTAGGAAGAACCTTTAGATTATTAAATTGTTCTTGGTAGAACCATATACAGTGGGTTATTTGAAGAACCCTACATAGAGGGTTCTAGATAGAACCCGCTGCAAAGGGTTCTACCCAGCACCAAAAAGAGTTCCCCTATGGGGACAAACCGAAGAACCTTGTATGGTTCTATTTAGCACCTTTTTTTCTAAGAGTGTATGTTTGCCTTAATGATGTAAAATTATACATTATAATGCATATAAAGCATTATATATACTTTATATATATATATACATATATACTGTCAGTGCAAGAGGCTTTACTACAGTCCCTGGTTCAAATCCTGGCTGTATCATATCCGGCCGTGATTGGGAGTCCCATAGGGCGGCGCACAATTGGTCCAGGTTTTGCCGGTAAAAAACATTGAATTTAATGTACTCATATTGACAGATGGAGGAGTGCCATGAGCCCCCCAAGAACTCTGTGATAAAGAGCAGAAGCCACGGGATCTTCCCTGACCCAGCAAAAGGTAAGAGCCTCTTCCAGCTGCCTTATTGCTTTTATCTAACGCTTGCAATTATGTGGTTTAATAGCCACCCTGTTACTTTACAGTTTTTCATCTTTTCTTGCCACTCTGTTGTCATAGTGATATAACATGTAGTCCTGGTGACAGTTTTACGAATGGCTACCCCGCTGTCATAATTATACTTTTAGTGCCAGTCACTCCTTTGGCTCAGTGCCATCCATGTTGTGGTGACTTGACCCATAGATTACAGTACAGACATTTTAAATATGTTCCCTTTCTCTCTCTCTCTCTCTCTCTCTCTCACTCTCTCTCTCTCTCTCTCTCTCATATATATATATATATATATATTTTCTCCTTTCTCCTCCCTCCCTTTCCCAGACATGCAAATGGTAACTCTAGAGAAGTCCCATAGTAGTCCCGGCAGCTCTAAGTCATCGTCAGACGGCCAGCTTCGTTCCCATGGTCCGTCCCGCAGCCAGAGCAAGAGCAGCGTCACGCAGGCCCACCTGGAGGATGCCGGAATAGCTATAGCTGCCGCAGAGGCTGCTGTGAAACAAGCCCGCCTGCAACCAAGTAATCTCCGCCCCTTCCTGTGACACACTTCCTCTCCGCCCCACCATACATGCTAGCTCATCTTCTCTCCTTCTAGCTCTTATTAACTCTTCCTTCTGTTCTGGCCTTCTGATTGGTTATTTTAAGAAAAGATTTTGTGGTCTGACAATTTTTTTTTAACCTTTTCGTCCTAAATGCAAACTGTTACATTAGGTTTAAACCCAACACGGCACATCACCCAAAGAACACCATCCCTAATGTGAATCATGGAGGTGGCAGCATCATGTTATGGGGATGTTTCTCATCATCAGGAACTTATCAGGATAGAAGGGAAAATTAATGGAGCAATTATTATTTTCTACATTGTAGAATAATAGTGAAGACATCACAACTATGAAATAATACATATGGAATCATGTAGTAACCAAAAAAGTGTTAAATAAATCAAAATATAGTTTAGATTTTAGATTCTTCAAAGTAGCCACCTTTTGCCTTGATGACGACTTTGAACACTTGCATTCTCTCAACCAGCTTCATGAGGTAGTCACCCGGAATGCATTTCAATTAAAGTTTTAATTGCTTACACATAATTTCTGAAACTGTGGGTCCTTTTCTCTAGACTCTAGTGTCTTTGTGAGACGCAGAGTAGGTGAACGGCTGATCTCTGCATGTGTAGCTCCCACCGTGAAGCATGGAGGAGGAGGAGGACAGTCATTTTTAATTTAAAACATTATCACAATTATTTTGTTTGGGGGGGGGGGGGCAGAAATGCCTTCTGGAACGTTGTCATGCTGAAAGGTGAACTTCAATCCCAGTTTCAGCTTTTCTGTACATTGCGCCATAAACATCCCCATAACATGATGCTGCCACCTCCATGATTCACATTAGGGATGGTGTTCTTTGGGTGATGTGCCGTGTTGGGTTTGCGCCTAACGTAACATTTAGGCCGAAAAGGTACATTTTTGTTTTGTCAGACAGAATCTACTTGCTCTGTCATCCAGTTTGGAGGGATGTCCTGATCTAGGCAGGGTCTTGCTGGTGCCTTATTTATCATCTTGACCATGCTCCAACAGATATTCAAGGCCTTTTGAAATATCCCCTGATCTGTGCCTTTCCACAACTTTGTCACGAGAGTTATTTTGAAAGCTCCTTGGTGCTCATGGGGGAAGAGAAAATAGAGTATTAATTTATAAATCCCAGCATGCATCATCAAAGATTTACAATGACAGGACCAACACATGATAAAAGACTAAACATATTAAGACACATAAATGCACCATAGTATCCCTTAAAGAATAGTCTGATTCAAGTGCTGTTTTCTGTCCTACTCTGGGGGAAAAACTGTCAATGTTTTCCAATAGGAAGACCTCCGTTACACCCATTAATGAATTACACTTATCAAAAAGCCTCATGGCTGTGGGTAGAAATGACCGTCTAAACCTCTCTGTGGAACATCTCGGCAGGATGAACCTGCTACTGAAGCTTCTCCTGTGTTGATATTAGAGTGTGTGTCATTAGAGTGCTGTGGAGTGGGTGTGTGTCAGAGTGCTGTGGAGTGGGTGTGTGTCAGAGTGCTGTGGAGTGGGTGTGTGTCAGAGTGCTGTGGAGTGTGTGTGTGTCATTAGAGTGCTGTGGAGTGGGTGTGTGTCAGAGTGCTGTGGAGTGGGTGTGTGTCAGAGTGCTGTGGAGTGGGTGTGTGTCATTAGAGTGCTGTGGAGTGGGTGTGTGTCAGAGTGCTGTGGAGTGGGTGTGTGTCAGAGTGCTGTGGAGTGGGTGTGTGTCAGAGTGCTGTGGAGTGGGTGTGTGTCAGAGTGCTGTGGAGTGGGTGTGTGTCAGAGTGCTGTGGAGTGGGTGTGTGTCAGAGTGCTGTGGAGTGGGTGTGTGTCATTGGAGTGCTGTGGAGTGGGTGTGTGTCAGAGTGCTGTGGAGTGGGTGTGTGTCACAGTGCTGTGGAGTGGGTGTGTGTCAGAGTGCTATGGAGTGGGTGTGTGTCAGAGTGCTGTGGAGTGGGTGTGTGTCAGAGTGCTGTGGAGTGGGTGTGTGTCAGAGTGCTGTGGAGTGGGTGTGTGTCAGAGTGCTGTGGAGTGGGTGTGTGTCAGAGTGCTGTGGAGTGGGTGTGTGTCATTGGAGTGCTGTGGAGTGGGTGTGTGTCAGAGTGCTGTGGAGTGGGTGTGTGTCAGAGTGCTGTGGAGTGGGTGTGTGTCATTGGAGTGCTGTGGAGTGGGTGTGTGTCAGAGTGCTGTGGAGTGGGTGTGTGTCAGAGTGCTGTGGAGTGGGTGTGTGTCAGAGTGCTGTGGAGTGGGTGTGTGTCAGAGTGCTGTGGAGTGGGTGTGTGTCAGAGTGCTGTGGAGTGGGTGTGTGTCAGAGTGCTGTGGAGTGGGTGTGTGTCAGAGTGCTGTGGAGTGGGTGTGTGTCAGAGTGCTGTGGAGTGGGTGTAGTAGCTCCGACTTTCTTAATGATTTGTGGAGCTTGTTGAAGTCCTCCTTATCTAAACTGAGGAATGTATCCTCTAATCTTGTTATTCGTTACAATTTAACACAGGTGGAGGACATTTAACTGGGTGTGGTTTTGAAGGTTATTGGTTCCCCTGAGATAATTTAGGATTGCTAATACAAGGGGGTGGACACTGATCCAACCAAGGTATTTCAGTTTCTTTCTTTATTTTTTAAACTGGGAAGGTGTGTAGATCAATGGGGGAAAAACTATTTTAATTCCAGGCTATAAGGCAACAAAATGTGAAACGGGTGTAGACTTTATATACGCAGTGTATATAATAATGGATTCTAATATATGTTATAACCGCGAATGGGGATCCCCAAAAAACAATTTGCATATTTATCAAGTAATAACAATGTTTTATACTATTATGGACACACCTTATACGCATGCGCATGCACACGCACACACACACACACACACACACACACACACACACACACACACACACACACACACACACACACACACACACACACACACACACACACACAGTCATTCTATGCCCCTCCTCTCTCTCCCTCTGTCTCTTTCCCCCACCCCTCTGTAGGACCAGGCCACAGGTTGGGGGATGTGTCGGGGCCGGTGGTGTCCTCAGCCCCCAATCTGGTGGGGGGGCATGGGGGTCTGGATGGAGAAGAGGGAGCTGGCACAGGGGTCGACAGCGCCATTTTCCAGGTCCCACGCATGTGAGTAAATAGCCTGTTTGTGGGGTGTATGTGTCTGTTTCCCAGTCTGTGCCTAGTATCCAAACATGCATGGCTTGATATGCGGTCATTCGTCGAGCTATCTAGTTAAAAAATCAACAGTAGTGACACAGCAGCTTCAGCATAATATTAGATTTCCATCATCATCATCATCATTATTCAGTCTGATTGGCTGACAGCCTGCTCTCAGCAGAGAGAGGTAGAAAGACTGAGAGGAGCGACTGCATCAACGACCCTCAAACCCAGCTCCATCCCTTCCTAAGTCGGCAGCAGCAACACAGCTAGTCTAGACTCTAGCTACAAGCCACTACCCAACCAGCCATACACTGTATCATGAGTTAGAAGAGGGTTGTCTCTGAAAGGTCTGTGCAAGGCTTTATCGTAGATGATCTATCACACACAACGTTGTTATCGAAATGAAATGTGTTCACCTCCAACAGAGGGAAAACCATCCCCAACGGCACTGACAAGCCTAGAGGACTGCCGCTCTCGTTATCAGACAACGAGGGTAAGTGTGTGTGTGTGTGTGTGTGTGTGTGTGTGTGTGTGTGTGTGTGTGTGTGTGTGTGTGTGTGTGTGTGTGTGTGTGTGTCTTCTGGACAGAACAGGACATATCACCAACAGGCTGTTATAGGTCTACCTCTAAAGGCAAACCTGGTCCCCTGTACAGAAAGTAACTATATGTCTCTCTCTGTGTCATAACTATATCTAGGATTCAGATAGCGCAGGTGTCGTGGTTGCTCCTCTCCAGAGAGTAGAAACTGGAGAGAGGAGAGTCCTGCCCTGGGTCCATTTTGGTGCAGGCAGTGTGTCAGTGTTGAATAATTTACAGCAGCAGAGAGGAAGGGTGTGTGTGTCTCACCATTACTGTGTCTGTGTGTCTGTATGTCTCTCTCTCTCTCTCTCTCACACTCCTTCGCCTCCCCCTTCCTGCCCTTCTCCCTTCCTCTCCCTCTCCCGCCCTTGCCTCACTCCTTCTTTTCACCTCCTCCTGCCTCCTCCCCTCCTACTCCTTCTCCCCCAGGGGGTGGGGGTAAGACCCAGATGATGGGGGAAATCAAGGTGGCCCTGAAGAAGGAGGTGAAACAAGATGGAGACCAGCTGGTCCTGGAGGTCCTGCAGTGTAGAAACATCACTTACAAGTTCAAGAGCCCAGACCACCTACCAGGTAGCTGTGTGTGCGTGTGTGTTTGTCTGTCTACCTCACTGACTGTCTGATTGTGTGTCTGTCTGTAGATCTCTATGTGAAGCTGTACGTGGTAAACTGACTGTCTGACTGTGTGTCTGTCTGTAGATCTCTATGTGAAGCTGTACGTGGTAACCGTGGCAACTCAGAAGAGGATCATTAAGAAGAAGACCAGAGTGTGTCGTCATGACAGAGAACCCTCCTTCAACGAGACCTTTAGGTTCAGCCTCAACCCCACCGGACACTCCCTGCAGGTAACAAGCACCTGTCTAATAGACCCTGTGGTTACTCTGGTTTCCTGCCTCATTACGATTGTTTATTGATCTAACAGGTGTGTGTGTGTGTGTGTGTAATACTTGTTCTGTTACACACCCACTATCCTGAGGGGATAGAAAAATTGATTCCCATTAAAAAACTAAACCCCTAACCCTAAACCTAATCCCTAACCCTAAACCTAACCCCTAACCCTAATCCTAACCCCTAATCCTAACCCCTAACCCTAAACCCAACCCCTAACCCTAATCCCTAACCCTAAACCCAACCCCTAACCCTAATCCTAACCCTAATCCTAACCCCTAATCCTAACCCTAAACCTAACCCCTAACCCTAATCCTAACCCCTAATCCTAACCCCTAACCCTAAACCTAACCCCTAACCCTAAATCTAACCCCTAACCCTAATCCCTAACCCTAAACCCAACCCCTAACCCTAATCCTAACCCTAATCCTAACCTCTAATCCTAACCCTAACCCTAACCCTAAACCTAACCCCTAACCCTAATCCTAACCCCTAATCCTAACCCCTAACCCTAAACCTAACCCCTAACCCTAAATCTAACCCCTAACCCTAATCCTAACCCCTAACCCTAATCCTAACCCCTAACCCTAATCCTAACCCCTAACCCTAAACCTAACCCCTAACCCTAAACCTAACCCCTAACCCTAATCCTAATCCCTAAACCTAAAATTGCCTTTTTTCCTTGTGGGGACCGGCAAAATGTCCCCATTTGTCAGAATTTACCTTCTTTTACCATCCTTGTGAGGACTTCTGGTCCTGACAAGGATGGTAAAACCAAACACACACACTGGATACCCACTACAAGTATGTGTGTGTTCTCTCCTGTCCCCAGTTGTTCCTGGTGTCTAATGGGGGTAAGTTTATGAAGAAGACCCTGATAGGAGAGGCTTACATCTGGCTGGACAAGGTGGACATGAGGAAGAGGGTGGTCAGCTGGCACAAGCTGCTGGTCAGCTCCACACACAACCAGTCCTGAGAATTCAATTTGACATCACAGAGAGGTCAACCAGAGGTCAGTGAAGGTCAATGAATAGTCTGGGTCAATACTTGTTCTTAGTCAAGAAGAAGAGGAGGAGGAGGAGGAAGAAAAATAGGAAATTGATGTGAGTTGTGTTACTGAGTTCCTTGCAACTCCTTTATGTTGTTTTATATGGAAAGAAGAGAGCGAAGGAAGGAAGGAAGGAAGGAAGGAAGGAAGGAAGGAAGGAAGGAAGGAAGGAAGGAAGGAAGGAAGGAAGGAAGGAAGGAAGGAAGGAAGGAAGGAAGGAAGGAAGGAGCGTTGAGAGTATGGACATGAACAGAAAGAACTGAATAAATCATCACACTGCCATACATGGACTGTACCCTGATTATTTATTAGATAGTAACAGCCAGAGACTCTACCCTGATTTCTGATTGGACCAAAGATTCAGAGATTGGATAGAGACTGCCAGCACACACACACACACACACACACACACACACAGAGGAATGAAGAAGTCATCTTATCTGCTGTGAGAGGACACACACATCTCACCATCTCCCAGCTCTGCTGGACAAGCCGGATGCAAAACCTGACAAAATCAGGACTGTGCAGCAATACCACAGAGTAGTTACCATAGAACTACTCCTTCCTGTTGTGTCTGCATCTGATGCTGTTGTCTATGGTTTATCATTGTGATCTGTGAATCTGTCAGTCAGTCAGCAGGGTGTAAATTTATGTATTGGTTTGTTTTTTGTCCAGGGCTGTTTGACAAAGTATGGAATGTTTTGTTGTATGATATTATTTATGTAATGTCAACAACAAAAAAAAGGTTTAATGTATATTTAAAAACTATGGTTGATATTGCAGTAGCTGAAGCTGACCATATTGGAACACTTCAGTCCAGTAGGTGGCGGTAATTCACCATCCAACCGCCGTAAAACTCCAACTAGACCTTACCTGGACAAATGTTCATGTACATTCAGATGTAGATAGATATATGTCTGAATGTTGATCATATCAAAGACACAGTGTACAGAGAAATGTTATTTATGAACATACAGAGTTTATTATAATAACACATACAGACATTACATACGATGCAAGGGTTCTACTCATGTACAGTTTATTCTAAATATATTCTGTACAGAAGAGGGTATGTATGGAAGGAGCACTGACAATCCAATCACTTTAGCTCTGATGTTATACTGGCTGTTACGCAGTGGAAAAATAGGAACACGCAGTTCAAATGGTGAATGTGGATCTCATCTTACAGCTGAGACATTAGAGAGGAGAACTACTACCTGGATATCCCTCCTCTTACAGGTGGTAAGAAGAGAACAGATATAAAAGGGGATGTCAGGTCCCTTCCCCTTCAAACTCATGCCTGTCTGAAATGTTGTGTCGTGACAGAGTTTGAACCAACAGCCACCATTGTATTGTATAGACAAAAGCAAAGACATCTTCTGAACAGCATCTCCCCTATTAGGTTCTGAATGTTACTCACTGAGGAAGATCATATGATTTTACTGGACCCATCTGATTTGATATTTGTGTGTTGTCTTTCACACACGTGACTGGAGACTTAAACAATAGTTTTGTTTTGAGAGAGAGAACTGGATTGCTGCAATCGGACAGAGGGATGTGTGGAGTATCTCTGGTGAGGTGCTCTGCTCCCATGTCCGGACTGCTCACATGTCAAAACAAAAGGTAAACACACCTGTCATCTCGGTGTGCGATCACAGTCTGGTTCTGTATGCTGTGTGTGTATTAATGTCGTCACACATGGTCTATGTTTCCTCTCAAAGATTAGCGTGTTTTTTTAAACGATGTGTCAACATCACGCTGTACACGGTACACTGTAAATTGTACACTGTGCAGTCGGTGTCAGTGTAAGTGGAGGTAATGCAACAACACAGTGAACCAGCCTGTGCTTACTGCCTCAGCCCAATGCTCTAAGTCATTACCACATATGGCCAGGACACGTATATACAGTACAGGTCTATGTTACAGTCAGTCATCACTATAGTAACCTGGTTGTTGTCTCTGTACAACTATTACATTCCAATCCTTGCACTCTGTGTCTTTGGCAAATGACCGGAGTGGCAAGAAGTCGAATATTAGTGGAAAATGAGTACCCAGACTATTAATATGGTGCATCATAGTGAACATCATCATCAGGTGACCTAACAGACCTAGTACATCTCAACCTGACTTCCAGAGTCTAGGCATATCACTGAAGAACTAGGGTTGACAAATGAAATGTCCAAATACATAAACTCCATATCAGAGGCTCGAAATGCAGACACTGAGTCAAGATGTCAGAATGTTCATTATTTTTTTTATTTTTTTTAAACACGATTTCAAAGAAAGGTAAAAAGGTTTTACAGAAAATGATATCGTCGTGGCAACCTTGTTTTGTAAGCAAACCCATCGGTTCTGTTGAAGTAATTCTATGCAACATATACTTTGTGGTTGAATGCATTTTCTTAACATGTAATATCAGTGAACATTGCGTCTGAAAATGTATCTTATGAAGAGAATTTTGATTTATATATTATTAAAGAAAAATATAAAACAGCTGTTATCATATACATCAATCTTGTGTTATCATATACATCAAGCTTGTGTTATCATATTCATCAAGCTTGTGTTATCATATTCATCAAGCTTGTGTTATCGTATACATCAAGCTTGTGTTATCGTATACATCAAGCTTGTATTATCGTATACATCAAGCTTGTGTTATCGTATACATCAAGCTTGTGTTAACGTATACATCAAGCTTGTGTTATCATATACATCAAGCTTGTGTTATCATATACATCAAGCTTGTGTTATCATATACATCAAGCTTGTGTTATCATATACATCAAGATTGTGTTATCATATACATCAAGCTTGTGTTATCATATACATCAAGCTTGTGTTATCATATACATCAAGCTTGTGTTATCATATACATCAAGCTTGTGTTATCATATACATCAAGCTTGTGTTATCATATACATCAAGCTTGTGTTATCATATACATCAAGCTTGTGTTATCGTATACATCAAGCTTGTGTTATCATATACATCAAGCTTGTGTTATCGTATACATCAAGCTTGTGTTATCATATACATCAAGCATGTGTTATCGTATACATCAAGCTTGTGCACTTTAGTATTACATTGTTGATTTATTTCCTTGTTCCGTGTAACGTGTCATGACATGCAAGTTGAAGTGTCTTTATGTTGAGATGATTTTGAGTCCGTGCCGTATGAAGGAGTTCATACAACAAGGCAAAAGAAAAACTCCAAAAACTAAATCTACAATCACAGACAATTTAAGGTACATATTGCTTCACATCTGAGGAGACACCATCAAACCGTATGGTTGATATAACCACCAACACATGTATGTATAAATCCATGATGATCAGTCCGAGAAGAATTATGAGGTAATTTTCAAAGCCCAACTCCAGGACTGTCCAAACCTTCATGTTCTCCTCAGATTACACTTAGCTAGATGGTCAATGTCCATTGTTTCTCAGTCCGTTCCTAGTAACCGTGAAACCAATCAAACGTGTGTATCTGTGAGGGGTGTGAATGTGGCGTATTCATCTGATCTATGTAAATATAGTGTTTTTATTTTCTACAGAGATTGATTGTTCGTATTGTCTGAGGTTAGAGCATGTGAGTGTAAAACAAAAATACAAAAAAAACATAAAACCTGTCTGTCTGTCTCTAGTGTGTGTGAGAAGGTGATTATGTGATCAGACGGTGCATTGTCAACCTATGGGTGTCTGACTGTACAACCATGTCAAAGATGCCCAGCCAACCAGAAGTGACAAATCTACTTCATTTCAGTTGTCTGAGACTTCCTGTTACCACACTAGATGTTGCATGTTTCGGTGGTCTGTCAGTATTTTGCTTCCAGATAGATATGTTCAAAAAGAGGGAGATAATATGTATAGATTTATCGGAAGTTGTATAAAGATTATGCTTGTAAAATGGTATTGTTTTTCACTCAGTGTAAAAATGGAGAATCTATCGTTCTGGTTTTGTGGTTGTACACAGGATGTGTTGAGATATTATTATGCAAATTGTGCTGTAAAAAACGGCTGTTTCCCTAAAGTGTAAAGAATAAATATAAAAATAGATTTATTCCATAAACCTAAAAGGAGTTTTGGTTACATCTTTGAGTGTGTTCTGTATTATACAATACTGTCATTCCTGTATGTACAGCAGGGGGCAGCAGCCTCTTCGTGATGGCTCGTTATGGACCACAGCACACACATACCGTTTCTGGACACTACAAATGTTGTACTCACATGCACGCTTGCTCGCACGCAGGCGCACACACACACACATATTAACGGACCGATATAGCCATCTGCAGCGCCAGCACGGGTAAAAATATTTGTCCAGATTTTTGACAAAACATGGCTAACCTTTGTTTAAAGCTTCATTGCAGTCACTTAAAAATAAATTATAATAAAAGTTTCTTAGCAAAGATATATTTCTAAAGAAAGATGTTGCTAGAACTGTCTGGGAATGGTCTGTGGTTGGCAGAGAGGTTTGGAAGTATCTTTCTTATTGGTCTATTAACTAACAATATATAAATAAATAGAGTCAAGTATATGTTTTGTATAATTCTAAAGTCCTAGAAAAATAGACCTATTTTCATGAACAATTGTAAAGGATGAATTGCATAAATAAATACTTGTGGAAATATATTAATGGAAAGATATAAAAACAGTCATTTGTTGATTGTATCGGACACTGTATTGTGCCCTTTATGTCCCCTTATACGCGTGCCTTTATGCATGAATCGTCTTCTCTTTAAGCTTCGGGGCTTTGTGTGAGCAAGCCCCACAAACTCATCGGTTGCACTGCACACCGTTTTCATGGGCCTTGTTTCGCAGGTGTTGCATAATCTTTCTGAAGCGGTTGCGTGGCATGGTCTCTCGGAAAAAGTGCACCACATACCAATCAGACCTAAATGAATCCACAACCAATCTCTGATGTGCCGCGACATCTGCATGTCACATATACGTGTCACTCCTTTTTCTGCCCAAACCATGCCATCCCTCCCAGACTCCTGTCTCACAGTCTGTCGGCTCTGGTCTGGTTTTTCTGCGGCGTGCCTCAGAGGCGGAGGCTTGAAGTCAACATAAGAAACAGATGAAGACTCTTCATCAGCAACAGACGATTTCAAACGGACGGACGTCACCATCCGACTCCCATTCATCTAAATTCTGCAGCATTTGCAATGATGCCAGTGCGTCCGTCCGTTTTGTTCTGCTTGCTATTGTGAACTACACACATTGTATGTTGTACTCAGTGTCTGATTTGACTCTCTGAGGGGAAATTATATACAATTTCCTGCCTTTCCTAATAAAATTATTAGACCTCGCACAACGCCCACAATTCTTCATCTTCTTTACGCTATTGTTCTAAATTGAATCATCCTCTTCACCCTCATCATTCAGATCAATCAAATTCAATAACCCTCATCATCCTTTCGTTCATTGAAGTCACGTGGACCATTATCAGTTTCTATCGGGTTTATATAGCTCATTCATCCATTGACAACAGAATAGCATATTTTAGGTTATTCGTTTTTGCTTAGCAGCCAGAGCAATGATGCCGCGCCAGTAGTCATGTGCTGAATGCATGGACAGCACGGATATTCTTGGAAAAAAAGTGACATTTGGCAATAGAGCTGCACCTCTTAAATTATGAGAGTTATTTGACAGAGGTAAGTTGTCATAAAAACTGTAGAATGGTCTTTCTGATACTATATAGAAATACACATGTTTTACCTGCATGAGACTCTGAAGGAGGACTATAAGATGTGGCCATCTCTTCATGTACAACTTAACAACTGATAGAACTAATATTGTCACTCATCAGATGTTTATTAATAGAACCTTGTCTATAGGCTAACTCATATTATGTGGGAAATTAGTTTCAGTATAGTTTAGATCAGGGGCGCAACTTTGGTTTTAGAAATGGGGGGGACCTCCCTTATTTCGGGCATTTAAAGAACATTTCTTGCATTTATAAACAATCTACATATGACACTTTTGGCTTCACTTTTATTGTAAATAAGAATAGAATATGTTTCTAAACACCTCTACATGAATGTGGATGCTACCATGGTTATGGAAAATCCTGAATGAATCGTGAATAATGAGTCAATGAGTCAATATCAGATTGATAAACTGTAAAACATATTCCAGTTGCTTACTCACAAGTGATTCTAAGATTTTTGCTAAAACAGAGAGTTTGGTAATAGGTCTATAATTATTTAACAATGTGGGATCGTCTCCTTTTAACAGGTGAAGCACAAATGCAGATTTCCAAATTAATGGAATTTCAATTGATCTTAACGAAAGATTAAAAAGATAAGATAAAGTTGCTGCAATAAAATCAGCAGCTAGGTTTAAAAAGAATGGACCTAAATTATCAGGACCAGCTGGTTTATTTGTATTCAAAGATTGAGGGCTTTATGTACCTCTGAGTTAGTAATTGGTTAAAAACCAAACAACTGATTGATTTGATGACCATCAGTAACAGCATCTTCAAGTATTGGGCAGGTATGGTTTAGAGATTGAAATAAAAAAACCAGAAGTAACAAAATGCTCATTAAAGCAATCAAGCATATGAACTTTGTCAGAGATCTTAATTGAGTCTTTGACACATGGAACGGAGGAACGTCTTTTTATGACCATCTTAAGATGTAATGGTTTTCTGAAACTTCCTTGCATCATTAAGATTGTTTGCAGTTTCATTTTAAAAGTGCATTTTCTTTTATAGAAACACTGCATTTATTCCTAAATTTGCCTAAAAGACAGCCAGTCTTTGCAAAGTCAGAAGCTGAGGAGTATTTATGTGGAGCATTTGTGAGAATGAAATCTATTAGTGAAGATTTTTCAGGATATTTTAGATCGGGTCCTAGTAGGACTATTGACCACTTGAAAGAAATTTAAAGAATCACAATTAAGGACAATTTCCTTATAATTGATAAAATATATAAGACACCTTAAATAGGGAGGAGCATCACTTCCTGTAACAAACCCACTGTAAGATGAAGAGATTTAGAAATCTTCAGGTCAAGAGACAATCATTCAAATTGTTTACTAACCGACATGGAGTAACACATTTACATGATACCTACATGTTTTTATATATTACGAAACCCCCACCTCTTTTAGGTCGATCTGTCCTACATACAGTACATCATATCCATTTATGGATATATCCTTATCTAAAACTGATTTACTGAGCCACGACTCACATAAAACGATCACATCAGCGTCGGTAGTACTTGACCAGATACGAATCATAGCGGTAGGCCTACTAGCGATGCGGTCAACGCCTTCATATTGTCCGCGCAAGGCCAGGAGACACAGAGCGGTGAAGTTTGTGCGCAGGCAACGAGAGTTTATTTGTAGAGTTTATTTCCACTGCAGGGGAGAGTCAACCCGCTGCTGGGCTGGAAGCACCGGAAGGCCGGAGATGAAGATAACCCAGGATCCAGCCAGCCACACCACCCGGTCCAGGATCAAGGCAGGGACAGGCAGCTTGGTCCGACTCGTAGCACACGCGGCAGACCAGTGCGGCGGCGCAGGAAGGAGCAACTCCACAACAATCCAAACCAAACCGCGCCAGTAAGGGGAAATAAAAGTTCAACAGTAAATAAAACGCACATGGACGTATACGGTGTGTAGATATAATAAAAAACTAACTTTTAGACAGATGCTGACATTGACAGACAGTGATTTCTAAGTGTATCACCACCTGAATTTGGTCTAATGTAGCAAAAAATAAAATGCTGTGTCTTACGTTGGATAAAAGTAGAAACTCAGAGCTACAATATGGTATATAATATACTGCGTTTTTGAGGAACAATAGGAAATTCATTATGCTTTGAAAGTTTACAAGCTTTTAAACTAACTTTTGAGAAAATAGCATTTTAGTGTTTCGGTATCTAGTGAAGAGCTCTTCTTTGTCTACAACAATTCAGCATTGTTCACACCCTCTTAAGCTTTAGTTCCATCCATCTCGTTTCGCTCTTGACCCTCTGGCCGATGATTTGTTTACCTCTGGATAACATGAAAACAGCCTAACCAGCTCTGCTGGCAACAATTTCATTATGCTTTTATGCCGACGTTCACTGACACCGGCCATATTCAACGGGTGTTGTACACTTTAGCTTAAGACATGTAGCTAGCTATCTAGGTAAACAATGAACCTAGCTAGGTAAACAACATGTAAGATCACACACAAGAAATTCCACAAAGCATGTATCTGCTCTCACCATAGGCTGATTAACAGGTCCTGACTGTGGTGATGCCGCCAGGCATCTCTATGTTTGTCTGGTGGCTAAGGTCAGGGCTTGACAGAGGAGAGGGTTCTGGCAAACTCTATGTTTATGTTTTGTTGGTCCCCAATTAGAGGCAGCTGCCCTGCGTTGTGTCTAACTGGGGTCCTATTTAAGGTTGTTGCCGTCTGTGTGTGCTGTCTTTCTCTCCTTCGTTGTTGTTTTCTCAAAACAAATGGATTGTCTGTATACTTCAGCTCTGTGCCTCAGGTCCTGACTTCGCACCATGACAGGCACATTGGCTGCCAAGGTCTGTGTGTGTGTGTGTGAGAGAGATGGGGAAAGGAGATACCTAGTCAGTTGCACAATTGAATGCATTCAACTGAAATGTGTCTTCCGCATTTAACCCAACCCATCTGAATCAGAGAGGTACCGGGGGCTGCCTTAACCCATTAGAGTCTAAGCCGGGGAAGGGTGGGGGTTCTACTAAGCTGTATGGAATTGTTTTAAGAAGGTCATACCAAGGATATTTTGCTATTTGATTTTGAATTTTAAGACCCCTTCAAGTACTGTATCAAAAAAAGATATAAAAACAATTGTTCACCTTCCAACAGGACAGCGACCCTAAGCACACAGCCAAGACAACGCAGGAGTGGCTTCGGGACAAGTCTCTGAATGTCCTTGAGTGGGCCAACCAGAGCCCAGACTTGAACATTTCAGTAGAGACCTGAAAATAGGTGTGCAGCGACGCTCCCCATCCAACCTGACAGAGCTTGAGAGGATCTGCAGAGAAGAATTGGAGAAACTCCCCAAATACAGGTTTGCCAAGCTTGTAGCGTCATACCCAAGAAGACTCGAGACTAATCGCTGCCAAAGGTGATTCAACAAAGTACTGAGTAAAGGGGCTGAACACTAAAAACCTGTTTTTGCTTAGTTATTATGGGCTGTTGTATGTAGATTTATAAGGAATAAAAACAATGTAATACATTTTAGAATAAGACTGTAACGTAACAAAATGTGGAAATACATTTTTTCAACTGGTACCGGGAACCTTCAGACGAGTCTTTGGAGGCTTGTGGGCGTCCTAAAGCGAAACATGGACGTGTTCATGAGAGTCTGACCTTTCCACAGAGGGGTCATGTTAGTGTAGCCCAAACTGTTTGGACGTTACAGACAGACGTTGGCAGATCGGCTGTACCGACTTCAGACAAGTCCCAAGATTATTGTGGGGGTCGAAGAGCAAATCGGTGAACACCATCGTGTACTTGGACTCTACAGACGGTTTTGTGAGAAGACTGATTTTCGGGATGTCTCATGGTCTGACAAACACCGATCTAGCTCTGTCGCCTTTCACCGTAGAAGTGTTACATAAGCGGATGCGGTGGAATTGTATTGAGATGCATCCAATGCAAAAGAATAGACACAGTGTATCTCTAGCTTAAACTGACAGATTTTTATTATGCTGATTAGTTTTCCACGGGGGACAGACATCGACCTTAGGGGTTCATCGACATCATCAGCGCCTGGGAGCAGTTGTTGTTGTTGGGGGTTAACTGCTTTGCTCATGGTCAGAACGGCAGATTTTTCCACATTGCTGGCTTGAGGATTCGAACCAGCGACATTTCAGTTACTGGCCCAACGCTAGGCTACCTGCCGCCGTGTGTGTACGTGTGTGTACGTGTGGTATTTCTACTCTAATGAGAGTGAGTTGGTAGAGGGAGTCTTGTTTCCATGGTACCAGCTCATAAAGCTGATAGGATGCAAAGAAATTAGCAATACTTGATGAATGTGTCTGTTTACCACTGGATGATAGTGTGGGTGATCAGGTTGCGTGTCTGTGTGCATGAATGTCTCCCTCTACCAGTTCATCACCAGGGTGAATAACAGCGTGTTTTGACCACCTGGTCCAGGCCAACGTGAGGACTAAAAAGATCCTGAAGGATGCGATTCAGAACATCTCTGCTAAAGGCATCACCAACTACACCAAGGGATTTGAGTTTGCCTTCGAACAGCTCTATGCAGTAAGAGGCCCGATGCTCTGTTCATAACACTGGTAATAACAGATCTACAACGACAGACCTGCTGGTTTTACTTTGGTGCTTCAAGAACATACTGTAAAATGTACAAACTGTCACCTGTGAGATCTGCTCTTCCTCGTATGATAGATTATTGTCAGACACTGCCCTCTGCTGTAATAGTGGGTATATCTCTATATCTCTATACCTCTATATCTCTATCTCTATATCTCTCTATATATATATCTCTATATCTCTATCTCTATATCTCTATATCAATCTCTATATATATCTCTATATCTCTATATCTCTATCTCTATATCTCTCTCTATATATATCTCTATATCTCTATCTTTATATCTCTATATCTCTCTCTATATATCTCTCTCTATATCTCTCTCTCTATATATCTCTCTCTATATATATCTCTATTTCTCTCTCTATATCTCTATACCTCTATATCTCTCTATATATATATCTCTATATCTCTATCTCTATATCTCTCTCTATATCTCTCTCTATATCTCTATCTCTATATCTCTATATCTCTCTCTATATATCTCTCTCTATATATCTCTCTCTATATATATATCTATATCTCTATCTCTATATCTCTATATCTCTCTCTATATCTCTATATGTCTATATCTCTATATCTCTCTCTATATATATCTCTATATCTCTATATGTCTATATCTCTATCTATATATATCTCTATATCTCTATATATCTATATCTCTCTATATATCTCTCTCTATATATATCTATATCTCTATACCTCTATATCTCTCTCTATATCTCTATATCTCTATCTCTATATCTCTCTCTATATATATCTCTATATCTCTATATCTCTCTCTATATATATCTCTATATCTCTATCTCTATATCTCTATATCTCTCTCTATATCTCTATATCTCTATCTCTATATCTCTCTCTATATATATCTCTATATCTCTATATCTCTATCTCTATATCTCTATATCTCTCTATATATATATCTCTATATCTCTATACCTCTATATCTCTATGCCTAACGCAGCTTGGCATTTATTGTCATGAATCTTGCCCTGGGGGCAGAACTGAGTGATTACCGCTAGATGGGACAGATGCAAAGTCAAAATTGTCTATATTGTAAAAAATTCATGAAAACCAAAATGTGCTTTTTGATCTTAATTTAAGGGTTAGCAGTGTGGATGAGGTTACGGTTAACGTTAGGATTAGGTTTAAAATCTGAATATATGACTTTGAGGATGTGCCAGCTAGTGACCACTCTGCAGTTCTGCCTTCAGGGCAAGATCCATGACAATAAATGCCAACCCGCCAGGGTGTGTAGGATTTTACTCCAGTCTTTTGAAACCCTGATTTTAGTCATCATCTGCTTCTTACCAATACCTTGATTACAGGTGTTGGTGTGTTAGGATGGGGGATAGTAACCACTGTTCTCTATCTGGTATGTTTTCTCTGTGCAGACTAACATCACTACAGCCAACTGTAACAAGATTATCGTGCTGTTCACTGATGGAGGAGAGGAGAGAGCATCGGCCATACTGCGGGAATACAACTCTGACAAGAAGGTACAGTTGAACCCACACACGCTTTAATGTATAATCCGCCTAGTTGGTGACCCTTCTAGTAAATATGAAAGCAGGTCTGAATGCTGAAAGGTAAACACAGAGTAATGGGTTGGGTCAAAAATAAGTATTCTGTGTGCTGAACCTATAGGTTATACAGGTGGAGGGCAGATGATTATTACAAATATACACACACCCACACACACACACACAAAATCCTAACCCTAAACCTAACCCTAACTTTAACCCTAATCCTAGATCCTAACCCTAAACCTAATTCTAACACTAATTCTAACCTTAACCCTAAACCCCATAGAAATAGCGTTTGACCTTGTGGTGACTGACAAGCAGATATGAAGTGTGATGATAACTCTACCAAAGCTAAATGCACATGACAGGATATGGGTATGATGGGGGTTTAGAGAGAGCATGGTAACTCCACCCCCAGCCCTTCACAAAACAACCCACTGTGTGCACTGGACAACGCAGGTTGCACTGTGAGGGTTATGTTTTTTGACTTCTCCAGTGCCTTCAACACCTTTCAGCCCCTGCTACTGGGTGAGAAGATGAAGAGGATGAAAGTGGAAGCACCCTTAGTCTCCTGGGTTACGGACTACCTGACCGGTAGGCCACAATTTGTGTGGCTACAGAGCTGTGTGTCAGAACGGGCAGTGAGCAACACAGGGGCCCCCAGGGAACGGTCCTGTCCCCCTTCCTGTTCACCCTCTACACCTCAGACTTCAGATATAACTCTGAAACATGCCACCTACAGAAGTTCTCGGATGACTCTGCTATTGTAGGGTGCATCAGGGGTGGGCAGGAGGAGGAGCACAGGAGCACAATCAGTGACTTTGTGACATCAGTGACATCAGCAAAACAAAGGAGATGGTGGTGGACTTCAGGAGAACCAAGGGCCCAACTGACTGCAGTCCCTATACAGGGGATGGATGTGGAAATGGTTGGGTCATACAAGTTCCTGGGATGGAATGGGCTGGTAACACCGGGGCCCTGTACAAAAAGGGCCAGAGCCGACTCTACTTTCTGAGGAGGCTCAGGTCCTTCAACGTGTGCAGTAAACTACTGCATACCTTCTACCAGTCATCTTTTTTGCAGTGGTGTGCTGGGGCGCCAACATAAAGGCCGGTGATGCTTCTCGGGTAAATAAGCTGATCAGGAAGGCTAGCTCTGTTCTGGGGATTAGCCTTGACAGTCTAGACGAGGTGGCGGAGAGACAGATCCTGGCCAAACTGCTGGCCATCATGGACAACGGCACACACCCTCTGCATGCCATGGTTATGATGCAGAGGAGCACTTTCAGTCACAGACTGAAATCAAACCCTGCACTAAGGACTGTATTTTAAGGGAATTATTATTATTACCCTAAATTATATCATACGCACATTTAGCTATTTAAGTATATCTTCCTGTCATTTACCTGTACAGTTAATGTAACCATGCAAATATTCACTTACCTGTTCATTTAACCAGACTGTATACTATGTAAACTATTATTACCCTCACTTATATCATACACACATTTAGCTATTTAAGTATTTCTCTGCCATCGACCTGTATAGTATAGTTAACCATGCAAATGCTCCTTATTTATCTATATCAACTTGCAATATTTGTATCAATTATTTTCACCTAACACTCTGTAACAATGTATAGTGTACATTTTCAGCCATGCACCCATACTATGCAATGTATTTTTATAGCTTTTTGCACTCCAGACTTCTTGTATTTTTATACTTTTTCATACTGCCGCTCTATGTATCATGTATCTGTCTTTTGTGTATTTTTGTTCTGGTATTTTGCACCTGCCCTATGTTTTTTTTTGTAGCTGCTTGACAAAGAAATTTCCCCTCTTGGATCAATAAAGTATCTATCCTATCCATCCATCCATCCATCCATCCATCCATCCATCCATCCATCCATCCATCCATCCATCCATCCATCCATCCATCCATCCATCCCTCCCTCCCTCCCTCATTCCTTTTATTATCAGGCAAAACAACAAAAGGAGAGACAGCGACCATGAACTGGCGTGAAAACAAAAAGGAACACACACATAAACCCACAAACACAGGTGGGAATACTGAACATAAATAGTCTCCCCAATTAGAGGCAATGCGGTGCAGCTGATCTAACTGGGGACCAATATCAAGGGAACATAGAGTTATCCAGAGAGGTCTCTGGACACTAAACCTGACAACCATAAAGGTTTCCAGAGACCTCTCTGAACATAAATCCTTACAGGGTGACCTTGGAGTATTTAACATATTGAGGGTGACCTTGGACTATTTAACATATTGAGGGTGACCTTGGACTATTTAACATATTGAGAGTGATATTGGACTATTTAACATATTGAGAGTGACCTTGGACTATTTAACATATTGAGGGTGACCTTGGACTATTTAACATATTGAGAGTGACCTTGGACTATTTAACATATTGAGAGTGACCTTGGACTATTTAACATATTGAGAGTGATCTTGGACTATTTAACATATTGAGAGTGACCTTGGACTATTTAACATATTGAGGGTGACCTTGGACTATTTAACATATTGAGGGTGACCCTTTTCTTGTGTTTCGGTCTGTATGTGATTATGGTTGTATAGAAAACCATCTCATATTCATCACATAAATCCCTCTCTCCATTTGGAGTTGGATTTTGATCTCTCTCACACACCCACTCACCCGCTCTCTTTCTTTTCTTTCTTTCATTCTTTCTTGCTTATTCTATTTCTGTCATCTACCCTCCTTCAATTGACTGTTTATCTTTTTTTACAACTTTCCATCGCTAGATTCAAACTCGCAACCTTTGGAATCAGAGGCAGATGTTTACGACCAAACCCGTCCACAACACCCTAGCAAACTTGCCCCTAGTGGCTGGTATCCACGTCATCTCATGACGTCCTCAGACATGGATGGACGTCGAATACTGACTTGTGTCACTGGTGACCTGTCTGCTCTAACGAGATCCTCTTCATCTTCCTCCTCCTCCTCCTCCTCCTCCACTGTTCCGTCTTTATTTTCTCTCCATTCAATGTAAGGATGATGTATTAACCACCATCTTCATCACAGTGTGTGTCTGTGGCTTTTGCAGAACTCAATGCAAATTAACCTTCTATAAAGGTTATATACAGTGTGAAGGTAGAACAGCGTTGTTCGGTACCAGAGTATCAGGTTCCATCCATTTATTGGTGCTTTAACAGAGTAGTTCTGGATTACTGCTACTACTTACATTAGAACATATAAATTCACTGATACGCACAGAGGGTTTCACTGCTGACATTAACACAGTGTACAGTCAGTCTATATCACACACACACACACACACACACACACACACACACACACACACACACACACACACACACACACACACACACACACACACACACACACACACACACACACACAAAGACTCAAACAGGCATGCAGACAACACATGAATAGACTAAACCATCACGCACACAAGCAACACGCACGTACACACACACATACCAGCTAAAGTATTCCAGTCAGTGGTAAACCCCTACCTGGCATTGATTCTCAGCTTAATAAACTAGGTTCTTTGTCTGAATGTATATATAAAACTATACAGGTTATCCTCTTGTATAGAACACGATTCAAAGGGCTATGGAGCAGAGTTTTACTGTATGGCCTGAAGCCATGCTAAGAACCCATCAATGAAAAACATACATTGCACAGTCTACAGCGTTTCATTACAACTCACTGTAACAACTCAACATGCTTCAGAGGGACCAATAAAAAAACTGTGTTATTCTGTTATTTACTACAACAACCCTGTGTTTCTCTCCGTAGTTATACTGTATTCACCGGCTTCTTGTAAATATTGGATGAATGTATATATGGGTACCTTGTGTGTGCCTGTCTGTGTGCGTGAGCGTGTGTCGTGCCTGTCTGTGTGCGTGAGCGTGTGTCGTGCCTGTCTGTGTGCGTGAGCGTGTGTCGTGCTAACTCATCCACCAGAATAAACACCCTCTTCTCCTCAGAACCCTAAATTCCAGGAGCCTGTCACTCTGGACTTCCTCGATGCGGAACTGGAGAACGACGTGTTAGTTGTGTCCTGTCGCCTAATACATGTAATTGAGTGTGATTTACACAATGACTGGCTGTAAATGACATGTTTACAGGAGAAGAGGACACCACAGCTCTATCTGTCTCTACCTGTCCTTTAATATATACTGTTGGAGGGAAGTTCAGAAGATTATAGAGAGATCAAACCCTGTAACCATTCACACATCTGACACAGGCTACAGTTAAAGAAGAAACATTTTAAGATGTATTTTATTATTTCTCTCTCTCTCTTTCTCTCCTCTCTCTCTCTTCCCTCTCTCTTTCTCTCTCCTCCCTCTCTCTCCTCCCTCTCTCTCTCTCCTCCCTCTCTCTCTCTTTCTCTGTCTCCTCCCTCTCTCTCTCTCCCCTCTCTTTCTCTCTCTCCTCTCTATCTCTCTCTCTCTCTCTCTCTTTCCTCCCTCTCTCTCCTCCCCCTCCCTCTCTCCTCTCTCTCTCTATCTCTCTCTCTCTCTCTGTAGATCAGGAGAATTCTGATAGATGGGAACCATAGAGACTCTGGTTAAAACTCAGGATGAGGTGAGATCCACACAAACTACAGATAAATATGTTACTAATATTGACTCACTGATGTCATCTCCCAGGGAAATCACTGATATCATCTCCCAGGGAAATCACTGATGTCATCTCCCAGGGAAATCACTAATGTCATCTCCCAGGGAAATCACTGATGTCATCTCCCAGGGAAATCACTGATGTCATCTCCCAGGGAAATCACTGATGTCATCTCCCAGGGAAATCACTGATGTCATCTCCCAGGGAAATCACTCTGAGTTGTGTGTGTGTTTTCATGTACATTTGTGCATGCGTGCGTGTTTTGTGTGCGTGTGTGTGTTCTCTGACAGAGATACATCAACAGAGGAGTAAGGACGTACACCTGGGCTCAGGTCAATGGAACAGACTATAGGTGAGCAAGGAGGACTGAGAGATGTTGATGCCGTAGCTGTAGCCCTAGAAACCTGTGGCGATCTGAAAGCATTGGATAGGTTGCTGTAGCATTACAGTTGTCTTAGATCTCACCTTCATGAATAATATACTTCTGACCAGTAGGGGGCACTCTCTGTCCCTCTCCATCACAGTAAAACAATCACTCAAATGTGTTTATGCAGATGATCAGTGTTCTGTCACCTTGTGGAAGGAACGTGTTTTCCAAGCATCACCATCAGTCTGTCAACAGTGACCATACCTTTATTTCCCCAGCTTGGCCCTAGTCCTGCCAACGTACAGTGAACACTACATACAGGCCAAACTGGGAGACTCCATCAGACAGGCCTCAGGAGTTCTCTCTTCGCTTCCTGTCTCCTCCCCCTGCCCTTCTGATGTACCCAACCCTCTCCCACTTCACACTTCCTTTGTTCCCTCTCTCACTGTCTACCTTTGTCCTTTCCGTTACTCTTTTCCTGTGTTCCCTCTCTTGGAGTCCGAGGGCAGAGGGGACATGTTACCCTCTTCAAAGCCTGACTCTGCTCCAAGGCTTTCCTCTGGACTGTAAATCTGTCTATACCTTTTTCTCTAACCAGACCTGGTTTATAGCTCCTCATAGTGGCTTTATCACATGGTCCATGTACCTCTGATGTAGAAGATAAATCCACCTCTGCATCCTTTAATCTTCCCCTCCTGTCCTCTCTATCTTCTCCTTCTATTGGATCCATACAGCTCCATGGGGCAAGTACTCAGTGTATTCTCTGGATCCATACAGCTCCATGGGGCAAGTACTCAGTGTATTCTCTGGATCCATACAGCTCCATGGGGCAAGTACTCAGTGTATTCTCTGGATCCATACAGCTCCATGGGGCAAGTACTCAGTGTATTCTCTGGATCCATACAGCGCCATGGGGCAAGTACTCAGTGTATTCTCTGGATCCATACAGCTCCATGGGGCAAGTACTCAGTGTATTCTCTGGATCCATACAGCTCCATGGGGCAAGTACTCAGTGTATTCTCTGGATCCATACAGCTCCACGGGGCAAGTACTCAGTGTATTCTCTGGATCCATACAGCTCCATGGGGCAAGTACTCAGTGTATTCTCTGGATCCATACAGCTCCATGGGGCAAGTTCTCGGTGTATTCTCTGGATCCATACAGCTCCATGGGGCAAGTACTCAGTGTATTCTCTGGATCCATACAGCTCCATGGGGCAAGTACTCAGTGTATTCTCTGGATCCATACAGCTCCATGGGGCAAGTACTCAGTGTATTATCTGTTGTATAACTCACTTTTCATTATATCTCCTCCAGTCTCTGCGTGATCATGTGTCTGTGTTTGCATGGTGAAGTATATTAATTCTACACGTTGACAGAGTGAAACAAGAGGAAGTAAAACGAGTCTAAGACGGGGAAAGGAATGACTAATCTATGATAATACGGAGCAATAAAACAGGAAGGGAAGGTCCATGTGATCCCTGTCCTGCCAAGTCCTTAGATGAGATGTCCCACAATCTACTTGTCATGTTCTACATGCTATTGAAATGATTTGATTATGGACCAGATACACATTAACTTTTTGATACTGAACCATCATTAAACGGTTTCACAGACTGCTGACATAACTGTATTGAGTTTAATGGAATTGTTTCTCGTGATGTCTTCTTTTAAAAGATGGGGTGATGAACATTCATGTGTTTACGAGTGTAGAAACTATAGAACAAAGGATTGTCACATATGGAATGATAGGAGAGACAAACACTGTGCTGGAGTAACTTTTGATGTCTGTGAACGAACTATACTTTTGAATTAACCAGCTTTATGTCTTTGCATGGTAGCAACTTACAGTTTTGATTGTGCTTTTTGAATACTTTTTAATTGGTGTAATATGAATTTGGTAAGACATCGGATATATATATTCCTCTCTCTCTCTCTCTCTCTCTCTCTCTCTCTCTCTCTCTCTCTCTCTCTCTCTCTCTCTCTCTCTCTCTCTCTCTCTCTCTCTCTCTCTCTCTCTCTCTCTCTCTGGGGTCACTACAGGGCAGAAGGGCAAATATTCCTCTTCTGCTTGTTCCATCATTTCAGTCTCACTCCACACCTTCTCTACCTCTCTACAACACACCACACTTTATCTCTGTCCAACACTGTGTCCAAAGCCCTTGCTTGGAAGTGTACTTCGCCAGACTGCCAAGAACCTTGCCCTGGTGGCGAGACACGGTAGTGATGACACCACAGGCCTTGTTGATCTCTGCACCAGACAGGATGCTCTTGCCAGCATACTTGGGGTCCAACATGTACACTGCAGCGTGTATGGGCTTCAGGCAGAAGTCTTCACGCTTTTTGATGTATTTCAGAACTGCGGTTTCCTCTGCTTGGAGCAACAGTGAAGTGGGCAGGGCAGTACGGATTTCTTATCTTACATAAACAATGTTATAAAACAATTATTTTTTTACCTCATAATGACAAAGCAAAAACATTTTTTTTTTATAACATTGTGGGTAGATTGAAAAAACGTAATAAATTGTAATCAATTTTAGAATAAGGCTGTAACGTTTGAAAATGTGGAAAAAGTGGGGGCTGAATACTTTCTGAATGCTCTGTATGTAATGTGTATGTGTGAGTGGCGTCTGTTTGCATATGCATGTTATGGTTGTGTGTGTGTGTGTGTGTGTGTGTGTGTGTGTGTGTGTGTGTGTGTGTGTGTGTGTGTGTGTGTGTGTGTGTGTGTGTGTGTGTGTGGTGTGTGTGTGTGTGTTGGGGAGTCAATGTAAGTATGTGTGAGTGTGTGGGTAGAGTCCAGTGCGATAGAGAGTGCAAAAAAGGGTTAATGCAGGAAGTGAGGGTAGACATTTGAAGTCTTATGGCTTGGAGGTAGAAGCTGTTCAGGGTCCTGTTGGTTCCAGACCTGGTGCATTGGGACCGCTTGGGCCTTCCTCTGACAACGCCTGGTATAGAGGTCCTGGATGTCAGGGAGCTCGGCCCAACCATTACCTTCTGTAGCGCCTTGTGGTCAGATGCCAAGCAGTTGCCATACCAAGCAGTGATGCAGCCAGTGAAGATGCTCTCGATGGTGCAGCTGTAAAACTTGTTGAGGATTTGAGGGACGATGCCAAATGTTTTAATCTCAACCATAGACTGGTTACAGTGGTGACAAGTAGGGTTGCAAAGGGTCTGAAAGTTGCCATACCAAGCAGTGATGGCAAGTATTCAGATCCTTTACTCAATACTTTGTTGAAGCACCTTTGGCAGCGATTACAGTGTTGAGTCTTCTTGGGTATGACGCTACAAGCTTGGCTCTTCGGGGAGTTTCTCCGCAGATCCTCTGAAACTCTGTCGGGTTGTATGGGGAGCGTCGCTGCACAGCTATTTTTAGGTCTCTCCAGTCAAGGACATTCAGAGACTTGTCCCGAAGACACTCCTGCGTTGTCTTGGCTGTGTGCTTAGGGTCGTTGTCCTGTTGGAAGGTGAATCTTTCCCTCGATCCTGACTAGTCTCCCAGTCCCTGCCGCTGAAAAACATCCCCTCAGCATGATGCAGCCATCACCATGCTTCACTGTAGGGATGGTATTGTCCAGGTGATGAGCGGTGCCTAGTTTCCTCCAGACGTGACTTTTGGCATTCAAGCCAAAGAGTTCAATCTTGGTTTCATCAGACCAGAGAATCTTGTTTTTCAATGCTGCAGACATTTTTTGGTACCCTTCCCCAGATCTGTGCCTCGACACAATCCTGTCTCGGCGCTCTATGGACAATTCCTTCGACCTCAAGGCTTGGTTTTTGCTCTGACATTCACTGTCAACTGTGGGACCTTTCCAGGTGTGTGCGTTTCCAAATAATGTTCAATCAATTGAATGTACCGCAGGTGGACTCCAATCAAGTTGTAGAAACATGTCAAGGATGATCAATGGAAACAGGAAGCACCTGAGCTCGAGTCTCATAGCAAAGGGCCTGAAAACTTATGTAAATAAGGTATTTCTGTTTTATATTTTTAATACATTTCCAAAAAATTCTAAAAACCTGTTTTTGCTTTGTCATTATGGGGTATTGTGTGTAGATTAATGAGGAAACATTTTTATTTAATACATTTTAGAATAAGGATGGATCGTATCAAAATGTGGAAAAAGTGAATACTTTCCGAATGCACTGCTACTACTTTATATTATCTATCCTGTTGCCTACTCACTTTACCACTACCTACAGTATATGTGCAGTACATATCAGATGAAGTACATCCACTACTTCACACTGTAGTACATATTAAGACTTTATTTGTATTTGTTATTCACTGTGTATGTATTTCTTGTGTCACTATTAAATTTTTTTATTTTATTTTGTATCTTATCTTTGACACTTTTGTTAGAAATGGACTGTAAGTAAGCATTTTACTACGAGGCACGCGACAAATATCATTTTATTTGATTTGATGAACCAGTGTCAGTGGGTTGTCAGTTAGTTAAAGGATAGCTTAGATATAGTATGCTTATTGGTCCTAGTATGGATATAGTTACTATGCCAAAAGTTCCCGGATGTCATACTAAATTTGCCAAAATACGAAGTATACACGCAGTGGACACTATTTCCGTGCTTATGAGGCCCATAGTGTAATTCTTCAGAAAATGGGCGTGGTAAGAAGAAGATGGAGGAAAATATGCAACTAAAGTCCGACGAGAGCAGATACAAATTAATTGCTTTAACTAATTATGACAAATGTTAAGAAAATATTGAGCAATGTAATAAAGTAATGACTTTTCAAATAAGTTCCGTTACACTTTATGTTGGCTGACAATTCTTTAGCTACGCTATCCTTACGAGCCGCATAGCATTACAGCAGTATGTACCGGTATGTTAGCTACGCTATCCTTACGAGCCGCATAGCATTACAGCAGTATGTACCGGTATGTTAGCTACGCTATCCTTACGAGCCGCATAGCATTACAGCAGTATGTACCGGTATGTTAGCTACGCTATCCTTACGAGCCGCATAGCATTACAGCAGTATGTACCGGTATGTTAGCTACGCTATCCTTACGAGCCGCATAGCATTACAGCAGTATGTACCGGTATGTTAGCTAGTTAACTAACATCGTACATGGAACTTGCCTGGCAGTATATTAACTGCTATCTAACTAACTACCCAACGTTTATTGACTTGATTATTCACATCATTCTTAGCTAAGTGGTATTGTCATTGTGCGTTTCAACTGAGTTAATTCTGGCTATCTACTCCGATTTCAGGGCACTCTCGTCTGAGTGTACAAGAGTACCGAATAACTGATGAATTTATGAACGTTCAACACCTGTTGAATATGGCCGTTGTCAGTAAACATTGGGGCGAGTAAAATGGTCAGAGTGAGGTGTTCCCTCATTTGTGTCTGGAAGTAGCTAGCCAACGTTAGCCAGTTAGCTTGGGTGCTTGACTGCCGTTGAACACTTGGATCAACCCTACTCCTTGGCCAGAGCGTTCAGTGTGCGCTCCAACGCTCCGAGAGAATTTAATAACACACCCGAAATCATAAAATGTCTAGCTAGTCATTTGTTATGCTAACAAGCTAGTACGCTAGTACGCTCAACTGAAACAATTCAGTTTGTTTACAGTGTACTAAAATGAACTTATAGTATGTAGTATATAATCATTAAGTATGTAGTATACAGTATATTAGTATGGATATTTGAACACAGCTCTCTCTTGCTGTCATGTCTTGTTTCACTCATCTCTTTTTAAGTTCTCTCTTTTCATAATGATCAGTCTTATGTACTGTATACAATCCTCTTCCACAGTGTGTAAGGTTCTAAAGATGTCTGTCTATTCTCTTCAGCCATGGACACTGCAGGTGGAGAGGTTTGATGAGTTGGGCCACACCTTCATTGCCCCCAGGTGAGTGGCTATAGCAGCATATATGAATCTCATCCACATCAGATCATATAGAACCATTGTTACTCCTGTAGTGTACTTACAGGCAGGAGTAGTTAGTGATTCTACAGCTTATGCCAGCATTGAGGAACAATGAATAGCATTGAGGAGAAGTTATAAAAGGGGTTGAGTATGATGTCGTGCAGATGTTGAGACTACTGTAAAGTATCTAATGTATGTCATATTAAAATATAGGGAGAACTGCGAAGGCTTGAAGGACAAGGACAACAACACCTAGTTCCTCCTCGACTTCAACCAGTTCTCACACACACACACACACACACACACACACACACACACACACACACACACACACACACACACACACACACACAGACACACACACACACACACACACACACACACACACACACACACACACACACAGAGATGGAATTCCTCTGCCTGTTTTGTTCGATAACCAGTGAAGGTCAAAGAAAGAGTAGCTTTAGATCAATTCATTCATCACTAGGCAGTACACCCACCCAGGAGGGAGTGGTAAGTGGGATGAGTCAGGACGGTTTACCGCCACTGATATCATGGTGTTCCATAGCCCTGTGAAGGTCAGGGAGGCATCATCCTGATCGAATGAGGCATAGGCGTTTGATTACTCTAGTCTTGCAGGGGGTGATATCATCCTGATCGACTGAACTTCCTAGAACCTGATGTTGTCATGCTTCTGTGTGACTCAGAACCTCTATAGTGGTCATCATCTAATGGGTATCAGCTACTGTAGATCCTATCATCTTCCTCATCGTCAGCTAATGGATCTCTATGTCCTCTGTGTTGTCTAAGCAAGGTCAAGCTATCTTCTCCTATGTGTCATCCTTGCAGTTTGCCATGGGGTCTACTGCGGAAGCTACTTCAGTAACAATGTCTTCCTCTCTAGGTAATGTGACTCTTGTCAGTAGGCTGCTGTTGGACACTGGGTTGACGGCTGATCTGGTCAAACTGTGGAAGGAGCAGACATTGTGAGTGACACACACATACACACTTCCCGTCATCACTGCAATGCGTTACAGTGATCATGTAAACATTGAGAGTCATATAGACGGAAGGCTATTCCCTGTTTTATTGATGTCTTATTGGAGAAACAACAAACAGCATATAGGTCTGTTGCTGTGAGAGCCTTGGCATTGAAACATGATTAAAGAAAGACACAGGACCAGCCATGCCAAGCCATGCCAAGAATTAGTGTGTTCTGAAGACACCACAGTAATTATATCAATATGCATTCATTATTACGTACACACACGTTTGTCCATTATAATCCACTCAAGTTCAAACAAACAAAATCTATTTACTGAACAAAGAACTCTATTCAGAATTAGGACATCAAGAGAAGTGACTCTCCAGAAATATAACATTTTGTATTTAAAGGTTCTGGACACAGTGTAACAGAAAGAACACACACACACACACACACGCACACACAGACACTGGAATATTCAGTTCATGCCTCTTTCTGATTTGTCTCGATGGTCCCTTAGCCTCTGTTGTTGAACTGTGATTGGTTTCTGTGTGTTCTTTCGGTTCCCAGGGGCGGGGTCCTGGCCAGGTTTGTAGCCACTGACGGAGGGATCACTAGAGTCTATCCCAGAAGGTACGCTCAGATTTCACCTTCTCAGTCCTACAATATTAGTTAGTTAGCCTCATGCTCCCATACTGTACAGTACGTGCCTTGGCCATCTCCTATGGTATAAAGCCATGAAAACTAACAAATACAGATGTGACCGACCGGCTCGATTCGGTCTTATGTAGCAATATTTGAAATTGTGTTTTTTACATTGGATAAAAGTAGAGACTCAGAGCTAGAAAATGGTATTTCATTCATTACAGTTGAGGAACAATGGGCAAGTAATTCTGCTTGGAAAGTTGATAAACCTGTAACCTCACTTTTGAGAAAATAGCCCTTGAATTTTTTGGTACACCTACTGGAGAGCACTTGTTTGTCTACACCCATTCAGCATCGTGATTGGGAGTCCCATAGGGCGGCGCACAATTGGCCCAGCGTCGTCTGGGTTTGGCCGGGGTAGGCCGTCATTGTAAATAAGAACCGACTAAGTTAAATAAAGGTTAAATAAAATAAAATAAATACATCTTTAAGGATTCACGTGAGGCCACGTGCTAAACAGAGTGAGTACAGTGGTGTACTAAACAACCAAAGATTTCAAGACTAAAGGCTGGTTTATACTACGTCTATCGACATGTCGCAGTGACATCATGAACATTCTATTGTCGTCCGACATCAAACTTGTCGTTGTCGATATGAAACAGTATAAACACAAAAACTACAGGCTGCATTACATCCGCAGCCTTGTGATCCAAAATAGCATAACTAGTGTATTCTAACACCAATAAACCCATCCGTTTAAAAATGCACTTTGTATATGTCAATCTAGCAAACCAGGCAACTTTATAAACAATGTTTTGGTTTGTTTATAGCTTGTTAGCTAGCTAGCTAACATTAAGTTAGCTGACTGGCCAGTTCAAATAATGACCATATCAGAGTGTGATGAAGTAAAAGCAGGGCATTCTACTGGAGACGTTTACTGTGAAGTAGTGATGCACGACATGCGCCTAGTCTCCTGGCCAAAGCACTAAGCCGTTTTAAAGGGTATAATGTTTTGGCTTGGATATGGTGGATATGATACTGTTTTTCTCCCTAACTGGTTCTGCTGGTTCTCTTCACATTGTAGGACAGTTAGTCCTCCTAAATCACCAGAACATGACTCCCATCCACATATACACTGGAGACATACTTAGTAAATATGGACTCTTTCTATCCCTCCCCTCCCCTCCCCTCCTCTCTCTCTCTCTCTCTCTCTCTCTCTCTCTCTCTCTCTCTCTCTCTCTCTCTCTCTCTCTCTCTCTCTCTCTCTCTCTCTGCCTTGGTAATTGCTAGAGTACAGCAGTTAATCACAGAAAAAAAACGTTGAAATATTTTAATATAAAACATTTTTTTCTCTGGGTCAACTCCATGCAATTTTTCCCATGCTTTGGGTGTGACTGTTATATTCATCAAAGTTTAGCCTCACATTTGAGTAAAAACCTTCAGACATCTGTATCTTAAAAAGTTCTGTATGTGTGCGTGTGTGTTTCAGTGCTGAGTGGACAGAGAATGCTGAGACCTATGACTCAAGTTTCTACAAGACATCTATATTTTTACTGCTCCATATTTCAACAGTATGTTAACGCACGCACGCACACACACACACACACACACGGGTCCTCTCTTCAGTGTGGTCTGCCAGCAAGTCCCGGACGGCTTGCTCTACTGGATATGAGGACAGGCCTTCTAGTCCCTCTCTCTCTCTACTTCCTGTATATGATAAGAGATGAGAGGCCTTCTAGTCCCCCTCTCTCTCTACTTCCTGTATATGAGAAGAGATGAGAGGCCTTCTAGTCCCCCTCTCTCTCTACTTCCTGTATATGAGAAGAGATGAGAGGCCTTCTAGTCCCCCTCTCTCTCTACTTCCTGTATATGATAAGAGATGAGAGGCCTTCTAGTCCCCCTCTTGCTCTACTTCCTGGATATGCTGCTCCCTCTCATCTCTCTATCCACCCCCCTCTTCTGTCCCTCCCCTTTCTCTTCCCTCTCTCCCCCACTCTCTACTCACTATTTTGACGTACTTCTTGCTCTAATGCTCTCTGCTACGTTCCGCTCCACCTCTCTATATGTCCCTGTGGTATTACAGCAAACTATATACCACATCTCAGAGTTAAAACACTCTACTGCTGTATGTGCTCCTACTGCACAGCCACAAACTCATTATGACCATTTACCCAGTTAAATGGGTAAATGACACTTCCCTCTGCTCTTCCTCCTTCTCTCTCGTCAGGCTATGAGTCGTGTATTCTGGTGAGCAAGGCTGTAGACCTCAACGTCTCCTTGACTGGGTGTTTAGTTGTTGCGTTGGGTACTTCTGAATTAAAACGCACACAGCCTGGAGAATTAGATGAAAACATCCATAGCTCATTATGTACAGGGTTATTCAATAACAGGTTTATGAATATCCTTTTTGTTGTTTCAATGTCCTGTAGGTGGTGGGAGTGAAACTGAACGTCTCTACCTTCATGAACGCCACCTTGAAAATCAATGTAAGAGAAAGACTTTCTTTAGTTTAGGATTTCGCCAACCATTGTAAACTTGTGACCATTCATACATGATGGCTTTGATGACGTTTGCAGTGCAAGGATGAAATCTGTGGCTGTCTGAAGAATGATGAGGTACAATGGCCTATCTCACTTATGGAAAGTCTGATGTTCTGACTGATGTTCTCTTTCTATCTGTCTCTCGCTCTCTCTGCAGCATGTTGACTGTGTCATCCTGGATGATGGAGGCTTCCTGATGATGTCCAATCAGGATGAGTACATCACTCAGGTGAGTCTCTGTCGGCTAATCAGATTGCTCTGTCACATTTGTACTACCAGAGCAGGGTCGTTCTTTATGTCTGTATGTCTTTCTGGCTGGTTTCCCGGACCTAGACTAAGCCTTCTCCTAAAAACATGGTCAATTGAGAGGATTAGGTTTAATTTGGGTCCGGGATACTGGCCCTTATAACATTTGTTGACCTGATCTGTATGTGTTTTTAGCTAACTCCTTTGACTAGCCAGATCTGTATGTGTTTTTAGCTAACTCCTTTAACTAGCCAGATCTGTATGTGTTTTTAGCTAACTCCTTTGACTAGCCAGATCTGTATGTGTTTTTAGCTAACTCCTTTGACTAGCCAGATAAGATTTTCTTGTCTGTTCCCACAGACATTTCCTTTGCGTCTCTAAAACTCATTAATACCAATGTCATGGCATGTTTGGCATGACAACAAACAAAACTGTCTTTAAAGCACAGATCTAAGCGATAATGGCTCCATAGCATCTACAGTATTCCACCCACAGTCCCAAAGCCAAGACACTCCTTTTGGAATGATAACTGAAAGGTTTTCATTGGTTTGGCTGGCCACCAGATCTCTTCTCCTGCTCCTCTCTCCATCCGTGCCTCATCTGATCTATTTTTTTTTTCCTTTATTTAACAGGGAGTCATGCTGAGACCATGGTCTCTTTTTCAGATGAGCCCTGCGTGAACACATCAATAAACAACAATGACATTATACATACAGTATCTACAGTATATACAGTATACATAAATTACACAATACATGAAAAGTAAACATGAAAGCAAAACACAATCAAATAAAATAAACACATTCTTCAGTAAAAAGGCCCTCTAACATCAGCATGAAGTTCCCTAGAGGCACAAACTTTAAGGACTTTTGGAGGATATCCTTCCACATAAAAGCAGATTTACCTAAATCGATGTAGATTGAAGGGATCTCCAGAGTTAGCCATCCCAGAGTCCAGGTCTGGTAACTTCTACGTCTGAAGGTTGAGGTCAGTGTCTAGGTCTGGTAACATATACGTCTGAAGGTTAACAATGAGGTATGGTATCTCCATTGTTAGCCATCCCAGAGTCTAGGTCTGGAAACTTTACGTCTGAAGGTTGAGGTAAGGTATGGTCTGGTAACTTCTAGCCTTTCAGGGACCCTAAGCAACATATAGTAGTCAGAACCGGCCCCAGCCTTTCGGGGACCCTAAGCAACATATTGTAGTCAGAGCCGGCCCCAGCCTTTCGGGGACCCTAAGAAACATATTGCAGTCAGAGCAGGCCCCAGCCTTTCGGGAACCCTAAGAAACATATTGTAGTCAGAGCCGGCCCCAGCCTTTCGGGAACCCTAAGAAACATATTGTTTCCCCCACCTTGCTATCAATATTGTTTTTTTGCCATAGATTGGGGAGAAATGTTTGCAGTCGTCTATATGATATCCGAGTGAGAGTGACTAGCTGGCCGCTAGACTAAATTACCAATAAAACTAATTATGTAAGTTGAGTCCCCCACCCCACTCACACTAATTTTGTCATGGGGCGGAGAGAAAATATTTCAGTTTTTATGTCTTATTTCCTGCAATTCTACACATTTTGCCATAGGGTGGGGAGAAATGTTTTCAGTTTTTTATTTGGATATTGATCAGTAGACAAGACTTCAAAGAGGGCCAGCCTACTTTCTGATACACAATGCAATGATGTGTACTGAACCTATTGACCATAATAAAGCACAATACACTACGAAAAACTGTGTCCAATGGCTTCAGTACAGTGTCAGCTTCATTCATTTAGACCAGTGGTTCCCAAACTTTATAGTCCCGTACCCCTTCAAACGTTCAACCTCCAGCTGCGTCTCCCCTCTAGCACCAGGGTTAGCACACTCTCCAATGTAATTTTTTGCCATCATTGTAAGCCTGCCACACACACACTACACAATACATTTATTAAACATAAGAATTAGTGTGTTTTTGTCACAACCCGGCTCTTGGGGAAACGATCAATGAGAGCACCATCCAAAGTGCGTATGCATAAATGATCAGATCATTTGTAAAGTAACATATAGGGGAGTGTGGGGTAAGTTGTGCCAAAAGTGTAAGTTGAGTCGCTTGTTTCTAGGAAACCATACACAAGATGTAAACTTTGACTTGTTTCAGGAAACTAGGCGTATGTCGCATGTCACTACTTCACAGGAGAGGCATTTGAATGTAAACATTTATTATTTTTTGGGCAGAAATATATTCTGGAGCGTGGGAACTTTCATGTGCCTTAATAATAAACTTATATGCCATCTGTAAATACAAATACAATTGTTAAATTACGCGCCTAGTTGGTTTAGCCACAGAAAAAGACAGGAACCTTCCCGCTAGCCATGATTGGCTGAGATAATGGATGGGCTAGACATGCTGATAGATGAGTTCGGATTGGTCTGCCTTGTAGCTTCTGTCTATAACATGAACCGCTCAGTGTGTTTAGGTAATCCTTTCTAACGTTTTTGGAAGATATCACAAAGAACTGCAAAAGTGTTGCTAATGTGCTCCACTTTCTGGAGGACTGTGTTTTGAAATCAGTGGAATGTTTGATTGCTAAGGAGATGGAGAAAATTCTGCCGTTTGATTGCAAATATGCGGAAGGGAGTCGAAACGAGAACACACAGAAGGCTGTTGTATAATACATGGATGAACGCTTCTCCGGATTACATCTTCAAACTAACGGCAACCATGGCATCCATGACAGATAGGGAGAAGTGTTCATCCATGTATACGGGTAAGAGAGTCTAGCTAGCTACATTTTCAGATATTAAATGCTTCTAATTTTGTCAGAAAGTAATTTTCATTGCAAGTTAAAGAATACTGTTAGCTAGCTAGCTAATGTTAGCTGGCAGTCTTACTAGCTAACGTTACATGTATGATCTGTGTAGTAATATTATTCGCATCGCAGATCCATTTGCATTGCTCAAATCAAATCATCAAATCATCAAATCATAGCCTAATGTTAGCTAGCTAATATTGAACCTAGTTGGTTCGTTGTTTAGTTAGCTTGCTAGCTACGTGTCTAAACAAAAGACTCCACTAAACAAGTAACCATTTCACTGTACTGTTTACGCCTTCTGTATCCTGTGCATGTGACAAATAAACGTGGATTTTTATTTGATCTAGTGTGTGTTTACCAGAGACGATAATGTGAAGAACAACATGACCTACACCAAAGTCAAATTAGTTTATAACGTTAGGCCAACGAGACAGTGTCCAAGTTCTAGAATTCTTTGGTAGAATCCCCTGCTTTTATTTTATCACACTCAAACCCATAAGCTAGTTTCTGTAATTAGCTCGCCATTAACTTGTAAATGATGATCTTGTTGGGAGTTTACTTTCCTGTAATAATGAATACAAATTAGCTAATGTTCAAATGTCAGCTATATGATATGTTCCTTATTTAAACTGGCTAGCCAGTTGCTTTTAGTTGTCTGGTTTGCTAGATTGACAAAGGATTGGTTTATTGGTCTTAAAATACACCAGTTATGCTCTTTTGGACCCGTTGGCTGCTGATGTCATGCAGCCTATCGTTTGATGTCGGACGACAATAGAATGTTCATGATGTCACTGCGACAACTGTCGATAGATGTGGTATAAACCAGCCTTTAGTCTTGAAATCTTTGGTTGTTTAGTACACCACTGTACTCACTCTGTTTAGCACGTGGCCTCACATGTGAGGCTATGGCTTAAGAGGGTGTGAACGATGCTGAATGGGTGTAGACAAACAAGTGCTCTCTAGTAGGTACCAAAACATTCAAGGGCTATTTTCTCAAAAGTGAGGTTACAACTTTCCAAGCAGAATTACTTGCCCATTGTTCCTCAACTGTAATGAATGAAATACCATTTTCTAGCTCTGAGTCTCTACTTTTATCCAGTGTAAAAAACACAATTTCAAATATTGCTACATAAGACCGAATCGAGCCGGTCGGTCACATCTGTATTTGTTCGTTTTCATGGCTTTATACCATAGGAGATGGCAAAGGCACATACTGTACAGTATGGGAGCATGAGGCTAACTAACTAATATTGTAGGACTGAGAAGGTGAAATCTGAGCGTACCTTCTGGGATAGACTCTAGTGATCCCTCCGTCAGTGGCTACAAACCTGGCCAGGACCCCGCCCCTGGGAACCGAAAGAACACACAGAAACCAATCACAGTTCAACAACAGAGGCTAAGGGACCATCGAGACAAATCAGAAAGAGGCATGAACTGAATATTCCAGTGTGTGTGTGTGGGTGTGTGTGTGGGTGTGTGTGTGTGGGTGTGTGTGTGTGTGTGTGTGTGTGTGTGTGTGTGTGTGTGTGTGTGTGTGTGTGTGTGTGTGTGTGTGTGTGTGAGAGTGTGTTCTTACTGTTCCACTGTGTCCAGAACCTTTAAAAACAGATTGAGTCTCTACTTTAAAACAATGTAAAAAACACAATTTCAAATATTGCTACATAAGACCTAATCGAGCCGGTCGGTCAAGATTGACCAAATATTTAGGAAGAGGTCATAATTTCATGGAGTCTGTGAAGGAAGAAACCACATGGTAGAAGTGGAAAATAAGTTAGGTCCAAAAAAACTGCTTGTACGGTGCATTCGGAAAGTATTTAGACCCCTTCACTTTTCACACATTTTGTTACATTACAGCCTTATTCTAAAATTCATTAAATTGTGTTTTCCCCTCATCAATCTACATATAATACCCCATAATGACAGAGCAAAAACAGCATTTTTGGAAATGTTTGCAAATGTATTGAAAATAAATAACTGAAATATCACATTTACATAAGTACTCAGTGCCTTTACCCAGTACTTTGTTGAAGTACCTTTGGCAGCATTTACAGCCTTGAGTCTTCTTGGTTATGACGCTACAAGCTTGGTACACCTGTATTTGGGGAGTTTCTCCCATTCTTCTCTGCAAATCCTCTCAAGCTCTGTCAGGCTGGATGGGGAGCGTCGCTGCACAGGTATTTTCAGGTCTCTCCAGAGGTGTTCGGTCAGGTTCAAGTCTGTATTCTGCCTGGGCCCCTCAAGGACATTCCGAAACTTGTCTGAAAGCCACTCCTGCGTTGTCTTGGCTGTGTGCTTAGGGTCATTGTCCAGTTTGAAGGTGAATCTGGAGCAGGTTTTCTCTCCGTACTTTGCTCCGTTCATCTTTCCCTCGATCCTGACTAGTCTCCCAGTCTCTGTCGCTGAAAAACATCCCCACAGCATGATTTCATGATTTAAGATTCTCTGGTTTCATCAGACCAGAGAATCTTATTTCTCATGATCTGAGAGTCCTTAAGGTGCCTTTTGGCAAACTCCAAGCGGGATGTCATGTGCCTTTTACTGAGGAATGGCTCAGGTGGGATATAAGGTAAGAACAGGGCCTGGCCAATGTTAAGTACTAAGTGTTTTTCAATCAACCAACAAAACACTTTCCATATTCACAGATGTGGCAGACATAACTAATAAAATAAAATATAAAACAAAACAAAGCTATTTCCAGCAATAGACAACGAGCAAATAATAATGTTTTTACAGCACCTTACACAACATGTGTATATACACTCATTTCACCCATTCACTCTGTCCAATTTGAAATATAGTTGAGTAGTGGAGACCAGAGTCTATCTAACATGGGCTGTCTCATGCGGAGGTCATCAGTGAGCTTTTCAAGAGAAAGAAATTCAATAATCTGGTCAATCCACATTTTAAATGTAGGAGAAGAATTAGCGTTTCTTAGCAAAGTATGTGATAGTCGTAAACAAAATGATCTCTGCCTGGATCAAGAAGTCCTGCTGGGCATTAAGAAGACAGATACACAGGGTCATATCAAACTGTACATCTAATATTTTCTGTGCAGCAGTATGTATCTACAACAAAAATACGTGCATATAGGTTCCACTTTCAGAGGTACATATTTTACAATCAGGAGACATGTCTG
The DNA here is from genome assembly GCA_023634145.1 of Thymallus thymallus. Lineage (NCBI taxonomy): Eukaryota > Metazoa > Chordata > Actinopteri > Salmoniformes > Salmonidae > Thymallus > Thymallus thymallus. The sequence continues at coordinate 40,916,613 of CM042414.1, read as the reverse complement.
TGTTCATTCTATGGAGTCTCACTGGGGTGTAATAAAATTTGATTCATTCATTTTCACATTAGTAGAGGAGCAGTATACCCTGTCTCAAACATCTGCCCATAACTCATCACTGATAGTCAGACAAAGGTCCTTTTCCCAGGTTATTTTCAAAGGAGTACAGGAGGAGCCCACATTCTCAGAAAGGTGTCTATAGATATAGGAGGACTATAATTTTTAATGAATTGTGCAAGAATGGTCTCAACTTCATTCAGCTGAGCTCTAAACCTCCCCTTGGAAATGAATGAGGAAATTATGTGTCTAATTTGATTATATTTCACTTAGAAATGTCCAAACATCAAATTGATCAGAAATACAGTGTAGATATTGTTAATGTTGTAAATGACTATTGTAGCTGGAAATGGTTGATTTTTTTATGGTATCTCTATGTACATAGGCGTACAGATGCCCATTATCAGCAACCATCACTCCTGTGTTCCAATGGCACGTTGTGTTAGCTAATCCAAGTTTATCATTATAAAAGGCTAATTGATCATTGGAAATCCCTTTTGCAATTATGTTAGCACAGCTGAAAACTGATGCTGATTAAAGAAGCAATACAACTGGCCTTCTTTAGACTAGTTGAGTATCTGGAGCATCAGCAATTGTGGGTTCGATTACAGGCTCAAAATGGCCAGAAAGAAACATTAGAGTGTCTAGTTTGAGAAACAGACATTCACAAGTCCTCAACTGGCAGCTTCATTAAATAGTACACACAAAACACCAGTCTCAACGTCAAAAGTGAAGAGGCGACTCCGGGATGCTGGCCTTCTAGGCAGAGTTGCAAAGAAAAAGCCATATCTTCCTCTGTCTAGTGTCTGTGTTCTTTTGCCCATCTTAATCTTTTTTTGGGGGGCCAGTCTGAGAAATGAGGCAGAAGGCTGTGTGTTGTTGTGATTCTTGATGGTCAGATAGCTAGTAACAATTTTTAAAATTTTTATTTCACCTTTATTTAACCAGGTAGGTCAGTTGAAAACAAGTTCTCATTTACAACTGCGACCTGGCCAAGACAAAGCAAAGCAGTGCGACAAAAAAACAACACAGAGTTAAACAGTAAACAAACGTACAGTCAACAATAACAAGAAGCTGCCATGTGGGGAATCATAGGTGGCTGGTTTCAGCTAGTTTTATCTGCTTCTTGATAGCAAGTTCTTGTTTTGAGTTGTTTTGACTGATATCATGTCTATGCTATCTAGCTAACCAATAACTGTAACAATGTATTTGCGAGACAAGTGCTTACTGTGCAAAAGTATTTATGATTTCAATAAACAAATATAATTTATATGTTGTCCACAATCTAAGCTATCCCTGTCTGCCCCATAGTTGTGCACACCTCTATTGTGTTGCTAAACAACCAACCCGTCTATAAACAGAGAGCTCAGTTATTTATATCTATCCTATGTAGCAACATTTTAAATTGTGTTTTTTACTTTATTTAGATACATCCATAACAATGAGCTAATGAGGCGCAATTTCGCGTCCATAGATAAAAAAACTAACAGACTTAAGAACAGAAATACTGAACCGATAGAACGAATGACCAGCAGGCTTGGGTTGTAACCCTAGATTTGTGTCGGGACTATATCTTGTGGATGAAATAGTATGAACATAACAGAATTCATTTTTTATTTTTTTTTAAATAAAAAAAGTCATTATTTTATTATGTTGGTAACCCATTGTATAAAAGTGATAATGTCCTGGAATCCTGTGTTTGTAGGATATATTGGCACGATTTGCCTAACACCCATGTCAATATATAACACCTCAAATGTGACTTGTAATGAGACTAAGCAATTCACTTATTCAAAGCAAGCATTAGGCAATGAGTTGACATTGACTAGCAAGAATGGATTCACTTACAAGGTATAAAGCTTACGATGCAAAGCAAGTTAACCTTAACCTTGTTATGCTTGTTGATAGATAGATAGATAGATAGATAGACAGACAGACAGACAGACAGACAGACAGACAGACAGACAGACAGACAGACAGACAGACAGACAGACAGACAGACAGACAGACAGACAGACTGATCGATACTTTATTTCTATCTATCTATCTATCTATCTATCTATCTATCTATCTATCTATCTATCTATCTATCTATCTATCTATCTATCTATCTATCTATCTATCTATCTATCTATCTATCTATCTATCTATCAACAAGCATAACAAGGTTAAGGTTAACTTACAGGACAAAGCGTGAACAAAGAGATGCTATAAGCCCAGGAAATGAGAATTGATCATACAAAGGCATTTCATTTATAACATCTGAAGGTGTAACCTTTCAACCCAAAACCAACCACCATTGACCAATCAAATTATACCAATGAGACCAATGTAAATAAGACTGAATTCCTGAGAGGACCATAAAACCTTTTTTGCATATAGTAATTCAAAATCCACCCTATACAGATCGTACAAGTAACCACAGAGATCATATACTGTAGATAGCATCAAAGTTATAGATAGATACCATACATGGATACTATAGTATTATTATATCACATTCAATATAGCATGGGCTCCAGCAGGTATATCTCACTGGTCATCCCCAAAGCCAACACCTCCTTTGGCCGCCTTTCCTTCCAGTTCTCTGCTGCCAATGACTGGAACGAACTGCAAAAATCCTTGAAGCTAGGGGTTCCTATTTCCCTCAATAACTTTAAGCATTAGCTGTCAGAGCAGCTTATCGATCACTGCACCTGTATACAGCCCTTCTGTAAATAGCCCACCCTACTACCTCATCCCCATATTATTATTTTAGCTCATTTTGCACTCCAGTATCTCTATTTGCACATCATCATCTGCACATTTATCATTCCAGTGTTAATGCTAATCTGTAAACTATTTTGCCACTTTATTGTCCTACCTTCCTAACCTTATTGCATTTTGCACTACATTTGCAAACTTCTCTATTGTGTTATTGACTGTACGTTTGTTTATTCTCATGTGTAACTCTGTGTTGTTGTTTTTGTCACACTGCTTTGCTTTGTCTTGGCCAGGTCGCAGTTGTAAATGAGAACTTGTTCTCAACTGGCCTACCTGGTTAAATAAAGGTGAAATAAAAATAAATACAAAATATTCAGTGCTCTGAATACTGTAACAGAGAGATTTACATTTTGGCCCCTCAGAGAGGAAAGTAGTCCTTGGACATGTTCCTAGACCATTTGCCATGCAACTCCAGGTGTCAGAGAGCACATAACTTAGGGCCGAGCCTACAAGCTCATCCCGTTATGTCATGCTCTGGTGGGGTGGATCCGGAATGGGGTCAGTTTCCTGCCCTCCTCTGTGTTTTCCTGGCAGATGCTGTCGGCTGGGCTCTGATCAGATACACATTACCTTGATCTGTCAGGAAGTGAACACAGAGGGAAACACTGTTTACTGAGAGCTCTCTAAAGACACTTAAACTTTAATGAGTGCCATAAAGAAAGAGCCATTCCACAGATGGAGAGGATCCACTGCTCTGTAATATGTGTTTGATTTAGTATTGGTTATGTATGTGTCTGAACCACATATATATCACCACAGTAGCACATGTGTATGACGTGGGCGGCAGGAACGGACAGCTTTTATAGTTCACTCTCATCTGAGATAGATAGATGTATCTTTCGTCTCTTTGTTTCAAAATGTTCCTTCAATTGGCAAGTGGCTTTCTCAACTGAGAAATCATCAGAGCGAGGGTTACAGTGGCCGTATTTTTTTAAATGTTTAAATTTAACTAGGCAAGTCAGTTAAGAACAAATTCTTATTTACATTGACGGCCTAGGAACAGTGGGTTAACTGCATTGTTCAGGGGCAGAACAACAGAGTTTTACCTTGCCAGTGTGGTGGAAAAACTCTTCCCAAATACTTAAAAAATATAGCACTTCTGGAGTTTGTAGAATCAAGACAGACTTTATTGCAAAAAGGCAACGAAGCCGAGTTGGCCTGCAGGAACAACTGACTTACATCTCTCAGTTCTCGGCTTTTATACAGTTCTTAAATGTTTATTCATAAGACACATTTAGCCCCTCCTGTTTGGTTACACCCATTCTATTTTCCTCCACCATGGTCTCAAAACCCCTGATGCTCTCTCTTGTTTTTTTCCTTATTTGGAGACAATAGTGGCAAAACCAAACTCTCTTCTTAAAATAAAATAGAGCCACCTGCTGGCTCTGCACCATTCTTAAAATAAAAATAGAGCCACCTGCTGGCTCTACATCATTTCCCAACAGGATTTGTATGCTTAAACAGTTAACCTAACTATTCCTGTAAGTAGGGTTGTATCTGGAGTTGAAGTACAGTTCATCTTAAGATGCATCTGAAGATGAAGTTACCCCTCCTGGGTTTTTATACTACTGCTTAACTAAAAATACCTAATACCAGCTTGGGGATTTGATCCAGCAACCTTTTTTGGTTATGGGCCCAACACTCTAACCACTTGGCTACCTGTCTTAGTATGTGTAGTCCATGTATCTCAAATCAAATGTTATTTCTCACATACAACAGGTGTAGACCTTACCGTGAAATGCCTACTTACAAGCCCTTAACCAACAATGCAGTTCAAGAAAGAGTTAAGAAAATATTTACTAAATAAAATAATAATAATAATAATAATAATAATTTTAAAAAAGTAACACAATACAATAACAATAACGAGGCAATATACAGGGGGGACTGGTACCGAGTGAATGTGAGGGGTTACAGGTTCGTTGAGGTAATTTGTACATGTAAGTAGGGGAAAGGAGACTATGCATAGATGATAAACAGCGAGTAGCAGCAGTGTAAAAACAAAAGGAGAGGGGAGGCCTTCCTCTAACTCTAATAGAGGTCCTGGATGGCAGGAAGCACTGGGCCGTACGCACTACCCTCTGTAGCGCCTTACGGTCAGATGCAGAGTAGTTGCCATACCAGGCGGTGATGCAACCGGTCAGGATGCTCTCGATGGTGCAGCTGTAGAACCTTTTGAAGATCTGGGGACCCATGCCAAGTCTTTTCAGTCTCCTGAGGGTAAAAAGTGTTGTTGTGCCCTCTTCACGACTGTCTTGGTGTGTTTGGACCATGATAGTTTGTTGGTGATGTGAACGTAGATGTTAATGGGGGCCTGTTCGGCCCGCCTTTTCCTGTAGTCCACGATAAGCTCCTTTGTCTTACTCACATTGAGGGAGAGGTTGTTGTGCTGCCACGTCTCTGACCTCCTCCCTATAGGCTGCCTCATTGTTATCGGTGATCAGGCCTACCACCGGTGACTGAGGTGGTATACTCCTCAATGCCATTGGATGAATCCCGGAACATATTCCAATCTGTCCTAGCAAAACAGTCCTGTAGCGTATCATCCGCGTCATCTGACCACTTCCGTATTGAGCGAGTTACTAGTTTATTTTAATTTTATTTTTTAATTTTATTTAACTAGGCATGTTCTTGTTTGCTTATGGCCTTATACAGCTCGTTGAGTGGCCCTGTAATTAATGGATTGTTTGGTGCAGTTTGGCTTGTTAAAGTTCTCCAGAGAGATTCCAGTCATTATTAGAGAAAAAATGGAAAGAGCGTTTAAACATAATGTATTGGTTTTATTTTAATGATTAATACCTTAATGCCAGCATCGGTTTGTGGTGGTAAATAGACGGCTACGAATAATATAGATGAGGACTCTCTTGGTAGATAGAGTAGTCTACAAATCAAATCAAATCAAATGTATTTATAAAGCGCTTTTTACATCAGCCGATGTCACAACGTGCTAGACAGAAACCCAGCCTAAAACCCCAAACAGCAAGCAATGCAGATGTAGAAGCACGGTGGCTAGGAAAAACTCCCTAGAAAGGCAAAACCTAGGAAGAAACCTAGAGAGGAACCAGGCTCTGAGGGGTGGCCAGTCCTCTTCTGGCTGTGCCGGGTGGAGATTATAACAATTCATGGCCATTAAGGCCAGTTCTTTCTCCAAGATGTTCAAATGTTCATAGATGACCAGCAGGGTAAAATAATAATAAAAGTAGTTGTGGAGGTTGCAACAGGTAAAGGGCTTTATAAATACATTTGATTTGATTTGATCAAGCTAACCATCTAGGTTCACTGCTAGCTAGCTAGCTAGCTAACATTAGGCTATAACTAGCAATGCAAATACATTTCTGAGATACAAATAATATTACTAAACAGATCATACACGTAACATTAGCTAGCGTGCCAGCAAGCTAACATTCACTAGCTAGCTATCAGTACACTTTAACTTGCAATTAAAAATACTTTATGACAAAATTAGAAATGTATAATATCTGAAAATGTAGCTAGACTCTTCCCCGGCTGACTGGAACCACTTTAACTAAGTAAGACGTCCTGTGTTGTTTACGTTTTTATTGTAGCAAAAAAATAATATATTTAATCCATTTTGAATTCAGGCTGTGACACAACAACATGTGGAATATGTCAAGGGGTTTGAATACTTTCTGAAGACTTTATTCCGCCACTCTGTGACACTTGTATTTTAGAACTGTGTCTGTGAAACAATCTTTTCGGCCTTATATTGGGAAAACAACACAATTATCACAACATATGTTGTAAAAAAATATATCCTGGTTTGGCTTCTCCATTGATTTTACCGACGCACAGCTACTGGGGAAGTGTTTCCTCATCTGTGAAGTATTTAGATGGTTAGCATTCCTCTCCTCTAAGTAACATTCCTCTCCTCAGTACCTTACTAACACCTTGTGTGTGTGTTTCAGGATGTATCGAGCTGAGAAGCTGCCCATCACTAACCTGGTGTTTCTGATCACTGATGCCAAGGCCACCTGTCTGTCCTGTGACCCCAGACCACTACGACAGGCGGAGCAACCCTGTATCCTGTCTGTCCTGTGACCCCAGACCACTACGACAGGTGGAGCAACCCTGTATCCTGTCTGTCCTGTTACCCCAGACCACTACGACAGGCGGAGAAACCCTGTTTCCTGTCTGTCCTGTTACCCCAGACCACTACGACAGGCGGAGAAACCCTGTTTCCTGTCTGTCCTGTGACCCCAGACCACTACGACAGGCGGAGAAACCCTGTCTCCTTCCAATTGCATTAATTTAGTCCGTATTACTGCTCGATTTAAAACTTTTATTCTCATAGTATAAATGAATATGTAGCTATGTATCTGAATGGAACATCTGGAAGCCACGTTGGGATCACTTTCAATCAGTGTTAAGTGTAAGTGTGTCTGTGTGCGTGTCTACGAGACATATGTGTCATTACCCCATGTAGCTCAGTCGGTAGAGCATGGCGCTTGAAACGCCAAGGTTGTGGTGTCGATTCCCATGGCCAAATGTATGCACTCACTACTGTAAGTCGCTCTGGTATAAGAGCGTCTGCTAAAATTGAAATTTAAGGGGCTTTAGGTTCCTGATGATGTAGCAGTGAAAGTGTCATCATCAGAGGTCAGAGAGGGGTCAAACAAGAGGCCTGTAGTTTATTACAGCTCCATATGCTGCTAATGAGGTCAGCAAAGAGAAACTCTACAAAAATCATGGGGGTGATATTTATTATGAAGTTGTAATACTCTTCCACAGACAGGGTTATACACATGTTAGCGTTTTTCATCATGAATCTTGTTCTGGGGGCAGCTTTGCAGAGTGCTCACTAGCTGGCACTACCACAAAGTCATAACATCTGATTTTAAAGCTAACCTTAACCACACTGCTAAGCCTAATGCCTAACCTTACATTTTTTCCCCAGCTGCAAAGACTATTTTGACTTTGCAGCTGGCCCATCTAGCGGAAATCGCTCAGTTCTGCCTCCAGAACAAGACTCATCCCAATAAACGTCAACCTGCTGGTGAAACATCTGAGTTTCTAAGGCAGTGTGTTAAAGATGTGATTTAGAGATGTATGTTTGACCAAGATGTGTCGGGTACTTAAGATCAGAGTGTGTGTATCTTGGAAGTTGGAAGATTTGTTTGTGTGTTAGTATTTCCTTCCTTCCGCACACATAGTTCATGTTTCTACATCTCTCTTTCCATCAACTGGTTTGGATGTTCTTCATTGCTTGATTGCATTAATTGGTTTGTATATTTTTTTAAATTCAGGGATATTTTGATGTGAAACTGGTTGCTTGCATGTTCATGTTCATTCTCTCATGTGTCTGTTATACCCTTTATACTGTTACTGTGTGTTTTAGCATGACACCATCATTCTCATCTTTACATGTCAATAAAAACTGAACTGAGACCTGTGTCAATCCACCTCTGTTGATAGTCAGGTGTTACACACAGCAACTACTAACTGACTTGAAACCTGCTGACAGGCCTTAAACACAACCACTGGTAGTAATGATGATCTGGCTTTTAGTACCGTAGATACTTCCTTCAAATAATGAAACACACTTGGATAATCCCAGAGCAAAGGAAAGATACGGTACCACTACAGTATATCATGTAATTCTATACCAGGTGAATAGTGGGATGTGAACAGAATGTGACTGATGGTGAGAAGGCTGCGGCTGTGAACGTGACATCATCTCCAACTCTAAACAATACTGACATCACTCATGTAAATATTTAACATACCCCACAGTATTTACCATGTCTATTCTGGCACACAGTGTTTGTACTACCCGTTATAGACCTGTCACACACACAGGCCGGTAGGGATGTTTAGGGTGGCCTGAGAATGGAAGGTACAGGTATTGTACAGCCTATTTAGATCCTCTATGCAGAGTGAAAGTAGGACAAAGACCTCACCCCACAACTGAACTATGGAAGTTGCTCTGCAGTCTATATTCCCTCTAGAGTAAATACAGGAAGTGCCGGATGGGTTTCCTGCCTTTGACGGTGTGCAGTACTGTACGACACACACACACACACACACACACACACACAAAGGCACGGATATCCTTAACACTGGCATCAAACAGCAGGAAGCCAAACACACACACACACACACACACACACACACACACACACACACACACACACACACACACACACACACACACACACACACACACACACACACACACACACACACACTGAACGCTCTATAATGTTGCACCCTTCTGAACGCAGATGTGTATTATCTATTATTTGCCAGCATAACCTGAGTTTGAATTGTCTGATTGGCTGCTTGTCTGATTAACGGTTGTAGTGGCCAACAGGAGGATGATTTTGACTGTGGGGGTGGGACCTCTCTAAGCCCCTCCCTCTGGCCCATGTTGGGACTCCAACTACTGCTGCTGTGGCTCCTCATTGGTCCCCGACACTCATTACCCCTACACATATATACACACACATACACAGCTCACCCAGACAGTGTTTACATTTACAGTCTCCAATCGTTCTCCAAAGAGGTGCTCTTTCCTCTCGCTCATCTCATCTCTTCTCCACCATGTTGACTGAGCTATTATATTCTATGGTGTATTCTATGGAGCTAACCAAACCTTTTATTTATTTATCATGAATGTATTTATATGTTTTGGTTGGAGTCTGAGGGAGGTTGAGTGTCTGTCCTTTCATGCCAACATGAAATTACGATTAAATGACTATAGGCCTAGTTTTTATGATTATGATTCACTGACATGAATGATTTCTATAGGCCTAGTTTCTGTTGTTTATTTATTAAACTGTACAGTATATAAAAAATATAATTATAAAGACAACGAAACCTGTTATTGATAATCCAGCAGTTTCTATGTGTTTATTTGTGCAGTTTAAAAAGCAGATAGATGCAGTAGACTAGAGTAGGGTTCACTCAATAGAGAGAAGAAGAAGAACACTATGATACCATTCCTTAGAGGAATGGGGATAGTCGACCTATGATAGATAACATGCAGGGTCAAATCATACTTTAATATCTTCACGTTACCATTCCTGGGGTACCAATCAGTGACCTAGGCCAATTACTTTCTAACACTTTTCGTGTGCTTCGTTTAGCTTCACATACAGGGTAGGCAGGCTTTGCACTTTTGGGACTATACCATTTGTTCCATTGCACCGTGCAAGCTAAATCTAGTGCAACACAAGTCTTTGAAAGTACAGTATGCCTATGACCCAGGTCTGGATAGATACAGTATAGATACTGATACAGTATAACTTCATTTGATGCATCAGATTCCCAGTACATATGTAGCTCCAACATACCATTACAGTCATTGGAATTATGTCCCAAAGTGTCCCAGTTGCACTCCGTACAGTATGCATTGTAGCAAAGCAGGATCAGTAACTCAGAGATATGCTTCTATCTACCTAGCCTGGATGGCAGTCTGTTTCAGCTTCAGTGAGCCGACAACTGGAGAATGATAACAGCATATCTTTCTTTTTCCTCTCCTGCTTGTTTTTTCCTTTCTGTTGCTCTCTAAAAGCTGTAAACGAGATGCCGAAAGCTCAGTGTCCAAACGCTACAATGTGACGGTTTTGGATGCTCCTCAAACCAGGAGTCACTGTTTGGCCATGATGGACAGGACCAAGGTTCAGGCACTGTTACCACAGACCTGAACCACAGACACATTTACTCATTCTCACCCCTAATCATTAGTTCAAGTTAAAATTCTCAGTTACACATTACAAGAAACGCAGCACTGTAACCCTAATCCAAAATGAAGTACTTGCTGTATGATTGTTGCCAATACTGTCGCCATGGCCATCTAGTGACCACCTGGTTTGGAGCATTCAGGATCATGCCTGACTATTGGAGTAGCGTGTTGGTGTGTGTATAACGCCAAGGGCCTGATGTAGCCCCCTGATTGTGATTTAATACATGACTTACTCTTTTGTGGACTTGACTAGCCTGATTCAATTTTGTATACATTTGTACAGAAAAGAAAAACAGAAAATAATGTTTGTAACATGTTGTTGATTCTTGTGCGAATATGATATATTCACAATAAAAGTGTAGTATTGTTATAGTCTCTTGAGTAGCTGTTCATTGAACAAGAGAGTATTTTATGGACATCCAACTTGGCATAAAATGTCTGCTTACAGTTTGAGGCTCCCCTGTTCCCACAAGTAATAATTCAATAATGACTTTTACATTTTAGTAGACACTCTTATCCAGAGAAACTGGGGTTAACTGCCTTGCTCAAGGGCACATCAACAGGTTTTTCACACAGTAAGGGATTCCAACCAGCGACCTTTTGGTTGCTGGCCCAGTGTTCTTAACCGCTACACTACCAGCCAGTTAATGATGAAGGTCACTGTATGCAATTATAATCACTTATCTCGGCCATCTAGCAGTGTTTGGTTTAACATCATACGGTACTGACAGACATGAAATGACCGTTCTAGCCAATAGACAAAACAAATATGACATGTTCTTGTGCTCTCCAGTACGCTGATAATACATTTTTCAAAATGCAATGTTCCTCATATTGCTCAGAAAATCTGAAAGAGCAATTGGTTATTACGCTGTAACCATTAGTTACGGCAGACATTTTCTGTGTTATTCTTCAAGGCTTGGGATTCATTAAAGACAATTTTAATTTCTATACATGTTTTGCTTAATGATAATGTGACTGTATCACTAACTGGTGATACATCATGGTTCAAATCAGAGTACAAGGGTTCTCACTGTAAATGACCTGGTTCCAATGGGATATTCTTCAACCACAAAGTGACCCACACTCTAAAAGGCATGCAAATTGTCATACAACCCTTGCGTAATGTTATATTTATGGATGCAAATATTGCCTGTAAGGTTCTACTGGAGAAAGATTATTGCTTTTCCTAATATCTAAGTATATTGTGATGTGTATGTGCTACTTTCTTTGCCACACACACACACACACACACACACACACACACACACACACACACACACACACACACACACACACACACACACACACACACACACACACACACACACACACACACACACACACACATACAGTACACAGCATTACAGAGGACAGGCATGCTTGCAGATGAAATCCCGAGAGATGTGTAGTGACATAGCATGTCCCCAGTACCAGACTGTGTCCCTGAAAGGACTCACAAGTCCCCTCTCTCTTGACAGGGGGATTCACAGAGACTGGCCTTTCTTACAGACCAGATGTCAGCATCACAGTGCTGTTAGGTTTACGTTGTTGTTTATCTGATGTTGTCTTTGAAGCAACCACAGGTCATTTTAAGAGCTTTGTGTTTGTTATACTGTACAACAAAACCTTCTCAAAAGGATCACGTCGGGCTGTACTGGGGGGTCTTGCTGTGTTTCTGTTTGTGAAGGGATGGTTACACTGTCAAACCATGAAGCATGTAACACGTTTATAATCTAAATGTCAGTGTTTGAAACTTAAACATTAGGCATTTATAATTGCCAATAAGTGTTCTCATCTTAAACACGTGTTGAGAATGCAATATTAAACATGATAGTCAGCTTTTTCCAGTCAGTTTCCAACCAGGAGAACACCTATATCTCCAACCAGGAGAACACCTATATCTCCAACCAGGAGAACACCTATATCTCCAACCAGGAGAACACCTATATCTCCAACCAGGAGAACACCTATATCTCCAACCAGGAGAACACCTATATCTCCTAAATGTTAATATTTTAATCTGTAAGGGGTTGGATTTATTGCACCCGTTACTGATGTGGCCGTTCCAGTTTAGATGGTTTTAGTCCTGATTGTTAAGTCTTTCACCACAGCAGTCATGCTTAGTGCAAGTTATTGGTGATTAAAATATTCCAATTGTTGGATAACTTTCCTCTGGCTGGATTCTGATAGGAATTACTAACCACTTCACAAACCAGTGTATTGTGATTTGCAGGTCTGGTGTTGCACATGAGCCAGTGTTTTCAGACCATTGTTGAGGATAACTAGGCTATTACTAAAGGCCTTATGAAATGTATAATATGTGGCCATTAAGGTTTTACTTTTAATTAAAACACATTCACTTAGGCAGTCACTTGGTGAAGGTTACAGGAACAAAAAGTTATTAAATGCAACAACTATGTCTCTTTAACTAACAATTACAGTTGATCATATTTATGTAGATTTTGCCCTAACAATTTTATGTAATTATGTAATTAATTAATTTAATTATTATTTTGGCCAAATTGAACAATATTTTAAGACAATTAAATACTCTATCAAACAAAAAGGCTGTTAGATTTATAAATGTGTTTATATGCCTTAAAGTGGAACTGACAGCATTTTAGCAACATTAAATCTTATTTTAATCTCTTCATATACATATACACATAGACAATTCCTACGAGCACATAAATATGGTCATTTTCACGTTTTCATAAATTCTTAGAATGTTTGGGAATTCCCTATACTAAGGCATTTGTGAAAATTCTATAGCAATATAGAGCAGAAAAGCGACCGTGCGTTTGGACAATTAGTAGACACTGCAGTAAATAAAACCTAATAAAAACATCTGTCTCATCCAGGACCGGAGTCTACACAGACCGGTGCTCCAACGCATTTGCCAAAAGCCGTAAAATACACCATGAAAAGGTAGGCTCTCTCTCCTTCAGTTATGCACATCAACAACAACAAGATCAACAACTAATGCTAGCCAGAGCAAGATGAGCTAAAATCTAATGAAGGAACCTTTGATAAACCCTCTCAAACTTTTTCAGCTAGATGGCTGTCTAAATTGCACTGATAAATTATGGGGAGCTGTCTTCAGCTTATCTGCCAATGCATGCTTGTCCCAACCAAGCACCCAAGCTAACTGGCTAAATTTGGCTAGATTGCTAGCTAGTTACTTCCAGACACAAATGAGAGAACACCTCACTATGACCATTTTACTCACCCTAGCATATCTGGTAAGGTTGTTTACATGTTATCAAGAGTGTTCGTGACTAACTATTTTTAGTTTTTTTTTGCCTACGTTACTGACACCGGTCATACTCAGCAGGTGTTGCGTGTTCGTAAATGAATCAGTTATTCTGCTCTCTGGCACACTCAGACGAGAGTGCTCTGAAATCTGAGTAGAGTGAATTTGCGAACGCAAGAGATATGCTAACTGGATAACAGTCGTTCAGGTTCTTGCTAGCTAACCAAATGACACCTGCATCTCAAGCTGAAAAACGATATAAGGGGAAAAAGTCCCTCACCCACTACTCCAATGACATGACATCCTCCTAGCAGCTAGCTATCTTGCCCTTGCTAGTTTGCCTACGTTACTGACACCGGTCATACTCGGCAGGTGTTGCGTGTTCGTAAATGAATCAGTTATTCTGCTGGGAATTTGACATTTTTGACTGATATTATGATTGTCTGTTTGTTTCATATCTGCAAGTAGTTAAAACGCTGTCAGTTCCACTTTAAAGTCTTTGTGTAATGTTTATAGTACTTTATAGCACAACTGTCCTCTCTATATTCTGCATGCAACTCCCGAGTGGTGCAGCGGTCCAAGGCACTGCATCTCAGTGCTAGAGGCGTCACTACAGGCCCTGGTTCGATTGCAGGCTGTATCACAATCGGCCATGATTGGGAGTCAATTGGTCCAGCGACGTCCGGGTTTGGCCGGTGTAGGCCGACATTGTAAATAACAATTTGTTCTTAACTGACTTGCCTAGTTAAATAAAGGTAAAATATATATATATATTTTTAATGCATACTTGTGTTCCCCGTGTACCTTTGTATTGATTTATTTGTCACACCCTGATCTGTTTCACCTGTCTTTGTTCTGTGTTTGTCTGTTGCCAGCTGGTTTTGTTTCATCAAGCCTACCAGCGGTTTGTCTGTTTCTCCTGTCTTTTCCGTTTTCTGCATTCTCCATTCTGCCCTGACCTTGCCCTTGCCCCTGACCCTGCCTGCCGTCCGGTACCTTGCCATGCTACTCTGGATTATTGACCCCTGCCTGTTCTGACCCTGAGACGTCCTGCCGTCCGGTACCTTGCCATGCTACTCTGGATTCTTGACCGCTGCCTGTTCTGACCCTGAGACGTCCTGCCGTCCGGTACCTTGCCATGCTACTCTGGATTATTGACCCCTGCCTGTTCTGACCCTGAGCCTGCCTGCCGTCCGGTACCTTGCCATGCTACTCTGGGTTATTGACCCCTGCCTGTTCTGACCCTGAGACGACCTGCCGTTCTGGACCCTTTGAACCCTTTCTGGATTTCTGTCTGCCTTGACCTGTCGTTTTACCCCTGCGCTAGTAATAAACATTTGTTACTTCTACATTGTCTGCATCTGGGTCTTACCTGAAACGTGATATTATTTAATTATTATTATAATAATATCTCTCACATTCACTCGAAAGGCATGCTGGGAAATATGCAAATACAGCTTTACACCTTGTTAAAACAACACCCCAAGTGTTTAGTGTTTAAAGGTCCAATCTTACTGAAGCATACAGTCTATCACTTGTTGGCCTATCCCTCTGTACTGGTACAGATATACCACTACTTTCACCAATGCTACACATTCCTTTGTCTCATGCTCTTCTATATAAACCACGCCCCTCCACAAACAAGCCTTCTCCGATGTTTGTTACAAAGCGGTACTTATTTAAATTAGGTAAGAGAATAACTTGTTACCATTGGTGCATTAAAATGAGAGTAGGGTGATGTCACCCTATCCCTTTAATAATCCCGCCTCCTGAATCCAAGTGTTTGACATGGGGAGGGGACCAGTAACTTTATGATCAAACTTTATCAATGTAGAAGCAACAGTCATTTTTCATACTTTGGTCATCATACTTAGATCTGGTTTCATCCAAATATCATCCAGTTTCATGAAAAACATGTTTTTAACAGTTCATTACCTTTCAAACCTAAATGCCTTGACTTGAATAAACATGTTCATGTGTTTAAAAAGTGTTTACAATCTTAACACTGACGCGTTTTCATTGAAATTCTATGGGGGGGGGGGGTCTGTGTGTAATGTGATATCCTTGTCTGTAGTGATGGGGGTCTTAGCTGTTACCATGGCTACCATCTCTTCACATGCCAGTGCTAAGCGTTAACAGAGAACGTGTAAAAGTTTACACATAGAGTCAGCACACTGCTATGTGTATCTGATTGTGATATACTGAATATAGGAACTGTGATGTTCAGCTGAGAGGAAGACAAGCTGATCTCTGATCTAAGCACTGAGCATTGATATTGTAATTTGATCCTCGTTAGTAAAACATTCCACAACCACCCTAAGGCCAAAACTAACATGAACCTAACTGTAACCATACGGCCATTAGACCTAGCCTGTATAAACATCTCTTATCAAGTGGCCCTAATTTAGCTGACCTCTGACCTTCATTCAAATTGGTTGTAGATTAGTTCTTCCAGTCAGAGCAAAGGGGAGGGGTTATTCCCGTAAGCAGGGTCATCATGACCTGTTCCAGAATATTCTAATAATAGAATAGAATGGAACACCACTTATTGAACACTGTTAACATTAAATGTAAGGGTATTTTGCCCTCCACATTAGTCAGAGTGGACTCCCTCCACATTGCTACGTGTGAGGTGAGCATATTGGACGCAACATATGAGGTGTCTCCATCTGTTATCCCTAACAGATGGATTGATGGTTCACCTTAGTCCTCTGCACACATTCAGAGACCACACAGCCAAAACCTTAAGGATCCGACCCTTTTTTTTCAATTTTCGCCTAAAATGACATTCCCAAATCTAACTGCCTGTAGCTCAGGACCTGAAGCAAGGATTTTATTTTATTTTTATTTCACCTTTATTTAACCAGGTAGGTCAGTTGAGAACAAGTTCTCATTTGCAACTGCGACCTGGCCAAGACAAAGCAAAGCAGTGTGACAAATAACAACACAGAGTTACACATTAAACAAACAGTCAAAAACACAATAGAAAAATCTATATACAGAGTGCAAAATGTAGTGCAAAAATGCAGTAAGGTTAAGAGGTAGAACAATAAATAGACTATAGTGGTGACATAAATTACAGAATTATCATTATTAACACAGGAATGAAAAATGTGCAAATTATGATGTGCAAATAGAGATACTGGAGTGCAAGATTAGTGAAAATAAACAAAAATAAATAAATATGGGGATGAGGTAGTAGTGTGGGCTATTTACAGAAGGGCTATATACAGGTGCAGCGATCGATAAGCAGCTTTGACAGCTGATGCTTAAAGTTATTGAGGGAGATAGGAACCTCTAGCTTCAATGATTTTTGCAATTCGTTCCAGTCATTGGCAGCAGCAAACTGGAAGGAATGGCGACCAAAGGAGGTGTTGGCTTTGGGGGTGACCAGTGAGATATACCTGCTGGAGCGCATGCTACGGGTGGGTGTTGCTATAGTGACCAGTGAGCTGAGATAGGGCGGGGATTTACCTAATAAAGACTTATAGATGACCTGGAGCCAGTGGGTTTGGCGACGAATATATAATGAAGGCCAGCCAACGAGAGCATACAGGTCGCAGTGGTGGGTAGTGTATGGGGCTTTGGTGACAAAACGGATGGCACTGTGATAGACTACATCCAATTTGCTAAGTAGAGTATTGGAGGCTAGTTTGTAAATGACATCGCCGAAATCAAGGATCGGTAGGATAGTCAGTTTTACAAGGGCATGTTTGGCAGCATGAGTGAAGGAGGCTTTATTGCGAGATAGGAAGCCAATTCTGGATTTAATTTTGGATTGGAGATGGTTGATGTGAGTCTGGAAGTTGAGTTTATAGTCTAACCAGATGCCTAGGTATTTGTAGGTGTCCACGTATTCTAATTCGGATCCGTCAAGAGTAGTGATGATAGTCCGGTGGGCGGGTGCTGGCAGCGTTCGATAGAAAAGCATGCACTTAGTTTTACTAGCGTTTAAGAGCAGTTGGAGGCCACGGAAGGAGTGTTGTATGGCATTGAAGCTTGATTGAAGGTTAGTAAACACAGTATCCAAAGAGGGGCCAGATGTATACAGAATGGTGTCATCTGCGTAGAGATGGATCAGAGAGTCACCAGCAGCGAGAGCGACATCGTTGATGTATATAGAGAAAAGGGTTGGCCCAAGAATTGAACCCTGTGGCACCCCCATAGAGACTGCCAGAGGATTGGACAATAGGCCCTCCGATTTGACACACTGAACTCTGTCTGCAAAGTAGTTAGCGAACCAGTCAAGGCAGTCACTTGAGAAACCAAGGCTGTTGAGTCTGCCAATAAGAATGCAGTGATTGACAGAGTCGAAAGCCTTGGCCAGGTCGATGAAAACGGCTGCACAGTACTGTCTTTTATCGATGGCAGTTATGATATCATTCAGTACCTTGAGCGTAGCTGAGGTGCACCCATGACCAGCTCGGAAACCAGATTGCATAGCAGAGAAGGTACGGTGGGATTCGAAGTGGTCAGTTATCTGTTTATTAACTTGGCTTTCGAAAACTTTAGAAAGGCAGGGCAGGATGGATATTGGTCTATAACAGTTTGGGTCTAGAGTGTCTCCTCCTTTGAATAGGGGGATGACCGCGGCAGGATATGCATATTATTGATACCATTTGAAAGGAAACACTTTGAAGTTTGTGGAAATGTGAAATTAATGTAGGAGAACATAACACATTAAATCTGGTAATCATCTTTGAAATGCAAGTGAAAGTTCATAATATTACTTAGGAGTCCAGCCACAATTTAGATTTTGGCCACTAGATGGCAGCAGTGTATGTGCAAAGTTTTAGGCTGATCCAAAGAATCATTGCATTACTGTTCAAAATGTTGTATTTAAGACTGCCCAAATGTGCCTATTGGTTTATTGATACATTTTCAAGTACAAAACTGTGCACTCTCCTCAAACAATAGCATGGTATTCTTATACTGTAATAGCTACTGTTAATTGGACAGTGCAGTTAGATTAACAAGAATTTAAGCTTTCTGCCCATATAAGATATGTCTATGTCCTGGGAAAATGTCTTGTTACTTACAACATCATACTAATCACATTAGCACAAGTTAGATCAACCGTCCTGAGGGCGGGACACGATCCTTTAGAGGTTAAACATGATCACTTGACCACTTGCTCTGTCCTCACTTTCTTCTCCCATCCTCCTCCCTCTCCTAACCCAGAAATTATCCTGGATGTCCCAGAGTCAATTTACAATCAGTCAACAAGTAATCCCAACATTCCCCAGTACACCTTCTATCCTCCCGCGAGTGCTGGAATTACAGTCAACATTCCCAACTTGACCTACAGGACCAGCGGTCCCCAGGTGTGTGCGCACGCGTGTGTTCCCCTTGTCAGTGGAAAACGGAGAACTCTCTCCAGGTGAGTATTCTCAGTGGCACAATGATTGGAGTGGATCCCTGGATTTCCACTCTGTTTGTAATGGTGCCCAAACACACACTGCACTACGGGAAGATTAGCTGTAGTTTGGCCATTACTATACAAAAACACACACACTGTAATGAGTCATCTGTTGGTGGTTTAAGGTCCATGGCATTCATCATCGTGTAGTGGCCAGCCAACACGTAAAGGCCCATAAGACGCCCCGCTCCCACCAAACACACACACACACACGCACACACACACACACACACACACACGCACACACACACACACACACACACACACACACACACACACACACACACACACACGCACACACACACGGTGAGAAAGCTGCATGCCCAGATAGAGCGCTTTCTATGTCTCACTCTCTCGCTCTCCACAGCAGTGTCCACCAGACAACGTGAGCTGATTGTTACCAGGTGTGTGAGTGGTTATAAACCATAAACACACTCATAAGAAGATTGTGCAATAGAAGTAAGGAGGTATTATAGAGATAAAAGGGATCCCAGTAATTGTTTTGAGGAGGCTGTAGGTATAGACCACACCCATTTGGAATGTTACAACACAATCTTTATCAGCTAGCGCAACAATAGTGGACATTCTTTCCTCTTAACGTGTAATGGTCTTGTATGTAAAATGTGACCTATCCTGTGTGCGTGTGTGACGTATATGTTTTGTATGGTGAAGAATGTGTGTCTTAAACAGTTATGGTTAGTGTGATATACAAAAGGACATGGTATTCTACTCAGGGATTGTTTCACATCAACACCCATAAACACAGGAGACGAAGTGCAAACACTAGTCTGAAAGAGAGATAAGGTGTGTCATTGGGTGTGTGCACGTGTATGCTTGCGTGCATGTGTGTGTGCGTTGTGTATCTGGCAGATTGAAAAGGAGCTGCTGTGTGTGTGTCTGACAACAGAACCACCAAAGGTCGATGTCCACGCCCCCGCGGAAATCTAATTAGCATAAGAAAAAAATCCCCATAAAAAGTTTAAGACAGAGATATACAGTATATATTTTTTTCAATCCAAAGGTGAGACTCTTATGAACACGTCCATGTTTTGCTTTAGGACGCCCAAAGGCCTCACAAGACTCGTCTGAATGTCCCCCGGTACCAGTTGAAAAAAACGAGTGGAAGTATATATGGAGACTGTTTAGTGCCAAAAATATAGGGTTAAATACAAGTTTAAAAACTAATAAACGTTTCCTGATCTTTGTTATATCTCTCAGATATAGGACAAACACTTCAGAACAAACTTCCTTTAGATTTTTTGGGGTGAATATCTCTTGTTCCATGTAGTGAATCTGTTATTCAATGCATTTGTATGGGCTAATAGCAGTAATGCTATTATTATTATTTTTATATTTTTTTTTGAAACTTCAAGGGGTCTTAAAATTTTAATTTAAATAGCAAAATGATCCTTGTTTTGTACATTCAGTGTATGATAAACAGAGTAGCAGCATTGTATATGATGATTGTATGTGAGTGGGTGTGCATGTGTGTCTAGAGTCAGTATAAATGCATATTATGTGTGTGTGAGCTAATGATGGCGTGAGTGCTTGTATATGTGTTGGAGTGTCAGTGTGCGTGCAATACAATAATTTAAATGATAATTTCAGATAGTCCGTGTAGTAATTATGTTAGCTATTCAGTTAGCAATTTAGCAGTCTTATGGCTTGGGGATAGAAGCTGTTCAAGATCCTGTTGGTGTCAGACGTTGCAGAAGCAGAGAGGCTTGGGTGGCTGGAGACTTTAACAATTTTCCAGGCTTTTCTTTCACATCGCCTGATATAGAGGTCCTGGATGGCAGAGAGCTCGGCACCAGTGATGTACTGGGCTGTCCGCACCACTCTCTGTAGCACCATGCGATCGAGGGAGGTGCTATTGCAATACCAAGCAGTGATGCAGCCAGTCAAGATGCTTTTAATGGTACAGCTGTATAACCTTTTGAGGATTTGAGGGCCCATGCCAAACCTTTTCAACCTCCTGAGCAGGAAGAGTCTTTAGTGATGTGGACACCAAGGAGTTTGAAGCTCTCGACCCACTCCACTGCAGCCCCTGTCTTCTGTAGACACTGAGGGAGAGGTTATTGTTCCGGCACCACACTGCCAGGTCACTGACCTCCTCCCTGTAGGCTCATTGCCGCCGGTGATCAGGCCTACCACCGTCGTGTTGGAGTCGTGCGTGGCCATACAGTCATGGGTGAACAGAGAGTACAGGAGGAGACAAAGTACAGACCCCTGTGGGGCCCCCATTTTGAGGGTCAGTGTGATGGAGGGGATTTTTCCTACCTTCACCAACTCACATCGGCTTCAGACATCAAGATCACCCAATCCTCTGGGGCGTGAGGACCCTCACATCCGGCATGATGTTGTTAAAAAAATTGTTGAATCATGCATAAAATGCATTGAGTTGGTCTGGTAGAGAGGCGCCATTGGGCAGATCACTGCTGGGTCTACCTTTGTAATCCGTAATGGACTGTAGCCCCTGCCACAAGCAGCGAACCTTCACTATGGGGACAACATTGCTGATGCATTTCCTAATGAAGCTGGTGACGGAGGTGGTTAGCTCGTCAATGTTATTCCTATCAGCGACAGCAAAGCAGTCCTGTAGCATAATCTCTCATTCTGGTGACCATTTCTCCAAGGATCGAGTCACAGGTACTTCCGGTTTGATCTTCTGCTTGTATACAGGAAGCAGGAGTACAGAGTCATGATTTGATTTGCCAAATGGCGGACAAGGGAGGGCTTTGCATGCTTGTTTGTCAGTAGAGTAACAGTGGTCTGGGACTTTATCGCCCATAGTAGCGAGGGAGACGTATTGAATTAAAATCGCCTGCAACCAGAAAAGCAGCCTCTGTATGTACGTTTTCCTGCTTGCCCGCTTGTTATGTTTCTTGTCCTGAGGTGGATTGTATACAACAGTCACGATAACAGATGAAAACTCCCTCAGAAGGTTGAAGGGTCGGCATTTGACCATCAGGTATTCCAAGGCAGGTGAACAATGGGTTGACACGAGACAGCACACCAGTTGTTATTGAAACCCCTCCCCTGCGATTTCCCTGACTCCACTGTCCTGTCCGTGTGTGTGTATAGAGTCGACTGTTCCTGTCAGCGTGTCTTAATTAGCACTAGAGGGTCTGACAACAGGATGTGTGTGTTTGTTTACAAGAGGATCCTCTGACACTGTGTCTGTGATAACACCCTCTACACACACACAACTGCACACACACACACACACACACACACACACACTCGCACACACACACACATTGTATTTGTTTGAGGATGAACCCCTCATCCTCCAGAATCTCACCGTCTCTCTCCTCTCTTCTATTGCTCCCCTCCCTTCTCATCTTCCTTCCTTTCCTTCTTTCCTCGGGCCTGGTAGGTCACCCTAGGTCTGAAGAGAGAGATGAGAAAAGAGGAAGTGAAGAAGAGAGAACGAGGGATTCAGGAAGAGAGTGAAAGAGAACTAAAGGGAGGAGGGGTAAGGGTTAGCTTGAGGTCAAGATAATTTGTAGCAGATGAAGCATGACCTTTGCATGCGTGTGCATACACTTACGCACGCACACACACACGCACACACACACATACACACACACACACACACACACACACACACTGTCCTGGTGCCTGCAGATGTGGAGGAATTCAAATAGACTCCTCAGCCCTAGCACCCTGCACCCCCTCTGCGCCAGTGATGCCCACTTCCAAACCAATCTTTTAAGAATCAAATAAAATGTTATTTGTCACATGCTTTGTAAACAACAGGTGTAGACTAACAGTGAAATACTTACTTACAGGTCCAAAAATGATTAGTAAAAATAAAGATACAAAAAACATTACATATAATACAATGTGCCTTTATTAACTCCTAAATGTGTCAGGTTGAACTGGATGGGGGAAGTTTGTTAGACAATAAAATATGAGGTAAGTGTGCATGTTGAAGAGCTTACAGAGGCAAAACAAACCAAGGGGCTGAATAACTAATGCGTGCGGTCTTAAATGGTTCCAGTGGTATGTAACAGAGAGCTACTAGAACTGTAATCTTAGTCTAATATCAGAACGAACACAGACACATGCTTCTACAGTATATAAGATCATTAGATTGGGCTAATGTAGTTTTACTCAACACAAAGCATGTGAGAGATCTGCACACATCTGCTCCTAGTTACGAGGGTAAGAGGGTGAGTGTGTGTGTCTGTGTGTGTGTGTGTGTGTGTGTGTGTGTGTGTGTGTGTGTGTGTGTGTGTGTGTGTGTGTGTGTGTGTGTGTGTGTGTGTGTGTGTGTGTGTGTGTGTGTGTGTGTGTGTGTGTGTGTGCGTGTGTGTGTGCGTGTGTGTGCGTGCGTGCGTGCATGTGTGTGTGTGGTTATGAGAGTGAAAATCCCTGATTCATTGGCAGGGATTGTTTATTATCATGGAGAGTGACTCTGCGGTTTATTTTTGAGTAACAAAAAACCTCCTATTAGTCATCTAGAAAAAGAGAGAAATAAATATTCATAGTGTGTCTGTGTGTGTGTGTGTGTGTGTGTGTGTGTGTGTGTGTGTGTGTGTGTGATCGATTTTTAAGGAGGCGAGATGAATCCTAATGTCCCAGGAGATATGGAAGAGTGTAGGAAGTTCATCCTGGTTAAGGATGCTGTGTGTTATCCATGAAGACAGAGCTGTTTATAGAAGCTGAGATAAACTCTCATACTCTTGCTCATGTGTAACATGCTGTCATCACTGGGACTTTTCCACTGAGAAACACCTACCCAACATATTGTTCAACACTGAGAAACACCTACCCAACATATTGTTCAACACTGAGATACACCTACCCAACATATTGTTCAACACTGAGATACACCTACCCAACATATTGTTCAACACTGAGAAATACCTACCCAACATATTGTTCAACACTGAGATACACCTACCCAACATATTGTTCAACACTGAGATACACCTACCCAACATATTGTTCAACACTGAGAAATACCTACCCAACATATTGTTCAACACTGAGAAATACCTACCCAACATATTGTTCAACACTGAGAAATACCTACCCAACATATTGTTTAACACTGAGAAATACCTACCCAACATATTGTTCAACACTGAGATACACCTACCCAACATATTGTTCAACACTGAGATACACCTACCCAACATATTGTTCAACACTGAGATACACCTACCCAACAAATTGTTCAACACTGAGAAATACCTACCCAACATATTGTTCAACACTGAGAAATACCTACCCAACATATTGTTCAAAACTGAGATATACCTACCCAGCATATTGTTCAACACTGAGATATACCTACCCAACATATTGTTCAACACTGAGAAATACCTACCCAACATATTGTTCAACACTGAGATATACCTACCCAGCATATTGTTCAACACTGAGATATACCTACCCAACATATTGTTCAACACTGAGATATACCTACCCAGCATATTGTTCAACACTGAGATATACCTACCCAACATATTGTTCAACACTGAGAAATACCTACCCAACATTTTGTTCAACACTGAGAAATACCTACCCAACATATTGTTCAACACTGAGATATACCTACCAGCAAATTGTTCAACACTAAGATATACCTACCCAACATATTGTTCAACACTGAGAAATACCTACCCAACATATTGTTCAACACTGAGATATACCTACCCAGCATATTGTTCAACACTGAGATATACCTACCCAACATATTGTTCAACACTGAGAAATACCTACCCAACATATTGTTCAACACTGAGAAATACCTACCCAACATATTGTTCAACACTGAGATATACCTACCCAGCATATTGTTCAACACTGAGATATACCTACCCAACATATTGTTCAACACTGAGATACACCTACCCAACATATTGTTCAACACTGAGATACACCTACCCAGCATATTGTTCAACACTGAGAAATACCTACCCAACATATTGTTCAAAACTGAGATATACCTACCCAACATATTGTTCAACACTGAGAAATACCTACCCAACATATTGTTCAACACTGAGATATACCTACCCAACATATTGTTCAACACTGAGATATACCTACCCAACATATTGTTCAACACTGAGATACACCTACCCAACATATTGTTCAACACTGAGAAATACCTACCCAACATATTGTTCAACACTGAGAAATACCTACCCAACATATTGTTCAACACTGAGAAATACCTACCCAACATATTGTTCAACACTGAGAAATACCTACCCAACATATTGTTCAACACTGAGAAATACCTACCCAACATATTGTTCAACACTGAGAAATACCTACCCAACATATTGTTCAACACTGAGTGAGTGAGGTAGAGGAGTAAAGTGGGAGGGAGAGCTGCCAGTGTGTAATATGGCTGGCGCTGAGAGATAGAGAGAGAGAGAGAGAGTTAGAGAGAGAGAGAGAGAGAGAGAGAGAGAGAGAGAGAGGGAGAGAGAGAGTTAGAGAGAGAGAGAGAGAGAGAGAGAGAGAGGAGAGAGAGAGAGAGTTAGAGAGAGAGAGAGAGAGAGAGAGAGAGAGAGAGAGAGAGAGGTCCAAGCTGTGTTTCTACTCAGAGGCATCTCTGCTGTAGCTGAGTGAAAATCCCCAGTCTCTTCGTCCGTCGTCTGGACCTTATCAACGGACCTTTACTATTATTGGGATATCATATCGGTAATAGTTTGGATATCGTGAACTGCTTTTGAAGCAACCATGTGGATTTACAACATTATTTTTATGCTCTTAATCGTCCACTATTGTGGTAAGTTTAGGAGACAGTCGCAATAGGAGTTCAGCCTTACAGTTTGATATTGAGATTAATAACCGGTGTAAAATCTGTTACCCTGCAGTCAGCTGGGAAAGTTTTCCATTCTAACTGACTACCATCTCTCGATCTTGCAAAGGGAACATTTCAGGGCAGAAGAGCTTTGATTAGATTTAAAAAGTGTCATCCTACAAAATAAAACTGCCAACACAAACAACTCTAACGCCTTGCAACGCTCTCTGTGGGGAACAGAGAAACGGTGGACCCCATCTCTATAGACTTTCTGGGAGGATTCTGCAGCAAACTTACACCACATTATTTTATTTTGAAAAGCCAAGAGAACCATGTGTGCCTGGCTGCCCGCCTTTTTTATATATATAAAACTCTGTCTAATGATCTGTAGCGTTAGATGCAGGTAGAGGCACATGCACATCTCCCGCTCTCACTCAGCTATAGATGTGCTGGTGGAGATATTAGACGGATAATCACTCATTCTAAAGCTTCTAGACGAGTCTGACACGGACTCTCTGATCCCAGTGTTTTAACTATTTAGAAGGAAAGCGTATAACGTTTGTTATAGGCTATTGATAATACTTGTGTAGGCTTGGTATTACTTTTATTGAGGAGGAGAATACTGGAGTATTAAGAAACAGACATATAGCCTGACCTGCTGTTTATGTATGAGTCAACACAGCATGGTGTGGTGGTGAGAAACAACATAATTAGTCTATCAGTCCCTGCTGGAGAGGGAGGGGGATTGAAAGAAACCGTGCGTGTGTGTGTGTATGAAAGAGAGAGAGAGAGAGAGGGACAGAGGGAATGCATCCCATTAAGCAATTGATATTAATGGCGGTGGAACCAGGCTAATTGATACATCATGATGCTGCTGGGTTTGTCTCAGTCCTGATGGGAACATCAACACAGCCTCACTGGCCAGGGGGTGGACACTGCATTTAACACCTTCATTTCATGTGTGTGTGTGTGTGTGTGTGTGTGTGTGTGTGTGTGTGTGTTAGAGTGCAGGAGGAATGCATTGCAGGACTACCAGAGGAGCGACAGTGTGAGATTGGTCCAGCTGCAAGACTCCGCCCTCCAGACTATAAGCAGGAAGTTGAGCGTAGTGAAGTGTGCCCGGGGCTGCAGCCGTAACAAGAGACTACCCTTCACCTGCAGGTACGTGTGGTGCATCTGAGAAAAAACTCCTGGGTTTCTGTGCCTGTAGCTTCACCCGTTGTGTCTCTATAACTATCCCATCTCCTTATGATGTTTTGACTTCTATGGGGATTGTTTTTCACCTGTAGGTAGATATATTTATTATTTTCACCTGTAGGTAGATATATGTATTATTTTAACCTGTAGGTAGATATATGTATTATTTTCACCTGTAGGTAGATATATATATATTATTTTCACCTGTAGGTAGATATATGTATTATTTTCCACTGTAGGTAGATATATGTATTATTTTCACCTGTAGGTAGATATATGTATTATTTTCCACTGTAGGTAGATATATGTATTATTTTCACCTGTAGGTAGATATATTTATTATTTTCACCTGTAGGTAGATATATGTATTATTTTCCCCTGTCGGTAGATATATTTATTATTTTCACCTGTAGGTAGATATATGTATTATTTTCCACTGTCGGTAGATATATGTATTATTTTCCACTGTAGGTAGATATATGTATTATTTTCACCTGTAGGTAGATATATGTATTATTTTCCACTGTAGGTAGATATATGTATTATTTTCACCTGTAGGTAGATATATGTATTATTTTCCACTGTAGGTAGATATATGTATTATTTTCACCTGTAGGTAGATATATGTATTATTTTCCACTGTAGGTAGATATATGTATTATTTTCACCTGTAGGTAGATATATGTATTATTTTCCCCTGTAGGTAGATATATGTATTATTTTCCCCTGTAGGTGGATATATGTATTATTTTCCCCTGTCTTACTATAGTCTAATACCCTCCCGTTCTCTAATGAGAAGTCTGGTTTCTCTTAGTGTCGTTCAGCAGCAGCAAGCTTGGGGTCAAATCCTATTTCAATTCGGGACACATACTGTACAGTCTCAGCCAGGTCGCTCAAGATCCAAAAGTTTTCCCAAAACTTAAGCCTTACCTTTACTATTACAAATTAATGCCTTAACCGTTTATTTATTTAATTTTTTTTAGACCTTATCCCAAACCTTAACCCTTAACTTAACCATTCGGAATTAATGCCTAAACATAGCCTTCGAAATGTAACATTTATGGACAAATGTCGGATT